>JAAXCT010000954.1:0-276637 GCA_012490785.1 Eragrostis nindensis
TCCGCCGGCGGCAGCCACACTGATGAGCCCTCACGGCTCCTAGCGCTCTGGCACCAGCGCGACTTCCATGCACCGTTCTACCAGCAGCCACTCGTAACAACCGCTGCAACACAAACCCACCTCAGTCCTGTGCGCCGCCGATGTACAACTGGCCGTGGCTTACAGCGGCGGCAGGCTCAAGCAGTGGGATGTCCGGCGGCGGGCAGAGGAGTTTCTAGACGACGGGAAGCTTAACGATGGCCGACATGTCTCGGCCCAAATAGAGGATCTGCGTCGTCGGTTCAGGGAGGCCAGCGGGTTTTGGAGCTGATAGCGGCGGCGACCCTGCCAAGCAGGCTGAATGCGCCGGAGCACTCTCACACTTCCGCATGGACGCAGGGGTTGTGGTTTTGAACCCCCGCTGTCCGCGTAGCGTGCGATTATTCTGTGAAAAATGCTGCAACTTGTTATTTTTTGGGGCAGGCTGGCCGGAGGCCTCCCTCATTAAAAAAAATATTTTTGCTATTTTTTTTGGGTGTTTGTTCGATTAATACTTTGCCGAGTGTTTGTGTTTGCCGAGTACACGTGGGCTCTTTGCCAAGTGCCCGAAAAATGACACTCGGCAAAGAGCTCTTTGCCGATCGAATTTCGCCGTGAGCTCGGCAACCCTTTGCCGAGTGTATAAGGGGCTTTGCCGAGTGCCCCACTCGGCAAATTAGCGGTCTCCCGTACTGTTCATACATGCAGCTCACCCCGTTCTCCGTTAGACCAAATTTGTTTCACTCACAGAACAAAGTTTAAACTCAGTAACATGACCTGCTAAGCTCCTCTCCATCTCTCAGATAATGGGTCATATCTCACATCTCTGTTCATCATGTGATTCCAAAGCCGCCAGGATGTCTCCAAAATATGCCCATGAAAGAATGCTCACAACTGAACTGCCGGCACGCCCGCTAACCAAAGATTCGACTATATTTTGCTATTGGATTGTACTATATGTTGCTGTCATGTGTCTTCTTCTTACCCTGATATGTAATGTTAAGAGCCCTAGATATTCTAATGGTTTTTCTGTTTAGTACCAAAAGGCGAACTTACAAGGGGATATGTAGTACTGTAGCTATGTGGACATATATCACATATCTATAGTTACAGTAATAGGTATCTACTACTTTAAGTCCAGTTGCCATCCAATATATGCGTTTGAAAGTGTATGGAATAATGTTCTATGTACACGTCCAAAGTTGCATTGGTATAATGTTCTATGTATACGTATTAATGCATGTCACTTGACTCATTTTACTTCTCAATCCGTTCAAGTGAAAATGCTTGAATTTGATTGCAGTGGGGCGAAAATCATCCGTTCGTTCAAGATCTGTATCGGCTGTTGGAGATGCAAGCTGTGGATCCTGGCACAAACAGGACGCAAGGCATGCACCGGAAGCAGAGGGCCGGGGAAGACCCTGATTGCACTGCTCGCTGCCGCGACTTGCAAGGAAATAAAGTGATTCTTCACTTCTCGCCCCTCAGCATGGACAATCTTCTACCTATGATGCTGCGTTATGTGGAAATAAAGTGATTCTTCACTTCTCGTGCCCCTTAGCATGGACAATCTACTATGTATGATGCTGACATATGTGATCTGATTGACCTAGCTATCATCTATCCATCAATCTTTTCTACTTACCACAATCTGTATTTTTTGTTGGTCAGCTGTTTGTGTGCCAATATATATTGTTCTGTAATCTCAACCTGTTTCTCTCTAGTAAATTCCCATGTGCTTTTGTTTACAAAACGCATGATGATATTTCTCATTTCATCATATATTTATGATGGTAAGTTACTAAGAATTTTTGGTCTATCAACATAATACGATTTATATGGTGGGTTCAGAAGTATAGAAGGATTTCACCCTTTTTCTTTCAGTCCAGCGCTTCATTAATTAATCGGAAACATGATTTAAATTGAATTCTCGAACGGTGGTTTTTTCCCTGAACGGTACAGATGAGCAAGCTATATATTTCTGGTGACCACATTATCCATTCATAGAGTTTTGGCAGCAAGTTTTTACGTCTCGACTATTCCATGGCCCTGGGTCATCATTTTTTTCAAACACATTATTGGATGACCTCTATTTTCTGGACTTAGTCTAAGATTCTAGAGATGTCAATAGCTACACCACTACAGTTTCCCTTTTGTAGGTATCGCTTTAATCACCAAACAGAAGAAGCTTGGCTTTATTTTGTAACCTTTAAAACACATGGTAACATTTAAAGAACTTCAGTAACCTTATTTTGTTCTTGCTCATGAAAGGAAACAAAAGAAATAAGCTTTATTTGCATCCAATCCACAAACTAGGATGCAGGTATTTATGTCATATTTAAAAAATTTTAATTAACAAAATGGATGGCGCACAAATTACAGTTCGCTCGAATCCTTAAATACGCACATAATGTCTAGTCAACCGGAGGGTGCGTGCTTCTTCCAGCACAAATATATAATGAAATGAGAAATAACATCATGTGGTCGTTTTAAACAAAGCACGTGGTAGTTTACTAGAGAAACAGGTTGAGATTACAGAACAATATATATTGGCACACAAACAGCTGACCAACAAAATTACAGATTGTGGTAAGTAGAAAAGATTGATGGATAGATGATAGCTAGGTCAATCAGATCACATATGTCAGCATCATACATAGAAGATTGTCCATGCTAAGGGGCACGAGAAGTGAAGAATCGCTTTATTTCATACATCCTGTGTGTGCCAGGATCCATTGCTTGCACCTCCAAAAGCCGACACACACACACACACACACACACACACACACACACACACACACACACACACACACACACACTCAGTATGTAACCTTTAAAACACATGATAACATTTGAAGAACTTCAGTAACCTTATTTTGTTCTTGGTCATGAAAGGAAACAAGGAGATATAAGCTTTGTTTGCATCCATATCCACAAACTAGGATGCAGGTATATATGTCATATTTAAAAATGTTTAATTAACAAAATGGATGGCACACAAATCATAGTTCGCTCAAATCCTTAAATATGCACATAATGTACTACTCAACCCGGAGGATGCGTGCTTCTTTGTCAGGCAAGCCGTGGCTGCAGGACCGCAAGGGCTCGCCGGCACCAAGCTTGCCATCACCTTTGTCATCATCGTACTCAAGGACTTTTGGACCGGGTGCCTGTGCGGTAGCTACTGATGCTTGCTATCTTGGTTTTTAATTCACCGAGTTGAACTCAATTAGTCGCTGAACTTGTGTTGTGGTTTTTAATTTAGAGGAAACAGTTTGCTATATACGGATCATGTTATAACATGTGATCTTTTGTATGCAGTTTTAATTTAACTCAATTATAGTGACTAAGCAAAATGCAATGAAACTCGCTTGACAATTACTCTATTATTATTGCAAAATACCAGTGTTCTTCAGAATACATAACTAGCTAGGACGAGATCAAAATAGGAGAGATGTAGAAATTTTTTATTTCGTTGGAGCTAGCTAGTCCGTGATGACGCCTATGGATGGCTGCGTTCGTGGTTGTCGTGTCTAGCTAGTCCTCTCATGGGTCCTGTGTAACTCTGCAAACAAGTACAGATCGATGCAACACATCCAAGGAGGTCGTCAAGTAATGAACCCAGGCATGCATGCAGCAGAAGAAGCCCTAGAATATCTCTGTCATGTTTCTATTTTAAGATCCCTAGATATTCTGATGGTTTTTCTGTCTAGAGCCTAAACGCATCCTTACAAAGGAATATGTAGCAGTAGCTATATGGACATCTCTTACGGTAATATATAGGTACGTAGACCAAATCTAGTTGCCATCCAATAAAGCGTTTGAAACACGAGATCACCAAATGATGTAGAATCGTCTAGACATCCAAACTAGGAGCCAGAGCCATTTGAATGGATAAGCTGGTTACTAGAAATAAAATACACTAGTCCATCCACACCACTACGGCAAACAGGAGGTTTGCCGAGTGCCCAGGGCACTCGGCAAAGACACAAAAGCACTCGGCAAACAACACTCAGCATACAATGTATTCGGCAAAGCTTTGCCGAGTGTTTTCTTTCGGGCAATTGGCGGCTTTGCCGAGCGCACGCTGGACTCTCGGCAAAAAAGCTGGCACTCGGCAAAGGCTTCAAGCTTTGCCGAGCAAAGCCTCCTTTTGCCAAGTGTAATCTGTATGACACTCGGCAAATCTCCCAGATCAGTATATGCAGCTCAGCCAGTTCCTGTTTCACGCCCACATCATGAGCTACACGACAAAGTTCAAACTCCGAGTATGTCCTGCTACGCTCCTCTCTATCTCTCAGATAATGGATGATATCTCAGATCTCCCTGGTTTGTCATGTGGTTCCAAAGTGCCACCAGGACCAAAATAAGCCAATTATCTAACTCCTTTCTAATAAGTTGCAAATCCCTCACTACGGGAAACCCCCCGTTTGCCGTGTGCCCAGGGCACACGGCAAAGGGCTAAAAGCACACAGCAAAACCTTTGCCGTGTGCAACACTCGGCAAACGGCACACGGCAAAGGGGTACCGGCAAACAGTACTTTGCCGAGTGCCATTTGTCGCGCACACGGCAAACACTTTGCCGTGTGCCCCACGTGGCGCTCGGCAAAAAAAAGGTGTTGACGTCCGTCAGCCGTCAACCCCCACTTTGCCGAGTGCCGTGGGCCCCCGCACTCGGCAAAGCTTGGCCTCTTTGCCGAGTGCCGTGGGGCCAGGCACTCGGCAAATCCTGGCCTCTTCGCCGTGTGCCACGTCAGGCACACGGCAAAGAATGGCTCCTTTGCCGAGTGTCTGCTCCAGGCACTCGGCAAAGGGTCAAAACACTCGGCAAAATATTGCTCCAGACTGCAATAAACATTTCAAATCGACTACAACCTGGACCACAATCACAAAAAAACATCATACATCACATATATGAGCCAAAACATCATCACATATCACATATTTGAGCCCACATCATCACAAACTTAACATATCACATAAATGAGCTCCACCATCATCACAAACTCCACATATCACATAAAAAGCTCCACCATCATCACAAACACATCACATAGAGGTCCACGATCAACCGTCATCACAAACACATCACATAGAGGTCCACGATCATCACAAACACATAGTCCACCAACCGTCATCACAAAGTCTCACACGATCACGACACATAGTTATAGAAGTTGAAATACAATTACAAGTTTATTGACGAGGCGGCCACGGCGACCAAGCATTCTGCGGAGAGGGATTGTTGGATCCCGCCGATTGATTCTGCACGAGCAAAGCGATACTAGTATTTAAGTTGTAGGTTAGAAGCATATAAGCTAAAATGTGTAGGTTAGAAGCATATAAACTAAAATGTAATAGAAGTGACAAAATATAGGTTACAAGCTAGCATAGCTAACCCTTCAATTACTTCACTATATCATACTTGAAGGTAAGAAATTAAAGTACAAAAGATTTGAAGTGACTCACCGGAGTGCCTGCAGAAGGAGTGCCAGGAGAAGTACCAGCGAAAGTAGGAGGAACGCCGAAGGGAGGACCAACGCCAAAGGGAGGAGAAACGCCGAAGGGAGGAGGACCGCCGAAGGGAGGAGGTAGTGGTACAAGAGGGAGTTGCCCTGGCTGTGGCACCGTACCATGAGCCTGCATGTAAGCGAACATCTGCGCCATCCGCTGGTCATTCCTCTGCCGCTCTGCCTCCAGCTTCGCATCCATCTCGGCCTGCATCCTCTGCCGCTCTTGCTCCAACTTCGCATCCATCTGGGCCTACAATATTTCATCGATCCCAATATTACAATGCAAGGCAATACCATGTACAAATCAATGAACAACGAATTGAACCAAGATTACCTGGATTTGTTCAATCTGGATCTGTGTAGCGCTAGGCCGTGGGCGTATAGGCGGGGCTGAGCCCGTGCTCCTTGCTCGGATCTCAGAGAGGGTGGGAGTAGAAGCCGTGTCGATTGTGCTGTCGCCAATCCAGTACCGGCTATGCTTCTTACCTCCACCCACCCTCATCACGACCTCTCCATCAAGAGGCTCGGTGCTCGGATCCCACTCTGGTCCATGGACCTCCCTTGCCGCCGAGGTGTACTCACTGAGGCGGCTGTGGACGGTAGCATTGCTGTACGCCTCGGGCGGGTCCTCCGGGTTGTAGTCGATGTCGGCCGTCGCCTTGCCCTTGTGGGACAGAGCAAAGGCCTTCAACTGCCCGCAAGGCTGGCCACCATGTGCCGCCGACTGCAAGGAAAATAGGAAGATGATTAGAAGTTATGGAGAATATTAAGTGTTTAAATAAAGAAGTTGAATTCACGTACCCATCTAGCCGCGTACTGGGAAAGGGTAAGGTTGCCTTGATGGTGTGGTGCCCCAGGCATCATCAAGCGCCGCTCCCGGCAAGCGTTGTGTGTCTCATGCCACTGGGGCTCGCACCATTTGTTGACAATATAGGACCAGGTCGTGAAATGGGAGGCGCACCACCACGGAGGCACCTGCACGTCATCAAGTATAGAAATATGAGAAGATCAAATTATGCGTACTTAATCTCATAAGAGTTCGGTATTCATGTTTACCAGCATGTATTGCTCTCGGGTAAGCTCAATGGTTCGTGCCTCCTTTTTTTCCACCTTCATGTGTTGGGCAGTAGCGTAGTAGGTTATGACGGCCTGGACGCGCGACTCGTAATGCATGTCTCCGACGAGTTTACGACATGCATTGTTCGTCACACGAACCGCTAACGCCTCCTTCCCAGGCTCGCATCTGTAGAAATCCTGCATCAAGACGCAATGTACACTGTCATTATTTGAATAATATCCAATGAATGCGATGTTTGACCAATGCAGTGCAACGAAGACTTACCCACAGCTCTTCCATCACCCTCTCCGCCTTGTGCTGAAAAACCCTGTTGTCACGATCTCTGGCGATCGGCGGCGTTTTTGTAGTGGTCCCACGTCATGGCCGGCACCTGCTTGTCGGCGTAGAGCACCATGCCAGGGAAGTGTAGCCTGCACAAAGACCCAGGATGCCATTGGGAATGCGCTTGTGATCACCTGCCTCGATCACGTCCCAACCCCTGCCCAAATGAATGAGACAAAATAATATATGTTATTGTGATTTTGAACATATGAAATGAGAAGTTAGCGATAAAAATTAGAAAATTACGTACCTAGGCGGTATGGGTCGAATCATCGGCCGTCTGTTAGGAGGAATCGGCCGAGTCGGGAGCTGTGAGGGACCGCGCAACCACACACTCTGCAAGTCCTCAGAAGCGGAACCGGACCCTCTGCCTCCCCCTCCTCGTCCTCGTCCTCCTCCTCCTCAGAGCCGTGAGCAGAAGGTAACTCCTCCTCCTCCTCCTCCTCTCCCTGGTGCTCCTCCTCCTCCTCGGACTCCTCCTGGTGCTCCTCCTCCTCCTCGTGCGCGGAAGGTGTAGGCGACGGGTCCCTCCTGCCTCCTCGACCCCTGGCTCCTCCTCCTCCTCCTCCTCCTCCACCTCTGCCTCGCCCCTTCCCTCGCCCCTTCCCTCGTCCCTTCCCGGACCCCTCAGCTTCATCGGACCTCTTCCCCTTCCCAGTCGCTCTCTTGTAAAGCGACGACACCGACCTCAACACACCACCTCTGCCCACCATCTTCGATCAATCACCTGCAATTGAAAAGATGAAATCCATCAGTACTTCCAAATAGATGCAAAACAAATAAAACATATATAATTAGAAAGTAACATATATATATTATTGGAAATATGAAAATAATTTAAAAAGACCATACATGTATCAGAAATAATCATCATAATCGGGATTAGCTTCATCATACGCCTCATCATCACTATCAGGCATGTCGATATCATTTTGCACATTCGCCGGAGGAGGAATGTCGCCTTCGTCCTCAAGGTTTAAATGTAACCGCTCAAGTAATTTCAAATCGTTCACATTATGAACCTCATCTCCGGCATCGTCGTCACTAACCGTTTCATTTTCTACTTCCATTCCGATCTCTTCGGTTAAGTCTATCTGAAAACCCTCTTCTTGCCCATGTTCTTGAAAGAACTCTCCCTCGTCTGGGTTTGGCACTATATTGTAATCTTCATTGTTTGGGACAGGTAGTTTGCGTGTGGCGCTACCTTGTACACAACATCCCAACCCTTGATACGGTCGTCGGTTTGGCACGGGTATGAGCTATAATAAACTTGTGTGGCCTGTTGCGCCACAATGTATACATCGTCTCCTGGGTACACTGATGACTGTCGAATTTCGACTAGGCCAATATTAGGGGTTCGTCTCACTGCTTGAGGATCAAACCAATGGCATTTGAATATGACAGGAGTAAGAGGTTTGGACCCATGAAACTTGAGTTCGTATATTTCTTCAACTCTTCCATAATACTCGACCCCATCGTCCCCCAGAGTAAAAACTCCGGTATTGGTGGTTCTTCGATTGGGCCGACTCTGCTCGTAGCTTGTTGTGTGAAAGCGGTACCCATTAACGTCATAGCTTCGAAATGACCTAACCCTATAGGCACAGCTATCGGCAACCTGTCTTAGATCGGCACTCATAGACGCATCAGTTTGGCTCTGCAAGTTCAAGCAGGATCGTTAGTTATATTATTCGTACGTACGAGCAACTTGTAAGCGATACGAAAAAATGCTAAATACCTTTTGTTTGAACCAAGAAATGAAATCAGGCATTTCATTTCCCGCACCCTTTGAAATAAGGATATCAACTTCCTATGCGGTTGGTTCTCTTGATCCACGCCAGAATTCATGAATAAACTCCCTATACCAATAAGGAACAAGTTGGTTGGACGCGGAATATTGAATACTAGGAAAAAAATTGGACAGTAACTTACTGCATGTACGGCAACACTTCGGAAAGGTTGGTCAACACATATAGCATGATAGTACGCCACTCTTCATGTTTCAAGGTCTTGTTGGTCCCTTGACTTGCAGTTCCGTGTTGCCCTAGGAAAAGGCTGAGCTTCGATTCGTTTTCGCTAGCATTGTAACGAGGAGCTGGATAATGCACGCTCGGAAGGTTGTCTGAATAGTATTTTGATGTGAAGTTTGACACCTCCTCCAGAACGTAAGCCTCTGCAATGGAAGCATCAATTTTGCATTTATTCTTGCATTTTGTTCGAAGAACCTTTTGACACCTCTCAATTGAATAGCACCAACGGTTCTGCGCAGGCCCCCCCCATTCGTGCCTCATACGGGAGGTGCAAAATCATATGAAACATCGGAGTGAACATGCCGAGTGGAAATATCTTCTCCAACTTACAGAGCAACACAGGCGCCATTTTTTCCATGTTTGCAATCACGGTCTTAGATACCTCCTTGGCACAAAGCTGGCGGAAGAAATAGCTCAACTCTGCCAGCACTAGCCACACATGATCAGGGAGATAGCCTCGAACCATCACCGGAAGAAGCGCTCAAGCCACATGTGGTAGTCATGACTCTTTGCCCCGTTGATTCGCATAGTTGTTAAGTTCACCCCTCTACTCAGATTCGCTGCAAACCCATCAGGGAACATTAACGTTTTGAACCATTCTAGTACTTCCCTCCTTTGAGGCCTCGTAAGGACGAAATCAGCCGGAGGCTTCCTCCATGACTTGCCGGATTTAGGAGGCGCCATGTCTAGCTTAGGTCTATCGCATAACGCTGCTTGATCGACTCTTGCCTTCACGTTGTCCCTTGTCTTATCAGGAATGTCCATAATTGTTCCGAAAAGTGGAACGCCAATGCCATGTTCAGTGTGCATTAGGTCAATGTTATGTGGAAGAAGAAGGTCTTCCATATAGGAAAGCCTCCACAAGCCGCAGATCTGAGTGAAGGCATGTAGCTCACCATATCCCACAAAACCACCTTCTTGTTCATCAACCACGAGAGCATCTAACTGAGCACGCACCTCGGCACCTGACATGAACGGCCGTGCCTGGTGGTGCACTGCGACACCTTTCGTGAAATTCTTTTTGTCTCTTCTGAATGGATGGTCAGGAGGGAGGAATTGTCGGTGTTGGTCGAACGAAGAAAACTTGCCACCCTTCTTCAACCAAATGAACCTCACAATTGTCTTGCATACTGGGCATGGGAACTTGGAGTCAACACCATGGCCGCAGAATGTCCCATACGCCGGCAGGTCATGCAGAGAGTAGTGGTAATTAACATACATTCTGAAGTTTTCCTTTCTAGATGAATCGTATGTCCATACCTCTTCCTCCCAAGCACGGACCAAATCATCGATCAGAGGCTCCATGTACACAGACATATTATTCCCCGGGTTTTCAGGAATTATCAGCGACAAGAATATGTTCTGTCGTTGAAAGAGGACGCCGGGGGGGGGGGGGGGGGAGATTCAGTGGTATAACGAAAACGGGCCAACAACTGTACGGGGCAGCTCCCATTCCATAAGGATTGAACCCATCTGTTGCCAACGCCACACGTACATTACGAGCCTCCAGAGCTTTTATGTCGTGAATCTCATCAAAATGTTTCCAGGCTTCACCATCAGATGGATGTACAAGCTTATCGGGATTGTATCGGACTCCATCTTTGTGCCATGTCATCTATTTCACAGATTCCTCGGTCATGTAAAGGCGTTGGATCCTCGGTATGAACGGAAGGTACCGTAGGATTTTCGCGGGGACCGCGAGCTGCCTCTTTTGGCCATCAGCAGCGTCTACCTCTATGAACCTAGAGGATCCACACTTTGGACAGTATTTTGCTTCGGCGTGTTCTTTTCTAAATAAGATGCATCCCTTCGGACACGCATGTATCTGCTCATATGGCATCTTAAGTGCACGAAGGAGTTTCTGTGCCTCATACATGTTCTTTGGCAGAACGTGACCTTCCGGAAGCAAGGTGCCAATAACTGTCAACATAACATCGAAGGCGTTTTGACTCAAGCTGAACTGGGACTTTACGGCCATTAGGCGTGCAATGGCATCCAGCTGAGAAACCTTGGAATGCATGTGAAGAGGTCGCTGTGAAGAAGACAACATGTCGTAATACGCCTTTGCGGTCTCCTCTGGCTCCTCCTCTCTACGTTCTTCATCCACATTGAAATGTGCTTCATGGTAGTCATGTAACATGCCTTGTACCCCACCATCAGCATCATAATCATCAACGCGTTGTCTCACGACGTCGTCTCTCACACGTTCGGCTTCACCATGGTACAACCACCGAGTATAGCCTGGCGTAAATCCATTCAGACATAGATGTTTAGCCATGACATCCTTTGTTTTTCGCCGCGTGTTGTTACAACGGCTGCAGGGACACCAAGTGGCACTCGCTCCTTTAGCCTTGGCAAATGCTAGTTCCATGAAAGCTTCTGACTTCTCAATCCATTCGTCGGTAAACTCAGTCCGACTTAAGCGGCCCGTGTACATCCACTCACGGTCTTCCATCCTCTAACAAATATATCAATAAGTAATATAAAATTAATTCATTTGCATCGATCTACATGATGTTCCAACTGTCTAATAGTGAAGATAGGTCCTAATCCCATCCGAGGATGCGTAGATGGGGTTAGTTTCCATGGTTTACTCCGCGTCCGAGACAGAATTTCGGCAGCACCTCCCCGCTGTTCTCCAAATACACGTCCCCGCAGGGAGATTGTGTATCCAGAGAACAACAGGGAGGTGCTGCCGAAATTCTGTCTCGGACCGAAGTAAACCATGGAAACTAACCCCATCTACGCATCCTTGGGCTGTCCAAAAAACGTGGACAATTCGAAACAGATACGGTCATAGATATGCAAAGATCTACATATCTCCAACTGTATCTCTTTCGAACGGAAGACGCCTAACTAGGTTACGCGTGACCTACAGACAAGAATGGAAAAAGAGGAGGCTTTTATGTCTCACCTTGCTGTCTGCAAAGTGTCGAGTGGAAGACGGTGTGCACAAAGCCTCTCCTGCAAAGAACGGAACATATATAAAAGAGTCAATTCCAAATTTCGACATAGGAATGATTACTTGCATATAATAGCTATATTCAAGTTCATTTTTGCTCTCGAGGAGCTATATTCAAGAACGGAACGTTTGTAAAAGTACATTAGCCTTCGTCCTGTTGGAGTACTCCAATTTCTTGCAGAAAGTTTGTAAAAGTTGCATAGGCAGAAAAATCACAAGACCATCACGTGATGGGTAGATGCAGTTCAGTTTGAAGTTTTTCTTTCTTTCTTTTTTGGCTAAAAGTTCAGTTCGAACTTCCTTCACAGTACGTAGAAGCAAGCAAGCAGTTGAAAGATCACGTGAATTTTAGAAAGAGGCTAGACGGTCGGCAGCTAGCTAGTCAACTTCAATATACTGTGTGTGTGTGTATCCTACTGCGTACGTGAAGATAGAACTCGTTTTCCCCTAGCAATCGTCACCTTTCTTCTCCAACCAAAACAACATTATCAAACAATTTATTCATGTCACTACACTATGTACAAAAAGTCACATAAATGATGAAGCAATTACATAGATGATTAGACGTGTAGGATAAAATCAAGTCTAAAAGTGGGGATGGAAAGACAAACGAATTGTAGATAGAACAATTGATTATTCATCTGCAATAAAACCTAGAATCACATATATGTGTCTCGTGATCTGGAACTAACATTTTACAATTCCTCCACTGGCTCAATCCAATTTCATGCCATAATATCAAATATGCTGAAACCAAAATACAGAACAGAGAAGACATAGACCCAGCTCTGCACGGTAGTTTTCAAGCACATAATCACCAAACAGAGGACCAGCTGGAACAGGCATCCCCAACCGTTTGAAATCCCGATATATGGCTAACCTGTTCTACATCAGAGAATTCAGGAATGTGGCATTCACAAGCTGCGCCTTAGCTCACTGGCAGCATCGATTACCAGTCGCAGACCAAAACGTAATAGCCTGGCCTCATAAAGAGCAAAACTAAGCTGACGCTAAACCATCATCTAAACCCTAAGGCCCTCCACAAAAATCTGAAGCCACACAGCAGATAGGAAGCAAAGGTAATTGGAACTAGGGTCACAGACCAAAAATGCGACACGAAAGCCGAGACCCACGACGCGGAACCAGGCCCCGTCGAAGCCTCGAGCATGAAGGAAACAGGTGGTCGGGAGGTAGAGAGTGTGGCTTACCGGGATGGGAGGAGATGGGTTGGGTGGGGTCGGCGAGCCTCCGAAGGCCGCCGCGCCGCACGAGTGCGACGGAGGCGGATGATGGCGCTGGTCGACGGTGGTCGCCGCCGCCGACGGTGGCAGGAGCTCGCACTCCTGGGTGGGCGGCGCGGGTCGACCTATCTAGGACGGCGCCGGCTCGTGGACGACAAGGATGGCGCCGGCTCCAAGTGGACAAGGCCGCGACGGATCTGGACGGCCCAAGGCGGCGCGCGGCGCCGGGCTCGGTGGCGGGCACGACGGAGAGGACGACGCCACGTGGCTTTCGGGGCCGTGCGGCGGGCGTCGGCGGAGGAGGGGGCCGCCGGCCGCGCGGTGGTGATGAGCCCATGGCTCCTAACATTGTAACATCTATGGAATCTCCAAGGAAGTGCAATGATCCAAGAATCGCTGCTGGTAGTCTTTCAAAATATTCAAATATTCAATTTGGTACTATTCCTTTTACTGAGAAATATAATGCAAATGAGAAGATATTCAGTATTGCTGGCATGTCATTAAAGATAACTATTAAGGGTGCAGCATTGCTCGAGAAAGAAGAGAAGAAGACCTCAACAAAATATATTGAGATTGGTTCTATTCTGGTTGAAATCATTGACGAGTATCCAACATGATTTTGAGCATGATATTTGACGAGTATAAGCAGGGTAATTATCACAGTTGCCGGATTTAATATATCCATATTGCGCTCAAGGAGGTCTCAGGTTGACGTACTATATGCATGGCTGTCAATTAATGCAAGTACGAGAAGGACTTATCATATTGTCTAATTACTTGGATTAGGCAGGGTGCCGTATTATTATATTGTTTCCTGTATTAGAAAATCCTAGCGTGAGTTCTGTTTGAGTCCGGCCCAACTACTAGTGTCCAGGCCAGGTTGCTAGCTAGTTGGTCGAGTCCAACCAGATTTGTATGCCTGGTCTAGCGCAGGTTGAGTCCAGGTCCATGTCGTGCCTGCGTGCACATATTAGGAGCCACGGTTCCTTGTAATGGTCAGACTTGTATTATCTTGGATTTTTTCCTCCCTGTCGAGCGTAGCTCCAGAACCCTAGATGGCGCCGCCATCTCCTACCAAGAATTGATGCTGATCCAGTCGAGGATTATGTTGAGATCGTGATCAAGCTTTGCAGCCTGGGCGCGTCTCGGATTCCTGCCGGTATCCTGTTCTTCTGATCGTGGTCTCTCCAGGCTGCGGGTGGAAGAATTTCTTTAGGGTTTGGACTGCAATTATCTTTGTAGGCCAAACATATTTTATCTCTTGCTGTGTGTTGAGTTTTACTGGTCGTGATAGTTCTGTGAGGAGAATTGCTGTTGGTCAAGTAATTTCTCTATCACGTTGAATCTGGTTCAGTTATTGGTTTGTGCCTGAAAACCCAATATAATATTCTGCTGGTTTAGTGTCGTGAGAAATCTGCACGATAATCTGATTTGTTAGCAAGCTGACTTATCCTACTTGCTTACCGACCAAACTACTACTATTTGTATTGGTGCTCTTGGGGAGATTTATTTGTGAGACAAAAGGGCAATAATTTAATCTCCTGCAATTATATTTGAGTTCTAAAATTCAGAGAAGACTGGTTATTGCTATCGGTACCGTGAAAGGTTGGGACAAATATTTAGACACGTCGTCGTGTCTTCATCAGGTGGAGGGGAGGGCTGCCGGGCGTCGCGGTGGGGGGCCGGCGGACGGCGGCCGGCCGGCCGGCGGGCTCGAGGTCGGGGCAGCGAAACTCGGCCGGGGAGGGCGCGGCGAAGCTCGGCCGGGGAGGTCGGAGGCAGGGGCGCGGCGCGCGGGGGCAGGCGGGCCGCGGGCAGGCGGGCGCGGCGGTGGAGGCGGCGCGGTGGGAGGGCGGGCGGCGGCGGCGCGGTGGGTGGGGAATGGAGAAGAAGAATGAGGAGAGGAGAAGAAAAGAGGACGCACGCGGCTAAATGTAGATTCAACAGGTTTACCGAGTGCCCGCGATCCGGCGCACGGCAAACCAAATCATTGCCATGTGCCCGCCACGTGGCACACGGCAAAGATTTGATTTTCTTTTTTTTTTTTTGACAACACATAGTTTTCAGTTTTAGATAATTATTTCGTCGACAATATGATTTCAAACAAAAAATTTATCAACATGAAAGTTTCATAACTTTTCGAGATGTACAACTTTTATTTTCACAATTTTGCCATCCGAGATTGTGAGATTGTTTAAAAAATTCAAAATTCAAAAATTGAGAAATTCAAACGTACTTTACGTCAAATTTCAAAAATCGACAATTTGATTTCAAATAAAAAAGTTGTCAACATGACAGTTTCATAACTTCTCGAGATCTATGACTTTTATTTTTAGTATTTCTCCATCCGAAATTGTTTCCAAACTTCAAATTTTCAAATTTGAGAAATTCAAACAATTTTTCCGTTGACAATTTGAATTCAAATAAAAAAGTGTTCAACAGGAAAGATGTGTAACTTATGCAGATCTACAACTTTTATTTTGATCTTTCTTTTTCAAAAATAATTATAGACGCGTTGTCCACATATTCCAAATATCCTTCTTCGAGTTTCGGAAAACTATCCGGGAGCTCTAAGATTTTTGAACAAATTTACTAGCGCTTTGTCGAATGAAAAAATACCAAAATAAGAAGTTTAGATGTTGTCAAAATATACAATTTTGCAGTTCAAAACTTTTTTATTTGAATTAATTTAGAGGCCCAAAAAATTCATTGAAATTATCTTTGCCGAGTGCAATGTGGGAAACACTCGGCAAAGAAGCCCTTTTGCCGTGTGCTGGCGCGGGGCACACGGCAAAGAGGTTTCTTTGCCGAGTGCCTCGCTCGTGCACTCGGCAAAAAATAAAAAATTTGCCGTGTGTTCCTTTTTGCCGAGTACCCGGGCCCACCTCGTTCAACAGCCGTCAACAAAATTCTAACGGGCGTCAAAATTTGCCGAGTGCTAGGCGGCAGGTTTGCCGTGTGTTGGCCACCTGGCATACGGCAAAGTGTGATCTTTGCCGTGTGCCGCCCACCTGACACTCGGCAAACTACTGTATGCCGGGTGCCTATTGTTTGCCGAGTGCGGCACTTGGCAAATAGCCTTTTTGCCGTGTGCACGAGATAATGCGCCCGGCAAACTCTATGGCACACGTCAAACGGGGGTTTCCCGTAGTGCCTAGAGTTCTCGTGAAAAGAAGACTCAAAGAATGCTCATATCTGATGAACGGCGCATGCACGCCCATTGTCCTGACATTGTCAAGGATTCAGACAACTTATATTGAACTATGTTTTTCTATTGGATTGCACTATGTTGCTGTCTTCTTCTTAATTATTCGGATGTATAATGTTAAGATCCCTAGATATTCTATCTTTTTAGAGCCTAAACGCATGCTTACAAAGGAATATGTAGCAGTAGCTATATGGACATCTCTTACGGTAATGTATAGGTATGTAGACTAAGTCTAGTTGCCATCCAATAGAAACGTTTGAAAGACGAGATGACTCAATGATATAGAATTGTCTAGACATCCAAACTAGGAGCCAGAGCCATTTGAATTCGATAAGCTGGTTACTAGAAATACACTAATCAATCAAGACGTGCTAGCAACTGTAGGAGCAAAAATGGTGTTCAGAATTTATGTGGGAATATAATTATTCAGCTATGTTGAATGTTCCATAAAAGAAGAGAGTGTGTGGCATTGCTTTAGAATCACATTTTTCTCTCAGAATAGAATGTTATTTGTTTTCGTGGATATGCATTCTCCTATAATAACCATGTTCTAAACTGTATAAACAGAAGTTGAGCTACAATTGGATATGTCAGATCGAACTATGTGTTCATATTTTGTAGCATTCCCTCTATATCTCAATCAATTTATACGCTTAAAAGAATTGATGAGACTCTATTTCTATTAGAGTCAAGTGATGAACCAAATTACTTTGAAGAAAATGCCATGAACGAAATTAACGTCTAACATTTAGTGTGAGAGCTACTATGGAACATGCTATATTTTATTTATTATGGTGTAAACTCTAAATTCTATTGTGAACTGTGTAAACTCTAGTATATAATCATTTAATATTCCAAGTTTCGCATAAGGAATCTTAGTTGTGGACGTATCTCTATTCAGATGAAAAAAAAATCTGAATTGTTAAATATGATTGAGCGCACTAAAATATATTTCAGTTGCGCATGCATTTGTTAGTCATCCTTCCAATTCGATTAGAACTGAGGTACTGGCACACCCATCTCTATTGCAATATACATTCTTCTGTGTGTCGCTGGGAAATAACCAGGAGGGAGGGAGCACACTTACCTTTGCAATCTGCAGTGGAACAGATAGCGTGAAGGGCACTTTCATATTAAAGTCCCACAACATATATATTTTATTGCTTTGGTTCGCATTTAATATCATACCACATATTATATTGCTAGTTCATAAAGTGCGAGTTAAATGGATAAGGTGATTTCACGGTTATTTTTTTATATAGAATAACATTGGCTCAATAATGTATTTCCATCATATCAGCTAATATGTCTAAATATGTTGGATCATGCCATGACCTAATGTTGACTTATTACTTCAAGCCTCATGTCTTCAGACTTTAGTAACATCGATCTGTATATAGCCGGCAATCTAAAGCCCTAAATTGTTGATTAAACTAACTTTCGAAAACCATGTTACTCAAGCAATGCAGTGAGTACATTTTTATTTTCATAATCAGTACTTATCTTACTACGATTTAACTATGTTTATTATATATATGAATTATTTAATGAATCGGTGATTGAGTCCCATATTATATTCGTCATACCTGCCAATTTTCTATCAAGACTATTTTACCTTAAAGCAAGCTACATATGTAAGTTAACCCTCTTAAGAAAATATAACTCTTTATTACATAAATTGGCCGTGAATGACATCATATTCAGTTTATGTACGGTCCTTATGAAACAGTAGAGCTTGGATACATTATTATGGGCAGCATAATTCGATCAAGTAAACTGAACAAATGTTATAGGACCAAGAATCAGACACGTTTAAGTAATAAACAATTGTATCAGGCATACCATGAGGTAGAATGTCGATACCTATAAGCAGTAGCAGTAGAAAAATATATGATGTCACTTGCATGATTGGTCCATATAAAAGTCCTCGATGATGGGTACTCCCTCCGTTTTTAAATAATTGACAACGTTGACTTTACTATTCATAATTTGACCGCTTAATAACTTCTAAAATACTTAGTTACATAAGATAAATATATGATAGGTAGATGTGGTGTACATAAGACTGTAGTAACATGATATATTTATGAGTGTTCAATTATGCATCAACAAAAAAGTAATGGTCAAAGTTGGAACAGTAAAAGTCAACGCTGACAAGTATTCAAAAACGGAGGTAGTAGAACACTGATTGTATGTCATTCTTCAGAACTGCCCTTAACTATTTTGAAAGTTTGTGGGCCTGTTGCACCGTCAAGGGCTGCTGCTGTTCAGCTTTTGTCCAACAACAGGCCGCTGAGCAGCCTAGGTTGCGGCGCGGTCCTTTGATATGGGCTGGATGTGGATGTCTCCCCATGATGGGCTACTGTGGTTGTGGAACCGAACCATGGGCCCATGGCCCCACTCTCTCTGTTCACACGTTCGTCTTCCGAATTTTTTTTATTTTTAATCGATTTTTTTATTATATTTTTATTAATAGCCGCACGTTTTAGAAATTTGCAAGACTAGTCGCCCAATCGCCCGTCTATTGGGCGATAAGGCCTTATCGCCCGGCCAACGGGCGAGAATAAGCGCTACAGTAACCTTGTCGCACAACAGAAGGGCGACAGGACTCTTATCGCCCGGCATTCGGGCGACAGGTTACTGTAGCGACTCTTGTCGCCCAACAGTGGGGCGACAGGTTACTGTAGCGATTTTTTATTTTTCGAATTTTCTGCATTAACAGTTAAGCCTCCCAAATCACACTGTTTGTCCTTGTTTCTCCGTGGTGGGTTTGGCATTAGCGTGCGGTTTAAGGAAACCAGCGCGGAACGCATCGGCCCTCTACCTAACGATGACATGTGGGATCACGAGCATGTGGGACCAGTTACCAGTGGCACATATGGCGAAGCGGAGGCTTGGGTGTGGAGCGGTGCATGCGTCCGTTATCTTCGCTTTTTGGAGCGGGAACAATGTGCACAGCTCCGCGCCACGTTCTGCACATGACATGTGGGACCTGCTCGCGCTTCATCAGGCCGTCAGCGACAGCGGATGCGTCACTGACGTGTGGGCGGAGCACGCGCGCCCTACGGGATCAGGCGTCGCTCGCGAGGTCACATGAGGTGGCGCGCCGCCTGCGCTGATCACTGTGGCTCAGTGAGTGAGTGACTGACACTGAATCAGCCGGCTTCGTACGCGCACCGTTTGGGCAACGCACACCTGTGGCTGACGAGTGGCTCCGGTACGCATTTTCGAATTCCAACACGGAGGCTTAACTGTTAATGCTGAAAAATTCGAAAAATAAAAAATCGCTACAGTAACCTGTCGCCCCACTGTTGGGCGACAAGAGTCGCTACAGTAACCTGTCGCCCAAGTGCCGGGCGATAAGGGTCCTGTCGCCCTTCTGCTGTGCGACAAGGTTACTGTAGCACTTCTTCTCGCCCTTTTGCCGGGCGATAAGGCCTTATCGCCCAATAGACGGGCGATTGGGCGACTAGTCTTGCAAATTTCTAAAACGTGCGGCTATTAATAAAAATATAATAAAAAAATCGATTAAAAATAAAAAAAATTCTCCGTCTTCCCCCCGCTCTCTGGTTCCAGTCGCCCAACAACTGCCAGCGCGGGCGCATGCAAATCAGGCAAGAACCGCTTGCCGATTTTCGAAATTCGGCGCACGGCAGAAATGGTAATCATTGAAGCAGCAGGGCGGCGCGATGACGCGACGCCAGCAGAGGCTAGGGTTTGGTGGCTGGGCGACGGGCAAACCCTCCTTATAAATCCCCTAGCTAGCTTGGCGTTTGCACATCGATCGATCTGGTAGAGGTCGAAGAAGAAATACACCAGCTCAGCGGCGGCTGTAGTACAATTGTGTTGTTTCTAGGCGGAGAGCTAGGTTTTAGGTAGATATGGAAGGTGGCGATATTTGGGATCTTGCGGAGAAGGCTGCGGCGGAGGTGGTGGCGGCGAACGGAGGGGCACCGCCGCCGGAGGGGACGGCGTACCGCGGCGTGAGGCTCCGGCCCCGGGGCAAGTGGAGTGCGGAGATCCGGGACTCTTCGACCACCCTGGTGTGGTTGGGGAGTTACGGCACCGCCCTGGAGGCCGCCTGTGCTTACGACGCCGCCGCACGGACGCTGCGGCCGGACGGCGCCAGGACCAACTTCCCCGAGCTGGCGGCGACGGAGGAGGAGAAGGCGGCGAGGGCCGCCGTCGTGCGCGCGCACATCGCCGAGGCGAAGCGCAAGCGCGCGGAGAAGCTAGAGAAAGAAGCCCGGCGCAAGACGGAGGCCGCCGAGTGGGCCGTCGAGGCGGCCGCGGCCGCGGTTTCCGCCGTGGCGCCGCCTCTTCCTGCACCCGAGACTGCACCGGCACGGGCAGGCGGCGCGTCGTCGTCTCAGCCTGATTTGCCTTCTCCTGCAGCGCCGGCTGCCAACGCTGTGGCTTCCACCACGCCATCACCTCATGCTCCTGCCGCGGCTCCGGCTGTGAGCTCCCATTTCCCCAACGCCATAGAAGCACCCCCACCGGCGTTCGGCTTCGACCACTCTGATATCTCGGCGTTCCACAGGTACCTGCAGCCATCAGTCCCCACCGCTGCAACCAGCAACCCATCAAGGCCCAGTGCGTTCCGGCCGTACCGCAGGGACGGCTCAACCCGTGAGATGTTCCGGACGACAGGAGGCCTCACGATGGCCAATATACCTCTGGCCCAATTCCAAGATCTGTATCGTCGCTTTGTGGAGGCGCCGGAACAGCGGAGAAGACCCTGATAATCAAGGACACCGATCAGATTTGTAACTTTTATAGTTCAGATATAAAAAATACTTCTTTCTATGCGTTATGCCATTCAGTAATCTGAACTTGTCTTGATAAGCAATGTGTTGTTTTGTTTACAATAACAAAGATTTCATCTATTCGTTCATTATATATTTTTGTTGGTAAGTTAATACAGCAGGAATTTGAGTCAACAAGTTTCATTACTTAATCCGAACATGATTTTTTTCCCTTTTCGAAAACAAGGCAGCAGGAGGAGTACTGCCCTTTCATTAGTCCGAAAAGGATTACAATCGGATTCTGGGTGCTTCAGTTTATGCCGCTCAACCCATTCCCGGTTACCTGAAAAACTTGTCTCATGCACATCATGCGCTAGACAACAAAGTTTAAACTCTAGACACATGTCCTGCTAAGCTCGTCTCCATCCCTCAGATAATGGATGGGCCTGGTTATTTGTTTCCAGAATAAGTAGATGGACTCCTGTCTCAATTGCGAATCCCTAGAGCTTCCATGGAAAGAAGACTCAAATAATGCTCACGACATCTGATGAAATGCATGCGCACGCCCATTAACCTGTCAGTGTCAAGGATTAAGACAACCTATATTGAACTACATTCTGCAATTGGATTGTACTACGTTGCTGTCTTCTTACTCTCATGTCCCTGGATATTCTAATGGACAAACTTCTGTGTCTGATGCTGCGATATGTGATCTGATCGACCAATCATCTATCCATCAATCTATTTTGGTTACAACCATCTGTATTTTTTGTTGGTCAGCTGTTTGTGTGCTTTTGTTTACAACGGCCACATGATGTTGTTTCTTCATTTCATTATATATTTTTATTTATGCTGGTAACTAAGGGAATTTTTGGTCTAGCGTCATAATCAGATATATATTATATATATTGTGGCTTCAGAAGTGTAGAAGGATATCACTCTCTTTTTTTAGTCCAGGCGCTTCATTACTTACTCAGAAACAGGATTTCAATTGAATTCTGGGTGCTCGAGAGACATCCACCTTACCCTTGTTACCTAAAACTCGCGCTGCCTTATTACAAGGACAGTGTGCATAACAAAGTTTAAACCCGTCAGAATATGTCCTGCTAAACCCCTCTATCTCTCCCAGATAATGAATGGTATTTCAGACTTCTTCAGGTTATTCCAAAGTGCCTTCAAAATAAGTCTGACATTAACTCCTGGCTGAATTGTACACTGCACATCCGTACATGCTAAAATTTCCATGGAGTCAACATTCAAAGATTGCTCACATCAGATGAACCATGTCAAAAGAATACTCGACAACAACAACAACATCAACAACGACATAGCATTTTGTCCCAAACATATTGCAATCTAGAGATGAAACCCACAAGAAACAAGGACAAGAGAAACACAAAAGACATATGGCAATAAGTAGAGTTAGAGTAAAAAAGGATCACAGTTCAGGCACGTTGATTGCGAGTCTCCAAGTGCTCTTATCCATAGCTAACTCCTTGGAGATATTCCACTCTTTCAGGTCCCTCTTACACTCGTCCCAAGTCAGGTTAGGTTGACCTCTACCTCTCTTTACATTATAGGCTCGCTTTTGCACCGGCGGCTCGGGAGGCCTCCGCTGGACATGTCCAAACCATCGCAACCAATGCTACACCAATTTCTCATGTCAAAGAATACTCGCAAAAAAAATGAACAATACGCCCATGAACCTGCCATTATTGTCAAGGATTTAGACGAGCCAACTAATGCATTGTATATATGTTACTATCTACATCTAATAACCTAAGATATTCTGATGAAATGTTGAAATAGAAAGAGCACATTGAAATTCTAGGGCTTTTCTGTTTGGTGGTTAAAGTGATACTCCCTCTGTTCATTATTATAGGACGCTTACCACCGGACACCAGAACCAAGGCAAATCACATCGCACACCACACGGCACTGGCTCCAAAGCAAAATCACGTCAGCAGCTGTCTACTGCGTTTAGGAATCCACGCCATGGCCCATCGGCAGAGAGAGAGAGAGAGAGTAGGAATCCACGCTGCTGCTCCTGGACTGCATTGAATAGCTAATGGGATGAAAACGCGTGAGGTTTGCATCGTATACCGAGAGCGTCTTATATTTTGATAAAAATCGATCAGGCTAAAACGTCTTATAAAAACGAACAGAGGGAGTACCTACAAAAGGGGCACTGTAGGAGTGTAGCTGTTGACATCTTAGAATCTAGACCAAGTCCAGAGACCCACCCAATAATTTGTTTGAAAAAAGATGTCGACCCAGGCCGGGCCATGGAAGAGTCGAGATGTCCAAATTTGTTGCCAAAAGTGTTTGAATGAATAAGGTGCTTAGCAGAAATATATAGTTTGCTCATCAGTACCATACCAAAAAAAAAAAAAAACTGGTCCAATGTTTTAGTTATATATATTGAAAGTCGCATAAGTCATGATTTCTCAATCCATTAAAGTGAGAATCCCTTATACAGAATATGACAGTAGCACCATAATGCAAATCACTTCTCTCTTCTTGTGAGGCACCCCAGCAGTTCGTTAATTAAGGACTTCTATTGAAATCTGATTAATTTACTCTCAGATTGTTATTAGACATTATGTGCATATTTAAGGATCCAAGCCAACAGTAATTGGTGTGCCATGTAATTTATTAACTAGACCATTTTAAGTATGGCATATATACGTACACCACATCCTAGTTTGTGCATATGGATGAAATACAAGTAAAGCTTATTGCTTATATTCCCTCATGAGCAAGAACAAATTAAAACAAGGTTACTGAAGTTCTTTAAATGTAACCATGTGTTTCAAAGGTTACGTACTGAGTCATGTGACCTTATTCCAGTAGTAATATATATCAGGTAAAGTTTTATGAAGCTGAAGACACTTGAATATATGGCATAGTCAAGATGTCTAGAGACGCCGTGCCAAAAATGCTTGAATGGATAACCTAACAGCTAAATGATATGTTTATTAAACTGAGTGTACCTGACAATAAATATTAAGTTTTGTTGAAACTATCATAAGAAAGAAACCCAAAAATGTGCATATATTTACGAATTTTAGAAAGTGGTGCAAAAGCTATTTCTTATTTCCTTCCAAGAGAGATACCCTAGCTGCTCGTCAATTGTTAGTAAACATTACTAAGGGTGCTCCAAATATTATCACACTAGTATATGTCGAAAATATTACAAATTCAGGTTTCGATTATTGTGAAAGTGTTTTGTTGGCATGCTCTTTTTTTTTAATCTCTAAAGAAGTGGTCTATTTTGACATTTGAGGCCCTGGCAGCTACCATCTGTGCCGTATTGCCATGATGATAATAGTGATAAGGAAAAGTTTTATGTATGTTTTAAGAGTTTGAAAACGTACCAATTAGTAAACAAATAAATACATTGTACCTCACTTCTTTTGTGCAAAGCCTATATGTGTTGAAGAACACTGTTGTACAGCAAAGCATACTCTTGGTGATTAGCAGAAGAAGGGTGAACATGAAATTCTAATGATTTTTCTGTTTAATGCCTACTGTAACACTCTGTTTTGGCCCATAATTTAAATCCACTAAATAATCGAAATATTCAAATTTTACAACAAAACCAATTAATTAGGATAATGTCCAAGCTCCAGTTTGAAAATTCGACTTCATGCATGCATAAAATTCCCAGCATATGCATTTCTAGAGTTTATCTTTTATTTTATGTGTTGGTGTTCTCCCCTTGTCCTCAAATTTGAGTGCAATTTATAAGGAGTATTTGCCAAACCAGCCCTATTTTGTATTCTAATTCTGAAATCGGATTTGTTTTCTGAACCTAACAAAATCAATCATGTTTTTAAATAAGAATCCCTTAATACTGAATATGACTGTAGCACCATAATGAGATCACTTCTTTCTTCTTGTGAGGTACCCCAGCAGTTCGTTAACTGAGGACTTCCATTGAAATATGATTTATTTATTCTCAGATTGTTAGTAGACATTATGTGCATATTTAAGGATCCGAGCGAACTCTAATTGGTGTGCCATGCACTTATTAACTAGATAATTTTAAATATGGAATCTATACACCACATCCTAGTTTGTGGAGAAGGGGCGAGGCCGATGGCGGCAGTTAAAATGTTGTGGAAATTTCACTTTTGGGGACCAAATCTCTGTAATACAATTTGAAGTTCATCCTTCTTATGGAATCATCAAGAGTGTGTTTTGATATGCACCAGTATTATTCAACACATATAGGGTTTGAACAAAAGAAGTGAGGCACAAGGTATTTGATTGTTTATTAATTGGTACATATAAGCTTTATTTATATTATACATCCATATTCACATATGGCATACTTAAAAGGATCTAGTTAATAAATTGCATGGCACACCGGTTACAGTTCGC
This sequence comes from Eragrostis nindensis, assembly GCA_012490785.1. NCBI lineage: Eukaryota > Viridiplantae > Streptophyta > Magnoliopsida > Poales > Poaceae > Eragrostis > Eragrostis nindensis. The sequence continues at coordinate 25,503 of JAAXCT010000954.1, forward strand.
TCGGATCCTTAAATATGTATATAATGTCTAATAACAATCCGAAATAAATCAATCAGAATTCAATGGAAGTCCTCGGTTAACGTGCTGATGGAAGAAAGAAGTGATTTTAGTTTGGTGCTACTGTCAAATTCTGTATTAAGGGACTAATTATTGCTTTAAAAAATTGAGAAATTATGACTTATGTGACATGGAATAAATATAAATAAAACACTAGACTAGCCCCCTTTTTCACGGTACAGATGAGCAAGCTATATATTTCTAGTAACCACCCATTTATCCATTCAAAGTTTTGGCAGCAAGCTTGGACGTCTCAACTATTCCATAGCACTTGGTCGTCATCCTTTTTCATTACATAAAGATACAAACACTGAAATGAAGAAATAACATCATGTGGTTGTTGTAAACAAAAGCACATAGTAATCTTCGCAAAAAAATAAAAGCACACATTTTGTCACCGGTCCAGTATAGCAGGTGACAACAAAAACTATAAATCTTGTAAATCTCTACAACTAGTGGTAAACAAAAGCTGCGACGACGGCTCAGCGACCGGCGGCGACCTAGCCTAGCTCGCGTGTGCGAGGGTGCCTACACGAGCGCGGACGAGCAGTCTGTCGAAGCTCGGTGCACAGCCCATCGCCGCACAAGGCCCTCGCCGTCGTGAAGACCTCTCCGGCCATCTTCTTCGTCGGCTGCGCCCATGGTAAGGTTTCCCATGCCTCGCACATCGATTCACTTCAATTCCCGTCGAGATACGGCCACCGGGGACGGATTGGACAATGCCGACGAGCCGACAATGGCGCCTCCGTTGTCCTCCGCGTCGGCCACCGCCAACCCGGCCGACGCTGATGCAATGATGATTCTACAAATATTTTCCTTTTTCCCTTTTTCCAGTTGTGGCTTTTATATTTCATTGCTTCTTTTCAGGCATTGTTGCACTGTCGAGGTTTCTCCATTGCAATTTTATTACCACAGCTGGGGAATTTTTGGCTAAACATTCATAGCTCAAAATGATATTTTGGTTCAGTACGTAGCCATATGTGAACTTGGTATCTACTCATGTTGCTTCTTTTCACAAATAATTTGGCAATTTGTATCATTTTAACACATCTGATTTCCATTTATGTGCTTCAGGTGCTTTAATACGGCAATATTCACTCTAACCTTTTGCCTTACAAAATAAGTAAAGCTTTGGTTGAACAGAGGGTACCGATTTGAATTTGGCACTTCTAGCCTATTGTCATCTTCAGTTGCTGCCGGCTACTGCAAGATTTATTTCGATTTGTCTACACATATCGTGACTGAATAAATGATTTATTTCGATTCTTAAAATTTAGGTGTCCACTTATTCGATACTTTTCCACAAAAAAAGATTAGCCTTTTTTTTTGCACACAGCCCTGTATTTGATTCAGAAGAGAGTTATGATTAAGAAATCAAACAACAATTTACAAATGCAGTTTTTTTATATTTAGATTTTGTGCACCAAGCATGATACGAGGTATATATATAGTGCAGGATTTGTGCAATATATACTCCGGCAGTGCTGGTCAGATCAGCATTTCCATTAGATGTTATAGTTTATTGATTGTTTTCATTGCCATTACATGAAGCTGGAACAAAATTTCTAAAATCAATCCTATGGAGGCCCTTACTGGCAGAAGTACTTATAATATTTCATCTTTCTTTACCTGCTATATATTCCAGGGTTCAGATGTTTATGATTTCTGTGCATGTCATTTCTTCGCTGATCAAAGCAATGTGCTCCATCTAATCTGAGTAAGGATTTCCAGCATCCTTACTATACAACATTGTTTGCAATCTACAAGTTTGTGCAGGAACATTCGCTATCAAGTGCACTTACTATATTGGATCACGCATGACTGTCTATGATTTCCAGACACCTTTCAGAGTTTTGTGTTAACAATTTGCACACCATAGCATACCATTCTTTTTAAGAGCATAATCCAGTTGTTCATCATGGTTTCAGTGAATTTTTTTTCTTACTGATAGCCGGTGGGAAATCATGTCCCATGACAAGGATTTTTTTTTTTCAAACATAATTGCTTGCAAAATTTTCATGGAACTTAATTGTATTGCCTCCAAATTATGGAGAGCGCCATAATGGAATAGGCACATGGTTTGTTTTGTTATCACAAAAGGAGCTGCTTCAATCTAAGGTCAAAAAAAAAAAAAGAAGAAGCAGAAATGGATGATGCTGGAGACACGAATTCATGTGAGCTTAGATTGACTAAACTTCAGATTTGAGTAATTAACGTTGCCAATTTATCACAAAATGGAACTGCTTGCGTTGAATTTTTTCCCCCTTGAGTGATTGTCATATTTCCGTCTGCCTCTTCCTTTTCCTTCAGGTTATAAGAGGGAATGCTTCTTTCAGAGATATGCCTGCGGGGATACGACAGAACATGTGTCAACAAGAGTTGACATGTTGGTATAGTAATATTGAAGGCTATAGCTAAGGACTCAATGTTTTGTCGAGGAGCGTATGCTTCTCCATCTTCATAGGTATCAAAGAATTTAAAGTAAGAATGATTCTTTCATCCTAGCTGCTGGTGAGCAACAGCTATATGCTCTGATAAATTAATCCTTTGGGTTACATAATTCCATATAAGAGACAGATGTGTCATGTCTCTTCTTCTCAACATGTTTTGTGCGTTCCCATATATTACTTGCTCCCAAAGAACATGCCACCATAATGGTTTTGTGTGCTTGTTATCCTAATCCATCTGTTTGTGCATAGAATTTGAAAGCAATGGTGTCACCTCTCCATGTCTATCCTTCATTTTGTGAACATGTACTAATTTTGAATGTTTATAAGAGTGCTTTTGACACCCGCGGCAACGCGTGAGCATTCCCCTAGTAGATAAATAAATGGATGGATAAACATATGGTAGTCCTCCTAGCTGTTAGTTAATTTTCGTTGATTTAGCATCTAATTGTGTGTGTGCGTGCGTGAGTGATCTGTGAGAGAGAGAGAGAGAGAGCGAGAGAGAGAGAGAGAGAGAGAGAGAGAGAGAGAGAGAGAGAGAGAGAGAGAGAGAGAGAGAGAGTTGCATGAAAAAGAGAAAAAAGTGGGACTTTGGTTGAAATGTTGTTGAAATTTCACTTTTAGGGACCAAATCTGTAATACAATTTCAAGTTCATCCTTCTTATGGAAATCAACACTGCCATTGCTGGTCCCAAGCGCGGATGAGAAAAGTGGAGGGTTGTGTTAGGTTTGGCGAACCAACGTAAAAACCAGCCACTCTAAATGGATATGAAACCCATAAGAAAACCTTCTTATGGAAATCATCAAGAGTGTGTTTTGCTGTGCAACAGTCTTCTTCAACACATATAGGCTTTGCGAGGTACAAGGTATTTATTTGTTTATTAATTGGTACTTTAAAACTCTTCAATCATAGATAAAGCTTTTGCTTTTCACTTATTACCATAATGACAATATGGCACATATGGTAAACACAAGTGCGTCAAAATAGACTACCCCCTTTAGTGATAAAAAAGCATGTCAACAAAACACTTCCACGATGGAACTGATTATTACTTCAATAACAAAATAATGAAAGAAGATCATTTTCCTACCCTCAAGTATCTTCATTTTTCAGTTAACCCTCTAAACTAAGTTTTGGTCTAGTTTACTCCCCCAATCTATTGGTTCAATTTACTTCCTTTCATTGATGCATTTCTTCTTTTTCTTTGTTTCTCTTGGTACACATCATGTTTTTTTTTTGCGACAAAGGTACATCAGATATATGAACGTATTGAGAACTAAAATGACTCATGTGACATACATTAATAAATATAGCGAACAATGTATTTTCAGTAACCAGCTTATCTTGTGTACCAAAGAAAAAACATCCATTCAAATGACTCTGGCTCCAAATTCGGACGTCTAGACTATTCCATATCACTTTCAAGCGCACATATTTAGATGGCAACTGGACTTAATTAATCTAGATACCTATTACCGTAAAAGTAGATATGTAATATGTCCATATAGCCACAGTGCTACATATCCCCTTGTATTGCTAGTACTCCTTTAGGCACTAAAACATAAAAACCATTAGATCAATATCCAGGGCCCTTAGCATTACAGAATAAGAAGAAGACAGTAACATATTAGTACAATCTTTCATAAAAAAAACATATTAGTACAATCCAATAGCAAAATATAGTCCAATATAGGCTGTCTGAATCCTTGACAATGGCAGGTTAGGGCGTGCAAGCTGTTCAGTTGTGAGCATTCTTTCATGGGTTTATGTTGGAGACAAATAACCAGGTCCTGGCGGCACTTTGGAATCACATGATGAACCAGAGATCTGAGCTATATCATCTTATCTGAGAGATGGAGAGGAGCTTAGCAGGACATGTTCTGAGTTTAAACTTTGTTGTGTAGAGCGTGGTCTGTAGGTGAAACAAGTTTGGTTTACATGTACCGAAGCACCCAAAAGTACGGGATGAGCTGCATGTACCGAAGCACCCAGAATTGTAATCATGTTCCGATTAAGTAGTGAAACATCTGGACTGAAAGAAAACAGAGCGATCCTTTATTATGGAATTTATGAAATGCTATATGTTTTCAGGGGCAAACGTGGATTGGGATGAAGGAAGTATAGAGAAGGAGTATCTTTTCGCTGAGGACCTGGAGGATGATGTATAAGGAAGAGGTGCTGCGCCAACTGGACCCGGTCGTGGAAGAACTATCAAAGAAGTGGAGAGAGATGGCAAGATTACCTTCATCAGTGGGCCAATTGGTGGATGGAAGTATGCAGCAGGATGCGCCGAGCAGGGATATTGATAGTCAGTCGAGCGTGGGAACGAGAGTGGCAACTCCAGTAGAAAGTTGGTCTGTAATGGGAGCAGCACAGCAGCTGTCATCCAATGCTTTACAATGTATGAACCTGGAGCCAAACTTTGAACTTGGTTTCATTCATGAATGAAACTAGGGGTCACCCCTTTCATCGAAAAAATGTCCAGATGGAATCATCATATCCTATTACGCTGTCCCATCTGATCGATCATTGTAGTTGAATGATATGGACGCCAAATTCCCAGTATTAACTAACCAAGTAAATATACAATGAAACGAATAGATAAAATCATCATGTAATTGTAAACAAGACAACATGCATGGAAAGAAGAGGAGGAAGTTCAGATTACAGAATAGCACATTGGCAAGTCCACGATAGCTTCTGAACAACAAACACTACAAATCTGGTAAACATATAAATAAACGGATGGATACATCGATGGTAGTAAGAAAAACTACAAAACCCCTGCGTCGACCATGCGGAGGTGTGAGAGCGTCGCTGCTCCGGCGCCTTCAGCCCTGCTTGGAAGGGTCGCCGCTGCTGTCAGCTACAAACCCGCTGGCCTCAAAGAACCGACGACGCAGATCCTCTATTTGTGCCGGAGACATGTCGGCCATGGTCAAGCTTCCCGTCGTCCGGAACTCCTCCTGCCTGCCGCCGGACGTCCCACTGGTTGAGCCCTCGCCGCTGGACGCCGCCAGCCAGTTGTACATCGGCGGCGCACTGGGCTGAGATGGGTCATGGGTTGCCGCGGTGGCGAGTGGTGGCTGGTACTGGTAGAACGGTGCACGGAAATCTCGCTGACGCCAGAGCGCTAGGAGCCGCGAGAGGCTCATCAGCGCGGCTATGTGCTCCGGTGTGTGAGGCGTCGTGGCGGTGGCTGCCGGCGGCGCAGTGGGGGCAGGAGCGAGGTAGAAGGCCGGTGGCGGCGGCATGGCGTTCGGGATGTGGAAGTTGAGTGGCGCAGGGGCGAACACGGGTGGAAAGTGCGAGGTGGACGCGTTTACAGCCGGCGCCGGGGCAGGAGGCGATGGTGCGGTGGGAAGCACAGCGTTGGCTGCCGGCGCAGAAGGAGAAGGGGCGAGGTGGAAGGCCGGTGGCGGCGGTGCCATAGGATTTGGGATCCCGAAGTTGAGAGGCGCCGGGGCGAGCAGGGGCACGAACAGCGAGGTGGACGCGTTGGCTAGCGGAGCCGGTAGGCCCGGTACAGGAGGCGATGATGGTGTGGCGGAAATCGTGGCGTTGGCAGCCGGCGCAGCAGGAGAAGGCTCCGGATGGAATGCAGGTGAGGATGGAATCGCATGCGGGATTGGGAAATGGAAGGCCAGTGGCACAGCATTGATAGCGGGTGCCACCAGCTGGGACTGGGAGCCGGACGCCTCTCCCGCCGAAGCCGGTGCAGGCTGGGAGTCGAACGCGCCGCTCGCCGGAGCCGTTGCGACCTGGGAGACGGAGGCGCCGCCGGACGAAGCCGATGCAGTCTCGGAGGCGGACGCGGCGGGTGCAGGAGGCGGCGGCGGGTCGTGGGCCGCGGCCGCGTTCGCCGCGTCGTCGGCCTCCACCTTTCGCCGGGCATCCTCTTGCAGCTTCTCCTCGCGCTTGCGCTTCACCCCCGCGACGTGCGCGCGCACGACGGCGGCCCTCTCCTCCTTCTCCGCCTCCGTCGCCGCCGTCTCGGCGAAGTTGGCCCTGGGGTCGTCGTCCCGCCGCAGCGTCCGCGCGGCGGCGTCGTACGCGCACGCCGCCTCCGCGGCGGAGTCGTAGCTCCCCAACAACACCCTGGTGGTCGGAGAGTCCCGGATCTCCGCGCTCCACTTGCCCCATTTGCGGAGCCTCACGCCTTTGTACGCCGTCCCCTCCGGCGGCGGCGGCGGCGCCCCTCCGTTCGCCTCCGCCACCCGCGCCGCCGCCTTCTTCGCGAGGTCCCTCATATCGCCGCCTTCCATTTCCATACCCTAACCTAGTTCTATGCCTAGAAACGCTGGTGTTCTACAGCCGCCGCCGCCGCCGCCGCCGCTGGTGTATTTCGAGTTCTACCTCTACCAGATCGCCAAGGGGATTTTAAGGAGGGGTTCACGCGGCGCCCAGCCACCAAACCCTAGCTCGCCTCCGCTGGCGCCGCGTCATCAGCCTCATCGCGCCGCACTGCGTCTTCAAGTATTACCATTTCTGCTCTTGCCTCATTTGCGTACGTGCGCCCGCGCTGGCGAGTGAAAACAGAGGAGCGCTGGCCGCTGGGAGCCTGGGAGGACGAACGCGTGAAGCCGTGAACACAGAGAGAGAGAGAGAGAGAGCGGCGGGGCCATGGGCCCATGGCTCTGTACGTACGTGCCCATCAAAGGACCGCGAGGCACGAAACCGCAAACGAGGCTGCTCAGCGGCCTGTTCTTGGACCAAAACCGGAACAGCATGTACGTACATGGCCCGGCCTATACCTCTTTTTTACTTGTTTTTTTCTTTGTCATTCTTGTTCTTTTCTCTTTTTCTTTTTGCGGCAGATTCTTGTTCTATTCAACGGTTTACAAGAATCGGTTCAACATTATGAAAACCTTAATTCAACATTTCCTAAATACCATTTCAACTTTTTTATGCATGGTAGTTTAACCATAGAGTTCTCTGGAAGTAAGAGAATACCATGCATAAAATTCAAAGGAGCAATCCACTTCCAGAATATTAAAATACCATGCATAAAATTTTCAAGGGCCGAACATATATAGGGCTAGGAGAATAGTGCGATCACGTGGAGTTCATATTGTGTTCTGCCCTTTCATAGTTATACTCAAAAGCGTACAGAGTGAATAGTTTCTTTTATTTTGAACGCCCCAAAGGCTCTGTATTTGAAAGAGAGGTACAGAAGCCATTTCACAAAAGACCCTCATACAGGATCGGAATCACATATAGGTCCTTTAAACATCCAAAGAGGACGTAAATAAAAATACCAATTACATACAAGCCCCCTTGGTAAACTACCAATACAGATGGCAGAGACGAAGCCAACACCGCTGCCGCAGGATCTCGGTCATGGAGATGGTTGCCACAGGAGGAACAAGGAGAAGGATCCTCAAAGATGGCACCTCCGATCTCGATGGGACCAGACAATGGGAACAGATGAAATCCATCAAGCCACTACGCCAAGATCGGGCAAGGGCCTCACCGTGCCGGCAGCCCTCTAGAAGTTGCCTCGAACACCAAGATTGATAGGTAGAAATAAAAGTTGCAGCCAAAGATCATAGAGAAGCTACACCGGGCCGGACCAAAATGGGATTCCATGGCTGAAGATAGGTATCAATGCATGGCGACCGACACATATCAGGGACCAACGACCACCGAGGATCTTTAAGTCAGTAGAACACTGTCCACTATTGGATCTCCATGGTACATGTGGCCGAGAAAGAGGCAAGGATCACCACTTCATCGCCCATCTCCTAAGAAATCCATGAGCCCTTCCCATCCTTCGAAATGCAGTTCCTTTTATCTACACCCTGTTAACCCTTTTTCAAAATCCTCACATGAATTTTGTAATGTAGAGAATCGACCAATCCCTGCAGCAAAACCAAGAAGGCGTAATGGAGCTCAGAGCAGATGGGGTCAAGAAACCAGTGCTGGAGATTATGGAACTCAGGCTAAACAAGGCAGCTAAAGGGATCAGGCTCATGATTCCTCTATTACTAAGATTTTTGGCTCTTGGTGATAATTAGGATCCTGGTGGAAATCTTCAGTCTGATTGTGTTAGATCAGTCAATACTTTTGAGAACACATCTGATGGATCTGAATTGGTTCAAGTCCAACTGCGGGTTGAAGATCAACATGGTTCCGCTATGTCTTTAGATGACGAAAGTCAACTTGATAATCCTTCTCTTCCTGGTGGGGCTTTGACGCCAGCCCTTAAGGCACCACAGGGGCCATGAATCTATTGTCATGGAACTGCCGAGGGGTCGGTCCCTCCGCAGTTCTAAAATGTGCCACCTTAAAAGACTTATTCACTCTACTCATGCTAAGGAAATCTTTATCTCAGAAATCAAAACTAACAAATTTTATCCTAATAATCTAATAAATTATTTTTCTGTTCATGATAGTTACATAGTCCCTGCTGAAGGCATTTCCGATGGTCTATGGCTTTTGTGGAATGATGATGTGGAAGTTGTTGTCAGCTCCAGCCCCAACTATATTCTAGCTAATGTTAGATCTAGTCAACCTAGTTTTACTTTCAGACTTGTCTGTATGTATGGTGATCCTTTTATCATGTTAGGACGCAAGACATTTGGGCTGAGGTGGTGAATTTTGTTAAAGCTGACAACAGTCCTCTTTTTTGTATGGGTGACCTTAATGAACTTTTAGATGCTAATGAAAAGTTTAGTGTCTCTGATCCAAATTACAATTGTATATCTTCTTTTCGTAATCTTATTAATAATCATGGTCTTATTGATCTGGGCTACAATGGTCCAGCCTATACTTGGACAAACAAAAGGTTTTCCTCAAAACCTACTTTTGAAACGCTGGATAGATGTCTTGCTAATTTTGAATGGTGCAGGCTCTTTCCTAAGACAAATGTTTACCATCTCCCACTTATTTATGGTGATCATGTTCCAATTTTGGCCATTCCTACCTCCAGTAGGCCAAAGCTGAAAAAGCAATTTAAATTTGAAAATTGGTGGCTGTTGGAAAATGACTTCCAATAGGTAAGTAAAAGTATTTGGAATAAATTTGCGCATTTATCTTTTCATAAAAGATCGAAGCAGCTGGGGCATATTCTTACTGTCTGGTCTAAAAGAAATAAATGTTCTCTGAATTCTCAGCTCCTGGCCCAGACGGTTTCAATGTCGCTTTTTCTAGAGCTGCTTGGAGCTGGATGGGAGAGGATATATATAATATGGTAAGGGCCTTTTATGACAATAAAAGCTTACCTGATTATCTTAAGAAAACTAATATTGTTCTTTTCCCTAAGAAGTCTGTTTGTCTTTCGCCTCTAGATTATAGATAGATCTATTAGTATTTGTAATGTTATTTATAAAATAATTGCCAGATCTTTGGCCCTCAAAATGCAGCGCTACCTTCCAGATTGCATTAGTGATTCTCAATTTGCTTTTGTTAAAGGTAGAAGGATGTACGAAACATTGTTATAGCCCATGAAATCATTCTCTTTTCATCAAAAGAAATGGGCTACCAGTGCTTTTATGCTTAAGCTAGACCTTGCAAAAGCTTTTGACAGGTTAATGGAGTTTTGTTAAATTTGCTCTAAGAAGAATTGGTTTCAATGATCATTTCATTGATCTTATCGCAGCTTGCAAAGATTGGCCTCCTTTCTCTGTAATTATCTATGGGCAAGCATATGGATCTTTCAAAAGTTCCAGGGGCATAAGACAAGGTTGTCCTTTATCTCCATATCTTTTCATTGCTACCATCAATGAACTGAGTTGCAGGTTCAGAGACGCAATATCAGATGGTAATCTTCAAGGAGTAACTGTAGCTCCAAATACTCCACCCATTCGCTCCTTGTTATTTGCAGATGATGTGTTGATATGTCGGCAAGCAACCCTTCAAGAGGCTATATGCATCAAAGGGATTCTAGAATGTTTATGTGCAGATTCAGGCCAAACTCCTAATTGGAACAACTCTTCTATCATCTTCAGTTCTAACACTACTTGTGATGTGCAGGATGCTATCAAAAATATTTTTCAGGTTTCTGAAATGAATCACAAATCCATGCATCTAGGCCATCCTCTTTTACAGCCCACATTCCAAAATCCAAACTTTATGCTTTTCTCAAAAATAAATTTAAATCTAAGTTCAGTGACTGGAAGCTAGGGGCCTGTTTCTCAGGGCTTCGAATTATGCAAAAAACATATTCTGCACTGGAGTCTGAGGTAAAACAGCTTCTCTGCTTATTCTGGATTATTTGTCAAAACAGCTTCTCTATTCACGTCATTTGGCAAAACAGATTATCCTAATATTTCTTGAAATGGATTATGCATGTGAAATGATTGCAATACCTCTTAAATTGAGCTCCAATTCGTCCACACATTGTGTATCATATTGAAATGAAAATAAATGCAAGAAAAAAATTAAATATAATTATATGACTACTAATAAGATCAAAATCGAACATTTTTTCTAAAAGTTTGCAAAATATAGTCAAGTGTGCTCTAGTTTCGAATATCTCGTCGCAACAGTCGCAGCGGTGTAATCATTTCGCAATTCGGACATTCAGTTTGTAATCTACGGATTTTTTAAACAAACATAAGTGTGTTTTGTTGAGCGGGCCACGCACATGGGGGCGCAGTCGAGAATCCACCAAAAGCTCGTTTTCATGGCTTGTGCTTTCACGTTCAAAGTGAAAACGGATTCTCCCATGCATTTTCTTCAGAATCTGTTTTCTCTAGACCCATTTGGCAATTCGCATGGAGAAGCAGAAGCGGAAGCGGCTCAAGAATCCGTGCCAAAGTGGCACGAAGGCTAACACTATCTCAAATGCAGGGCATTCAACTCTTATAAAATCTGTCTTTTCCTCTATACCCATATATTATATGTCTCATGTTCTTCTCCCAAAACCTTTGACTAAATAGCTTGTTGCTATAATTAGGCATTTTTGGTGGAAATGGAATGACCCTGACCATAACAAAGACCTCTTTGTCTGACAGTGGGATTATTTCTGCCTTCCTAAAAGTGCAGGTGGACTTGGCTTTAGAGATCTGTCAACATTGAATATGGCTTTGATTACAGGTTTAGCATGGAGAATGATATCTAATCCTGATGCTCTATGGCAAAGATCTTAAAAGGTAAGTATTTTCCTAATACTTCATACTGGAAGGCAAATAATCATGGAGCATAATCTTGGACTTGGGACTCCATCCTTAAGGTAAGAGACATCCTTATCAAAGCTGTCCAGTGGCATTTATTTGATGGAAATATTTCCATTTGGAACCAACCATGGTGTCCTAACTGGAATTTTATCCATCTTTATATTGAAGAAGAGGCTCTCGATCAAGCTCTTCCAATCAAAGTTAATGAGCTTTGGCTCAACAATCCAAGGAGATGGAACTATTCCCTCTTGAATCCATTTTTTTAGTTCAGATTTTGTCGATCAAATTATGCAGGTTCCTTTGTTTCACTCTGACGGCCCTGATGTTTTAACATGGAAACCAAATACAAAGGGCATCTGGACAGCGCAAAGTGCTTATAAATTAATCCAGTCAGAAGAAATTTAAAAGCGGGAGAAAGTTAAATAGATCTTCTAATGCCATGTCCATCATCAATCTTAATTGGAAAAGTATGAGAATTTTACCTAGGGTTCAAATGTTCGTTTGGAGATTGTTGACAAAAAATATTGCTTGCGCTCAGCTTGTTCATAGAAGAATTAAACATATCACTTCTAAATGCTCACGCTGTTCACTTCCAGAGAACGATGAGCATATTTTCTTTCATTGGACTTTTGCGAGGGCGGTCTACTATGCTTCTACTCTTGCTATCTCTTGTTCTTGTGCTGATATGCCTTTTAACATTTTCTCTTATCTCAAGAATTCTGATAAAGATATTGATCTTGTTTGTTATATTCTCTGGTTTATTTGGAAAAGCTAGAAACAGCCATAGATTCCAAAAGAAAGAAGAGTTTGTCCACTCTGTTATTTTTCAGGCTTTAGCAGCTCAAACTGCTCAATATGAGGCTTATGAGGTTGAAAAAGTAACTAATGGTCTCTCCTTGGAACACCTTTTATCAGATCCTTCTGAACTGCATAACACTACAAAATCCAAATTTTGTTGCAGATCATATGCTTCTTTTATTGCAGGGAAAGAATCTGGTCTTGGTATTTTCATTTCGTTTCAGGTAGATCCTTTCCCTTGGTCGATCCAAATTCAAGCTTCTTCAAGCCTTCCTGAGTCTCCTTTACATGCAGAAGCTTTAAGTCTTTTTCTTAGTATCTGGATAGCTGAAAGGTCGGAAATTAAAGAATGTGACTTCTTCACTGAAAGGTTGGAAATTAAAGCTTGGCTTCCAGTTTTAACAGTCGTGATGAATCCTCTCTGGATTGGCACATCAGATATGATGAGGGAAGTGGAATGCAAGAGAACTAAAATTGACATGCATTTCTATCATGTTTCTAGAGAAAACAATTACATAGCAGATGCTCTTGCTAGGAATGTTGTTTCCAATAAAAAGGAGAACAATATGTTCTCATGTTCCAATTTGTATCACCAAAATGAGTGTCCTTTTAAAGTTGTTACATGTAATTGGCCTGCATGGGAAAAACTATGTAAATTTTCTTGCATATGAATAAATAGCCCTTTATGGGTGTTTCCCTCAAAAAAAAATGTGAAAACCGCAGGTAGCGGCTGGTGGCAGTCCTTCACGGTGCAACTGGCCAACCAACATTTAAAAACAGCTTAACAGTATCAGTACACATAAAGAATTTTCTCCTTTTTTCTTTTGCAACCATTAGTAAACGTTTGTAAGCTATAATTCGATCCCGATTCTATTTCGTCCAACTGTGTTGTGTTGCCACATAGTTGGCATGCTTGAAATTATTCTTTTGTGTCCGTCGGCTTTGATGGGCTGAAACTCCCTCCTTTTTCGTCTTTGGTCACAAATGGGGCATTACTTCCATCCGACAGACGTGGTGTTGTGATGCACGGCGCTGGAGCCAACAACGTCCTCTTTGGATGTTTAAAGGACCTATATGTGATTCCGATCCTGTATGAGGGTCTTTTGTGAAATGGCTTCTGTACCTCTCTTTCAAATACATAGCCTTTGGGGCGTTCAAAATAAAAGAAACTATTCACTCTGTACGCTTTTGAGTATAACTATGAAAGGGCAGAACACAATATGAACTCCACGTGATCGCACTATTCTCCTAGCCCTATGTTCGGCCCTTGAAAATTTTATGCATGGTATTTTAATATTCTGGAAGTGGATTGCTCCTTTGAATTTTATGCATGGTATCCTCTTACTTCCAGAGAACTCTATGGTTAAACTACCATGCATAAAAAAGTTGAAATGGTATTTAGGAAATGTTGAATTAAGGTTTTCATAATGTTGAACCGATTCTTGTAAACCGTTGAATAGAACAAGAATCTTTCACAAAAAGAAAAAGAGAAAAGAACAAGAATGACAAAGAAAAAAACAAGTAAAAAAGAGGTATAGGCCGGGCCATGTACGTACATGCTGTTCCGGTTTTGGTCCAAGAACAGGCCGCTGAGCAGCCTCGTTTGCGGTTTCGTGCCTCGCGGTCCTTTGATGGGCACGTACGTACAGAGCCATGGGCCCATGGCCCCGCCGCGCGCTCTCTCTCTCTCTGTTCACGCGTTCGTCCTCTCCCAGGCTCCCAGCGGCCAGCGCTCCTCTGTTTTCACTCGCCAGTACGTCTTTGTAGTTTTGGCGTGATAGTATTCTGAAATGGCTCAGATTTGATTTTGTAGGTCGTATTGTTCAGTTTTTCTTCTAGATTTGAACCTTTTAAGCAATTTTGGGACATTACTGGAATCCTTATTGAATCTATCTAATGTATATTGGCCTCACTCATTCACATAAATACATATATATTGAGATGTAATTATGTAAAAGAGACGTAAAGCACCTGTTCCACGGATGACTGTTTACATATATATCACAACTCACCGTGCAGTTCATTAATTTGGTGGCAGTATACAAGCCATGTGTAACATTCAGCATAGTAATATTTATGTACAAATTCGAAAAATTGGTTCAATGTGTGACATCGCTATACTTTAATTATAAGAGACTACTTATAGAATTACATTAATTGTTTCAGTATTTTTTTCCTCTATATCATTTATCTTGTACCACATAGACTCTTTGGAGCTGCTTGCATACTCATCTACATTTCGTAAGATCTTTCACACACCCTCCAACATCGTTTTATCTTCAATCTCAATCATTTTGGACACCTACATACCAATTTAGAGAATAGATGTTAGTTTTTTTTTTGTATATACAATAATATGTTTCTGGTTTAACAAGTACCTACATGCTTGCATATATTAGTGCTTGGACAACTGTTCCTGTAATGCTTATCAGAACCACTTCCACACTAGTACTGTCTTTTCTCCTTTCTCTTCACCTCCTTTTTCTGCTTTTTTCTTTTTTTCGTCAACTATATATCGTTGGTACCGTTGTCTTACTACCGCCCTTTTGTTTTTGCCTATTTTGGTTTTGCAGCTGTAATTGAGAACTGCATCATGTTCCTTTCTAGCACACCATTGATGATAGTTCTTTGTTGTTGCTCTAATCATCTTGGTCCTCATGTATATTGAATCCCATCTCCTGCACATACATTGGATCCGATGTAATGTCTGAATGAAGGTTACTTGATCTAAATAATAATTCCAATTGTCATTAGCTGATCTTCTTTCATCATAAGTACCCTTGCAGTGTACATACTTCGATCTGCATTCCCTAACCAGATCAAATGTATCAAGAAAAAAGTATAAGATATATTCAGAGGAGAGGAGCGGATGGGGCTGAGTGGAATATGTTACCTTTGTCTGCAAGTTTTCAATATAGCTTATAGATTGCTTGTAATGTCACTGGCTTCATTGATGTGTTTACCGACGATGACCATCACAGTCGTTGAAAAATTAATCAGGCTATTGAAACTTGATGCAGCTGGAGGCACAAGCGATGTCTCCAATCAAATGCGGAGCAAAGAACATGTCGTCTCGGGAGTTGACATCACTCCTCAGTGTGGAAGTGTGAGGGGGAGAACCCAAACCCTTGTCGGTCATTCTTTCTCTTTTGGCATGCCAAATATTTTTTGTTTGGTTAATCACATTAGTGTCATTTTTGGTGCCATCGGCCAGCTAGGCCATTTTCTTAGCTTTTCCTATCTCGATTTTGATATAGGGCATTTTGTTTGCCATCTTGTATTTTCTACTTTGTTTTGTGTTTGCGACTATAGATCAAGTGCATTCTTTTGATGTCACCATCACGACTCCACACATGTGCATGATTTGCACTTCTTCGGCTTGCCTCAGAGAATGAACAAGGCTGCATTCTAGGATGGCTTTAAAGAGTTAGATTTTGGATGTACTTTAACTAAGATTATTAGTGTTAAGCTAGTCCTCACTCTTTCAAATGCTTGCGCTGGGGTGGGGGTGGGGGTTTGCAAAGGATATAGCAGTCTTTAGTAGAGTTCTTTCATACTTGTACATATTCGCACTCATGTACTCGTATATATTGCCCCATGATGTTACAATACAATACAAGTGCAAGCATTCTCACTTGAACGGATTGAGAAATAAAAATTACATGTGACATGCATTAACAAATATAACTAAAAGACTATACCAATGCAAGCTATATTTTTTCACATGTTACACAGATTAGCAAACAATGTATTTCTAGTAACCAACTTATCTTCTGTCCGAAAAAAAAACAGCTCATGCATATCACTTGGTCATCTCATTTTTCAAACGCATCTATTGGATGGAATCTGGACTTAATCTAGACACCTATTATCGTGACAGTAGAGATGTCCACTTAGCTACAGTGCAGAGCTACATATCCCTTTCTAATTATGCCTTTAGCCACTAAACAGATAAATCGTTAGAAAGTCAAGGGATCTTAACATATTACATCAGAATAGAAGAAGGCCGTAACATAGTACAATCCAATAGCAAAATATAGTTCAATATAGGTTGTCTGAATCCTTGACAATGGCAGGTTAATGGGCATTGCATATGTGGTTCACCAGATGTGAGCATTCTTTGAGTCTTCTTACCATGAAACCTCTAGGGATTTGCAATTCAGACAGAAGTTCATTGTCATATTTTGGAGACAAATAATTAACCAGGTCCGGGTGGCACTTTGGATCATATGGAGAGGAGACTATAGCAGGACATGTGCTGTGTTTAAACTTTGTGTGTAGCTTATGATCTGTGCCTGAAACAAGTTTCATGTAACCGGGAACGGCGGGGTGAGCGCTGCATATATACTGAAGCACCCATAACTCGATTGTGATTGTGTTCCGATGAAGTAATGAAACTTCTGGACTGAAAGAAAAGAAAAGGAGTGATCCTTCATATGAAATCACAAGATTTTTTTTTTGCGAGGGGAAATCACAAGATTTATTATACTTCAGCTGGAATCGTCATATCTGACTATGATGTCCTCTGTGATCGATCATTGTAGTTGAATGATATAACTAACCCCAAAGTCACAGTGTACTAACTATAATGAACATAAATATATAGATAAAGCATGTGACTGCAAACAAAACATATATTGTGTGCCAAATTCTGGTGTCAACACATTGTAACAAGAGTCGGAAGTTCAGATTACAGAACAACACATTGTTAAGGTCCAAGATAACAGTTGACATAAAAAACTACAAATCCAGTAATAAATATATAAATAAATGGATGTATAGATAGATGGTAATAGTAGTAGATAAATTAGACCCCATGTTACAGGATCGGTAATGCATGAAAGAGATGAGCGTCCATGGCGGGGTGCGAGAGGCAAATCAGGGGTCGCACGTACGTGACTATGATGAAATGAGTCGATAAAATCATATGACTGTAAACAAAACAACATGCATGCATGGTAACACGAGAAGGAAATTCAGATTACGTAACAATACATTGTCACAGGTCCAAGATAGATATTACCTGACAAAAAAGATTAGTTTTTTTGTGCATACCTAAATAAACGGATGGATAGATCGATGTACGATAGTGTAGTAGATAATTAGCTATTGGACCCCATGTCACAGGATCGATAATGCATGGAAGAGATCGAGCGTCGGTGCCGAGGTGCGAGAGGTGGAACAGGGTCGCAGGCGCTGCCCTCGATCAGGGTCTTCTCCGCTGCTCCGGCACCTTCAGCCCTGCCTGCGTGCAAGAGTCGCTCCCGCCACCAGCTCCAAGCCCGGTGGCCTACACATACAGATCTTGGAATTGAGCCGGAGATATGTTGGCCATCGTGCAGCTTCCTGTCGTCTGCTGCTTCCAGCGCCTTGCGTCCTGGGTGTGCCAGGATCGACCAATATAGCTCACCTCCAACAGCCGATACAGATCTTGAACGGATGTTTTTGGCACCACCAGTTGAACGGATTGAGAAGTAAACTTATGTGCATTAATATAAATAAACAAAACATTATCACAATGCAAGCTATATTTTTTAACATGCTAGTGATGAGCAAATAATTAATGTGTTTCTAGTAACCAGCTTATCTTCTGTCCAAAAAAAAAACCCTGCTTATCCATTCAAATGGCTCTGGCTCCAAGTTTGGACGTCTAGAGTAGACTATAGATTCCCTATCACTGGGTCATCTTATGTTTCAAACGCATATATTGGATGGCGTCTGGGCTTAGTCTAGACACTTACTACCGTAACACCGTAACAGTAGAGATGTCCATTCACATAGCTACAGTGCAGTGCTACATATCCCTTTGTAATTAAAGGCACTAAACAGAAAAAAACATTAGAATATCTAGGGACATAATAATAATAATAATAATAATAATAATAATAATAATAATAATAATAATAAGACAGCAACATAGTACAATCCAAAAGCAAACTATAGTTCAATGTAGTTTTTCTGAATCCTTGTCAATTGCAGGAAAATGGGCGTGCATTAGATGTGAGCATTTTTTTAAGTCTTGTTTCCATGGAAGCTCTAGGGATTTGCAATTCAGACAGGAGTTTATTGGCTTATTTTCGAGACAAACAACCAGCAGGTCCTTGTGGCACTTTGGAATCACATGTTCGAGTTTAAACTTTGTTGGTGTAGCGCATGGTCAGTGCGTGTAACAAGTTTCTGGTAACCGGATATGAGGGTGAGCTGCATGTACTGAGGCACCCAGAACTTGATCTGTTCCTAATAAGTAACGAAACTTCCTCATTTTTTTTGCGATTGAATAACTAATGAAACTTCAGGATTGAAAGGAAAAAAGTGCGATCATTCTTCATATGAAATTACAAGATCTATACTTCGGCTGCATTCATGTATTCGATTATATCTGATCTCCCATGTGATCATTGTAATTGAATGGTATAGCTAGCTAGACGCCAAATTCCCAGTGTACTATTAAAACAAACCAACATAGATATATAGCGAAACCTTGGCAAAAAAAGAAAGAAAGACTGTAAACAAAACAGCATAGTAACAGGATAAGGAAGTTCAGACAGGACACATTCACGGACTTTTTTAGACCAAAGTTTCCCTACTTTATTAATTTGAAAGCAAAATGTCTGCTGGCTAGGCCAGTGTACAGCAACGGGTTGAAGCACGAAGGCTCAACCCCCTTACCCCCAGCAGGTCCGACTTAGCCACACATTCACAGACTCACAGGTCCAAGATAACAACAAATGACGATACAGATCCTATATCACTACGAGGTGCGAGAGGTGAATAAGGGTCGAACGCGGTGCCCTCGATCAGGGTCTCCGCTGCTCCGGTGCCTTGAGTCCTGCGTGCGTGCCAGGGTTGCTGCGCCCGCCACCAGCTGCAAGCCCACTGAACACCTGGGTTGAACCGACGCTGCGGTACGGCCGGAACGCACTGAGCTGTGGTGGGTTATTGGTTGCAATGCTAGTTGCCGCGGTGGCGAGTGGCGGTGGCTGGTACCTGGAACGCCGAGACGGCAGCAGGCGCTGTCGGGGGTCTGGCCGGGTACCACATATGATGGGTTAATTGTAGGTTGCAGGAGCAGGGGCGAGGTGGTGGAAGCCGAACGCCGGTGGTGGTGCGGCTATGACGTTGGCGAAATGGGAGTTGACAGCCGGAGCAGCCGGGGCAGGAGCATCCATCCTGCGATGGCAAAGCAGGCTGCGGGGAGGACGCGCATAGACAAAACAACACTATGCTTATCAAGACAAGTTTAGATTACAGAACAGCATAGTGTGGCACAAGTCCAAGCTAATATATATCTGAAGAATAAAAATTACAAATCTGATCGGTGCCCTTAGCTTGATTATCAGGGTCTTCTCCGCAGCTCCGGCGCCTCAGTCCTGCGAGTGTGTACAGCTCTTGGAATTGGGCCGGAGGTATGTTGGCCATCGTGAGACCTCCTGTCGTCCGGAACTCCTGCCGGCCGCCGCCGAACATCTCACCGCTTGAGCCGTCCCTGCGGTACGGTCGGAACGCACTGCGCCTTGCAGCGGTGGCGAGTGGCCGCGGCTGGTACCTGTGGAACGCCGAGACATCAGAGTGGTGGAAGCCGAACGCCGGTGGGGGTGCTTCTATGGCGTTGGGGAAATGGGAGCTCACAGCCGGAGCAGCCGGGGCAGTAGCATCATGCGATGGCAAAGCAGAAGGCCGAGAAGGCAAAGCAGGCTGCGGGGAGGACGCTCCGCCCGCCGGTGCCGGTACTGCAGTCTCGGAGGCGGACGCGTCGTCGGCCTCCGGGGCGGCGGGTGAAGCAGGAGGCGGCGGCGACGAGGAGGCAACCGCTTTGGCCGTCTTCTTCTTGGACGAGTTCTCCCACGTGGCCGTACTCGCGTCCTCCTCTTCCCCGGGCTGATGAGGGAGCCTGGGCGCCGCCAACCCGCTCTGTGAATCGATGTTGAAGACCACGCCGCCCGCCGGATCCGAAGCCGATGCGGATGCAGTCTCCGCGGAGGACGCGCCGCCGCCCGGAGCCGGCTGCGCGGCCTCGGAGCCGGAAGCCGCCGCGTCGGCGTCAGTCGAAAAAAATTTCGGCTGAAATTCGCCGAAATTTCGGTTTATCGGTGGTGGGCGGTAAAACTGCTTACGGGCCAAAAATTTCGGACCAATTTGAATCTTTTTCTGTTCCAACATAGCCCACGAGGCCCATAGTTCCTTCTCCACGTGAACAAAACCTCATCAGAACCCTAGCAGCCATGAAATTTTATTTCTCTCTCCTCCTCTCCACTCTCCCGGGCAGCCTCTGCATCTCCCCCTTATCTTCACATCTCCACTCAGATCCGGCCACGGACTGCGCCCCCAACTCCGACAAGCGAGGCATGGATGGTGTAGGAGGTACTGGTCGTCCTGATGGGCGCGGGAGAGCTGCTGGTGCCGGCCCCGACGGGAATGGAAGCAGAGGAAGAGGTGATTGCGATGGAGGGAATGGGGGCGATGGCACTGCTGCAGCAGGTAAGTAATGGTCGATTTACTAATTCTGTTGGATTGATGCACTGATTTATCTTGTGCGAGTGATTTGGTAAAATTTGATAATGATGGTACTGCAATCTGTAGTCGAATCAGAGAAGCTGTTCGTTGGAAACTAATAGAGGAGATGGGCATTTAGGAGTAGTAGCCTTGATGGAGTCGTCATATTTTTTATCTGGTTATCCAGATGTAGTTTGGAACTGAAGATTGTGCATGTAAACTTCGCGATTTCTTTCCCTTCCTAAATTGTTTCTCTGAACCTGCTTCGAGGACCCTTATGTCCTAAAAAAAAAATCTAAAGTGGAAACCTTGCAGCGATGTGACAGCAAAGTGTAGGTATAAATTAGGTGATTACCTAGGACTATGAACAGATGGGGATTAATTTTGTTGACCATCGTATTCTATTTATTATGTTGCTGGTCCATGAGTTATATTGTTTCTGAAATAGTAGTTGCACAGATTTAAAGTGTAGCATGAATTTAATTTTATACCATTGGATGTCCAGATCGGAGTATTGAGTATGTATGGTCACACGGCGATCCTGTTGGTGCTGGATTTAAGTGTAACTACTGCCACAAGCAAATTAAAGGTGGCGGTGCTACCCGGTTTAGAGAACATCTTGCTGGAATTCCTGGTAATGTTACGGAGTGCACAAAGGTGCCGAAGGATGTGCGACAAATGATGAAATCAACCAGATTATTAGGGAAGGCAAGGAGGAGAGCAAAGAAGAACCACAGACTGAGAGTAGATGATGATATTGCAGAAATAGTTGATGTTCTCACAGGAAACGGCAGTAACTGCATTGAAATTCCTAGTGATGAGGACGATGACATGCAGGTAATTCTTGGACTGTACAGATTGTTTCTTATTTATTTGCTTATCACTTCTCATTTTTGTCTAATTCCTATTGATGATGGTGATGACGTGCAGGTTGCAGTGAGAAGATCATTAAGGGTGTGATTGGTTCTTGTATGAGTGGAGCCTGTCTCGCACCCGTGAGCCAGGCTCAACGGGGCCAGGCTGAACGGATGCAATCCTATGGTGATTGGTTGCTCGTTTGCATGCTGGTAGGATGTGCAGGGAAGTTGATTGGTTGGCTTACTGCTCGCATCGCTCCTCTCTGTTTTTGGTGCAGCACTGCAGGCGTCTAGGCATGCGGCGAGCCAGGCCCGCCAGAAACGCCCATTTTAGCTGCATCCACGGAGCCTGGCTCGGAGGCGCTTTGTGCATCGTGCGAAACAGGCTCCCACGCTGCTCCAGCTAACCAATCACGCACATGTCGCATCCCGGAGCCTAGTTGTGGCAAAACCAGCCAACCAATCAGCCCCTAAAGGATCTCCATATGAGCAGGGCAAACTTTGTGAGTGGTTCTAGTAGCAAGAGTAGAAGTACCACGGCGAGCTGCGTGGGTGGTGATCGTCAAGCCTGTGTTAAAAAAAGAGGAGGGTTCGACATTGACTTGGCACGCAGCCGAGCACCTGTCCAGCCAAGGATTGACCGTGCTTTCAATATTAAAGAGTTCAAAGAAAAACTTGGCAGAGCGTGGGCTAAATGGTTTCATGCAAACGACATTGCTGGAAGAAAGTCAAACTGTCCTTACTTCCGGGCAGCAATAAAATTGACTCAACAGCTTGGTGAGGGGGTGCCATGCCCAACTGGTGAAGAGATCGATGGTCCATACTTGCAGGTCTACATTCCTTGTCATTTGCCTAACTTATTTTAATATTCCTTATTATTTGCCTAATATTTGTATAAATTGCAGAACAACTATGATGAACTACTGGAGAATCTAGAAGGTTTCAAGAAAGATTGGGATCAGTATGGCTCCATGGCTAAATCACAGCCGATTCTTGATGAGGAAGATGGCCAACCTTCTCGTGAGCTGCGTCGTGAAGTATGGGAAGCTAGTCTTACAGGAAAGAGAAAACGTGACAATGGTGTGAAGAATAAAAAGCGCAGGAAGCAGCCAAATGAGGATGTGGAGGATGAATATGTTGGAAGTGACAGTGACACGGTGACTCCATGCGACATGGAAACAGTGGACTCTAGCTCCAGTGGTAATGAGGCTCGTGAGGATGATGAATCTGGTGACGGTGGCTCTGAGGATGGTGAAGGAGAAGCGCATGAGCAAGGTGAAGCAACAGACCAAACAGGTGAATGACATGTTGTCATGTCGCTTATATATTTGTGCTTTACTAATTCACAAGTTGCTTTACTAATGGCATGCTTGTTTTAGGTGAGAACAACACCAATCGGCCTGTAAGGAACTGTAGGAAGAAGACTGTGAACGTGCACAACCTTATCTATGGTGATGCCATATTCTTGCAAAAAATTTGTCCCAAAGATTGAGTTTGTTCTGATTACAAATACTTTTGTTCATGCTACAGGTAGCAAGAACTAAGGACTGCATCAGAAATCTGCAAGGTCAAAATATTTTGGCATGGCTATCAAGTAGTGACTTTTGGATATATATATTGACTAGTTAGTTATTTACATGGTCTCTGTGTTTTAGAGGTTCGGACTTGTATGTTAGACGTCCTGGAGCCTTGTTAGATTAAGATAGGCTAATCGCACCATTTGCAACCATATAACTTATATGGATTTGGAGGCTCGGACTTGTAAGTCAGAAGTCCTGGAGCCTTGTTCGATTAAAATAGGCAATTGCAAGCATGTAACTTGTATGGACAGTTGTGGATTTAGAGACTGCCTGCATGTTACTATTGCTGTATTGACCTAGGAGTTGGACTATTAACGTATTTAATCTGCTTATCTGATCCTATTTTTATCGCCGAAATTTCGCCAAAATTTCGCCGAAATTCATTCAAATTTTTGGATTTTTTCGGACCAAATTTCTGACAAATTTTGCTCAAATTCAAAATTTCGTTTGAAAAATTTCGGCCCGAAATTTCGGAAAATCGGCGAAATTCGTCAATTTCGTTCCTACTCGGCGTTGCCCTCCTCAACGGCGAAAACAGCTGCGTTGACGGCCTCCTCCACCTCGCGCCAGGCTCCTCTTTCAGCGCGCCTGAGCTTCAGCTCGTCGACGTGCGCGCGCACGATGGCGGCCCGCTCCTCCTTCTCCGCCTCTGTCGTGGCTGGCGGCTCGGGGAAGTTGGTCCTGCCGTGGCTGCCGCCGCCGTGCGGCCGCAGGGTCTGCACGGCGGTGTCGTACGCGCACGCCGCCTCCTCGGCCTTGTCGTAGCTCCCCAGCCAGAACTTGCGCTTCCGGTCGCCCGACGGGTCCCGGATCTCCGAGCAGTACTTCGCCGAGGGGCGGCGCTTCACGCCCTCGTAATACCCCCGCTTCGGATCCGGCAGCGGCGCCGCCCCTCCATTCGCCGCCGCCACCAAAGCCGCCGCATTCTTGGCGAACGCACTAAGACCGCCTTCTTCCTCCATACCCTCCTAGAACCTAGATCGAATCCTAGAATTTACACGGGCTAGGTGTACTACAGCCGCTGCCACTGGTGTAGTCTTTCTCTACCTCTACCAGATCCTAGCCTCCGCTGGCGTCGCGTCATCACACTCCCCGCGCCGCTCTGCTTCTTTAAGTATTGCCATTTCTGCCGTGCCGATTTTCGGAGAATCCGGAAGCGTTTCTTTTGCCTCATTTGATGTGTCCAGGTTCTGTGATGAGTGAAAGGAGAGCGGGGAAGACGAACCAGTGATGATTAGAGAGGAGAGCGCGGGGCCATGGGCCCATATGGTCCGTTCGCGGCTAGTGAGGCGGCTCAGTAGCCCACAAACGTGCAGAGCAGCCCAACAAGATTGGTAACAGCAGGCTGTTCAACGGTGCAACAGGCCCATAAACGTTCAAAACAGCCCAACAGAATGCGTTGGCGTTGCTAGCTCGGCCTATCCGGCAAGTATCCTGTATCCCGCATGGCGTGCGCGTCACGGCTTTTCTTTTCATTTCCTAGGAGCGATGGTGTCCGAGGGTGTCACGGTGATGTGCTGCCAGCCAGCCTGTGTGCTGCGCTAGCTGCTGCAGATAATTCTGCCATAGCCCATAGCCATTTGGTTTCCGTTACCGCAAAACAAAGAGCGATCGAACAAAGCAAACAATGGTGAGTAGCTATTGTGCAATCTAGTTCACAGAAAAAAAGGAAAAAGAAAAGTATCCGTGAAAAATAAATCTAAATGAAAGGTGTTTTCAGGAATAGCAGAAGTCTTCGAAACGTGCCTAAATCCTTATTTCTAGCATACACTTCTCATGAACAACACCTAGATTTCTTCTCTTTCAAAAACCGGAAGAGATGATTTTACAAGAAGCTGAACTTCAGCACTTTTGTGGAGGGAATTTTTTTTTTATGGAGTTAGACATCACCGAGAGGCAGGTCAGGTGGAATCTTAAACCTTGATTCTTTTGACATTGATGAAATATCACATGGATCTTTTATATAAAGCTTAAGCTTAAAAACAAAGAAGATGGTTCTGAGGTCCTGATTGCAGTATATGGTGCGGCACAAAATGAGTACAAGGAGATGTTCCTTACTGAACTTGTGCACACATGTAGAATTGAATCCTTACCGATGCTGGTGGGAGGGGATTTTAATATAATAAGGAACCCAAGTGAGAAAAATAATGATAGATATGATGATCGTTGGCCTTTCTTATTTAACGCGGTTATTAATGGATTAGACTTGTGAAATCGGTCTAGTTGGAAGGCAGTTTACATGGGCAAACAGTTTGCCAGTACCTACCTTCGAATAATTGGATAGATGTCTTGTAAGAACGGACTGGGAATTCAAATATCCAAAAGTAACAGTGGAAGCAATGATAAGAGAAATGTCTAACCATACACCTTTAATTATAGATAGGGGATCCCGACACATAGTTCAAAGCATATGTTCAATTTGAACTTGGCTGGCTATTGCGGGATGGTTTCTATGATCTGGTAAAGAATGTATGGCAAAATGAGAAAAGAGGAAATTCTGCTTTGCGGATTTGGCAAAATAAAATAAGAAAGGAAAACAGGAAATACCAGAGATAGTTGGAAAATTGGACAAGAGAGCCGAAACTACATTGTTTTTACCTCATGAGGTAGACTTAAAACAATGTTTCAAGGAATGGCTTGTTCAATTATTAAGAGAATAAGAAACCAAGTGGCACCAACGTTGGAAAACAGAACAACTTTTGAAGGGTGATAGCAACACAAAATATTTTCATTTGGTAGCTAACGGTAAATATAGGAGAACACGCATACTTGAGGATGGGAACCACATCATAAGAGGAGATGATCAGCTACTATCAAGGCCTTTTTGGACCTTCAGATAGTAATGATTTTAGTTTGATAGAACATCACTAAGATGATATACCCCCGGTCTCGAGCGAG
Source organism: Eragrostis nindensis (assembly GCA_012490785.1). Taxonomy (NCBI): domain Eukaryota; kingdom Viridiplantae; phylum Streptophyta; class Magnoliopsida; order Poales; family Poaceae; genus Eragrostis; species Eragrostis nindensis. Next base: position 51,753 of record JAAXCT010000954.1, read on the forward strand.
GAAAATGAACAATTAATCGAAATGTTCTCAGAAAACAAAGTCAAAGAGGCTATCTTCCAGATGAAACATAACAAAGCACCAGGACCAGATGGCTTTCCTGCAGAGTTCTACCAGGCTTTCTAGGAAGTAATAAAGGAGGACCTGATGGCTTTGTTTCACGATTTTCTTAATGGAACACTTCCCTTACATAGCCTTAACTTTGGCATAATTACTTTGCTGCCAAAACAAAGGATTAGGAAACGAGAAGAATGCAAGTGCACGGTTTTGGCCAATTCGCGGTTGCATAAATGTTGGATTTTAGGGTAACCTAGCGTGAAACAATAAGCAGAAACTAGTTTGTGTCGACCTTCCAAGCTGAGTCAGAGTACAACGCTAATTTTTATGCCTGTATACAACATCAATTCCCTATATATACTTGTTTTCCGTCTCTGAGCTGATCCAAAGGCTTCTCATGATCTTCCCTCATCCGCTGCCGCCCCTATTCCTCTCGGCAACCCTAGCTAGCTGAAACCGATCATATCCTCCTTCTTTCCTATTATTCAAACAATTTTGTCTTCTCCAAATTAGCATATCTCTAGATTCATTTTTGAGTCAATTGCCCTTGTGATGTCTCACAACGAATCCTTGTTTGTTATCTTTTTTGTTGAGAAATAGGGATGATGACGTCTTCTCCAAGTATAGTCCATATCATGTAACAATATAATATAAACATCACCACCTCTCCATACAGTGAAGGACGGGTTTTTCTTTACACCATAAGATCAATAAAAAAGTTGAGATGAGGGACATGGAACAATTTTTCTTTCTGCTTTTCTATAATTAATATTTCCCTTTGTTTATGGAACATTTTTCCTAATTTCATGTTTAGTTACTCACACATGTTAGTATCTCACAATATAAGGGCGGGGTACGTCACGAGGGTATCAACATGGAGTATGTCTTCATACTAGAGCTACTGTTTCTTCCTTTGAAAACAACTGATAAATTGTTTCTCCCTTTGAAAACAACTGATAAATTATTAGAACTTGCAAATGATAAATGAAATAAATATTTAACCCAGTTTGTACAGTACTGATTTAACAACCACTCTCACTTTCATTGTTTACCCAGTATGAAACTGCTTGAACAAGACTTCATTCATGTATGCCACATTTGTTAACTCCAAACCACCTTTATTACCAGTAAACAATATTCCATTCCAATTTACTTGTGACTCTAGACTTCAATAATTTTCTCAGATTATTTTTCATTCTCATTTTTCAATGCACATTTCTCTCTTCCTAATACGTATACATTTCTATCTCTCGCTTTTTCTTGTTTCCTGTGCACCACACGTTTTCATTCCTCCTAAATTGTTGTGCCTAGAGTCAAAGTGATAAGTAAATTGTAAGTTAGATAATATTGCTTATTGATTCACTATCACAATCCAAGCTTACATTCTTGAAAAGCAACATGGCATGCATTATTCCTTATAATTTATAGGGAAAATCTGTTATGTTATATCGAAAATTGTTGTTTTAAAAATTTACCGAAAAATTGTTGTTTTAAAAAATTTACCATCAACCGGCAGGTACATTTAAATACCAGGAAGGATCATGCCGTTAAGAAATTTACCACTCTATAAAGATCTTTTAAAGTATTTATCATCTTTACCACTCCTGTCCGCTTCAGTACCACCATTTTCGCAAAAGCCCGCCGGCGGCAGTGAAGAGCGCCACCTCATCCTGGTCCGGGCAGTCCAGCTAGCACGGAAGTGACTGCCACATAGCTGCTACCGTCTCATTATTTTTTCAAGCAAAGTGGCGGTGGCACCGTACCGGATGGTCCTTTTCATGAGGTGAGAAGAGGCCATGTTGGTAGCGGCACCAACAGTGTTGGTGCGGTGGTGGAGAGGAAGGACGTGCCATTTTTCGATTTCGTAGGGTCGCCTCATGAGAGAACCAACTATGACCATGGATATGTGTGAACCAATGCATACTAGCTAGCGCAGGTGGCCATGGAATCAGGAAAACAATGTTGGAGTATTGCCTCTTGCAGTTATAACTGATGTAAATCTTGTATGGTTTCCTTTTGTCGAGTAGTATCAGAGAAGGCACCGTACTCAAATATCGAGTACGGTGTTGTCGAGTAGTATCAGAGAAGGCACCGTACTCAAATATCGTTTCCTTCTCTGATACTACTCGACAACTCGTAAATCTTGTATCTTTGCCTGCTTGCATATGCTAATAAAGACTTTGATCTGGCAATTAAGTTGCGTACAGTATAAGTTCCTTAAACAAGGTTATTATTATTCAAATGTGTCATGGTACTTACTCTGCTGCTATCTGAAAACAGTATCGTCCAATTGGATAGTTACCATTTCAGGACGCTGTATTTTTCTTGCGTTTTCATTTCACGATAGTATTCAAAACTTGTGTTGAATGCAATGCACACCAGAAGCTGAGGGTGGAATCTTGTCGGATCACCAAGGAATACCCTCCTCAAGATCTTCAGACCCAAAGGCCAACGTGTCACACGGGACCCAGCACCATGTGGATAATAGCCACCACCCTGGACTAATCCCAGCCAATGGGGTTGAAGCAAGCCTCACCCTATCCACACGCCCACCACAAGCCACGCAGCACAATTTCCCCTCCACTAACATCTTCCCTCCGGCGATCAAAAACAAAACCATCGCCACCCCACTCCCTGCTGCCACTGCCAACCAGGAACGACGAGCACACACACATAGACCAAGGACACATCAGCGAGAGGTAGCACATGGCCGGCGTGAACTCCAGCGTCGTCGGGCTCAAGCCCGCCGCGGCGGTGCCGCAGTCCGCCGCCGCCTCGCCGGTGGCCAAGAGGGTGCAGGTCGCGCCCGAGGGCCGCCGCGCGGCGCTCCTCGGCCTGGCGGCCGTGTTCGCTGTCACGGCGACCAACGGAGCGGCCAAGGCCGGCGTCATCGACGAGTACCTGGAGAAGAGCAAGGCCAACAAGGTGTGTTCTGTTCAGGATATATCTCTGTCTCTGCTCATGTTTATTAGTTTCTACGTTTGTTGTTAATTCGACTGAAAATTGACAAGTTTTTTTTTGTTGCGATCAGGAGCTGAACGACAAGAAGAGGCTGGCCACCAGCGGCGCGAACTTTGCGCGTGCCTACACCGTCGAGTTCGGGAGCTGCCAGTTCCCCTACAACTTCACCGGGTGCCAGGACCTCGCCAAGCAGAAGGTTCATGTCTCACTGACATAATAATTTACACAGTTTCTTCTTTGGAGTATCTGAATTTTGATCGTGTATCATGGTTGGTTGTCTGTCCCTGTGTTTTTGCAGAAAGTGCCGTTCATCTCCGATGACCTCGAGATTGAGTGCGAGGGGAAGGAGAAGTACAAGTGCGGCTCAAACGTCTTCTGGAAATGGTGAAGCGGCTGATTATTGTCGGCCGGGAACTCTGTACCTACATGTCCCGACTGAAGAATTAAAAGATTTGGATGTAACTTGTTGTCAGTGTATTTTGTATCATCTTATGTGATCATGAACCGCTCTGGGACAGAATGAACCTGTAGTATCCGTTCTTGATTGTTTCATTTTATCCCCTCATAAGTTTTCCATACATAAAGATGGTGAATTTGACTTAACAGGGGGCAAAGCTGATATAGCAGAGTAATACCAGAAACATGTTCAAATAGCACCTGGAGGGTTTCTTTTCTTCAGACAAATCAGCAGACTTGCCTGCTCAGACAAATCTACAACGTTTCCCCCCTTGGTACCTGATACGAATGCAACGTTCCTCAAATAAGCTGACAAAAACTCCATTTCCATATTTCTCGTTGCCATCCGGTTCGAACACTACCGCTACATATTCGCACTCACATCGAGAATTGCACCCCTGTTTCCACACCAATGTGTCCTCAATACCTCACACACCTGATTTATCATTCGTTGTGAAAAAAGTGTATCAGTTGTTGTACCGATGTTCATTGGGAGGCAGTCAAGAGGATCTGTTGATACAGGTCTGCATTTCAGAAAATCTGCATCGACATTACTTGGCATTTTTACTGACGTGAACTGGCCTGGTTGTGTTGACCATCCTCGGTTGACTGCTGGTTTTCGTAGTCTTCTTTGGCCCTATTCTCATATCGCGGAATGCTCGAAAATAGCACATAGTTTTCAGATCATCGGCCGAGGATGAATACAAGGCATTAGCTAATGGTACAACCGAAGCATCATGGTGCACTCTTTGCTGCTTAAGGAGCTCTGCATCTCATAGTCTCGGGCCCCGTATTATGGTGTGATAATTCGTGCGCTACATATCTAATTGCAAATCCAATTCTTTCACGCTCGAACTAAGCATATTGAAGTTGACCTTCCATTTTGTAAGGGAGAAGGTGGCTCTAGAGGCTTTGGAAGTGTGCTTCATTTCAGATTGCTGACATCTTCACCAAACCAACTACTAAGCAAATGTCAGAGCATGTTAGATCCAATCTCAACCTTGTGGCAGTAGGTTGACATTGCGGGGGATGTTGAACAAAATATATAGAAGATGCCATGTATATTCTATATATAGCGTATCTATAGTACAACTAGGATAGATACATTGTGGTTAGCCGATGTAACCCATACTTGTACTCTACTCCTCCCTCTAATATATATACTCAAGCAATACAATAGATTCTTGTGTGCGCAAATCCTTTTTTTAATTAGCAGCATCACAGATTCACAGTGGATGTAACTTTGTTGTCAGTGTATTTTGTATCGATCATCTTATGTGATCATGAACCTCTTTGGGGACAGAATGAACCTGTAGTTCCGTTCTTGATTGTTTCATTTTGTCGCCTCATAAGTTTTCCGTACATAAAGATGGTGAGTTTGACTTAAAAGGGGGCAAAGATGATATAGCAGAGTCATACCAGAAACATGTTCAAATAGCACATGGAGGGTTTCTTTCTTTAGACAAATCAGCAGACTTGTCTGCTCAGACAAATCTACACCGTCCCCCCCCCCCCCCCCCCCCCCCCCCCGGGTACCTGATACGAATGCAACATTCCTCAAATAAGCTGACAAAAACTCCATTTCCATATTTCTCGTTGCCACCCGATTCGAACACTACCGCTACATATTCGCACTCACATCGAGAATTGTACACCTGTTTCCACACAATGTGTCCTCAATACCTCACACACGTGATTTATCATTCGTTGTGAAAAAAGTGTATCAGTTTTTGTCACAACCTACCGATGATCATTAATGGGAGGCAGTCAAGAGTTAAGGGCACTGTTGATACAGGTCTGCGTTTCAGATAATCTGCATTGACATTACTTGGCATTTTTACTGACATGCAAGTGGCCTGGTTGTGTTGATGATCCTCGGTTGACTGGTGCTTTTTGTAGTCTTCTTTGGCCCTATTCTCATATCGCGGAATGCTCGAAAATAGCACATAGTTTTCAGATCATCGGCCGAGGCTGAATACAAGGCATTACCTAATGGTACAATCGAAGCATCATGGCTCTGCATCTCACAGTCTCGGGCGTCCGTATTATGGTGTGATAATTCAGGCGCTACATATCTAATTGCCAATCCAATTCTTTCACGCTCGAACTAAGCATATTGAAGTTGACTTCCATTTTGTAAGGGAGAAGATGGCTCTAGAGGCTTTGGAAGTTCGCTTCATTCATCAGGTGATCAGATTGCTGATATCTTCACCAAACCAACTACTAAGCAAATGTCGGAGCGTGTTAGATCCAATCTCAACCTTGTGGCAATAGGTTGACATTCCGGGGAATGTTGGAAAAAATATCTAGAAGAAGATGCCATGTATATTCTATATATAGCGTATCTATAGTACAACTAGGATAGATACATTGTGGTTAGCTGATGTAACCCATAATTGTACTCTACTCCTCCCTCTAATATATATACTCAAGCAATACAATAGATTCTTGTGTGCGTAAATCCTTTTTTTAACTAGCAGCATCACAGATTCACAGTGGTTTATACTAGGCCTTGAAACCCACATAAACAACAGCCAAGCTAAGCCTTGGGCCATTCATCAGACCATGGGCCAAGCTTTGGGCCCAAATGCACTATAAAGCTCCCATTGTCAGCAAGAAGCCTAAACAATTTGTTAATGTGATGTGATATCTCGACCTATGACACATATTGCCTAACCCTACAACGCCTTGTCCATTGCGGAAGATGTTTATGATTTCCATAGGAGGCGTCATTCCTCAACTTTCTACTATTTTGAATGAGAAAAGATTTATGTTCATCTCAGTTTGAAGTCAACGTGTTACTTGCTAGCATGCTATTAGATACGGTCTCTGTTGTAAACTTAGATAGAGATCATACTCAATCTCATTGTTGTGGTTTGTGCACACCAAAGTTGTTGCTGCCTATATAAAGTGCACTCCCAGACATCATTTGGGCCATGTGGTGTTCTTCAAAAATCTCTACCTTCCTTGGCCTTGCTTATCATGGTATTGAGGGGCGATGTCAGGTTGTGCTAGTGTGGTGCTATGGCACCATGGTGAAAGAAAAAAAATTCTTACAAGTAACTAGCTAAAATCACCACATAAAATTGCTTATGCGGTGGATGTATAGTGTGGAGTGGCACCACCGTCATTTTGGTTCCAGCTTCATCCCTGGTATCAACCTAGATCCAATCCAAACAAATTGGCTTTTCCTACCGATTTTGTCACCTCCACCGCCACGAGTTCATATTTGTTGGAGTGAGACTATGTTGTCACCAGTTGGCTCTACACTACACCACACCATCTTCCATGACGTTCTCAATGCCACTATGGCTTGCACGCGGCTCCAACGCCATGGCCCCCATATGCGCCAAGGATCCAGGTACGGAGGGAGTTCTTAGGCCTTCTATAGCTTTCATATAACTATGGAGGAAGCTACATCCTATATGTGTACATTTTCTTTTTGGTGAAATGTACCATGCTAGATCCTACTTCCTCCGTTCCAGTTTAAGTGTCATTCTAGCACTGCACCATCGTTTTCAGCACTCTCTCTACTTTTTCATCTCTCCTTAATTCCCGAATTCCCGTGCCCGAGGCTAGAATTAATGAGACTTATTTTGAAACGGAAGGAGTATGTCTCTAGGTATATATGCTTTTATGAAGTGATTGAATAGATCGAGCTCCCACCCTTTTAGATTTCAGCTTAATTTGGATCTGCTACTGCTGATTATGGCTATGCAATTCTTACATAGGGAACTAAACATCATATAAGCTTGTAGATAATCCATAAAGTTTCGTGACTAAATGGTGCTTTCATTTGATTTGCAAAAACAAATGAAGCAATGATGTTCATTATTTGTTGGAGTTATATGCATGTATTTAATAAACAAATTCATCGTATATGTGCTGTGTCAAATTCAAAAAGTTCAAAAGGTAAAAACAAATACACGCAGTTGGGTTGATACTAAGTCATGAATACATTCATATTGAACTTGAATCCCCCACTTTAAAACTGAATTCTTTTTGGGGATGCAATCGAACTTGTTTGTCTGAAGACTGGAGATATTAATTAATATGACATGCCTTGGAAAGTAGTTTCCCAATAATATTATATTTTTGTAAGGTTTTATGGATAAAATCGTGGATGGTCAGAACACAACTTACACGGTGTGTAACTGGTCTAGATGGACCATCAGGATAAGTCGAGATATACTGAAATGGCAAGCTATAATAATTAATAAGATATTACACACTGTTGATTTACTGAACGGAAGGATCACACACCATATCCATGACAACATACACAAACACGATTATTATGAAAACCAATAAATAATACTAGCGCACAAGGGAAATACAAGCCAACAACATCATAATCAAATCAATCCACACTGGTACAGGAAAAAACAACTAACAAGCCAATATAACTGAATCTCCTGGCATATTAATTCCATGGAAGATGTTTAAAATGACGCCATTGAATCTATGATGGATTTGATGTCCCCAGCAACCATCTTTGCATCATAAGAAATGCCCGACAATCCTCTCATCGCTAGCCCAACACAGTATAGGCCATTTTCACCTTTCCAATGATCGGGGAAATCCCTCTTGGGCATGCCTTTGTCGTTCAGCATGCTCTCACCATCCTGCATTGGGTTAATCATATACGCTTTTGTAAGAACATATCGACATTATTTTCTGAAGAAATTGAAAGCATTTTGTAACAAAGTTCAATAGTCCAATTTCAGTCAAGCTAAAAACAGAAGTTTTTAGCTTTCAAATGGCTGGCAGCTCCCTTGCAAAAAAAAAAAAAAAGGCTGGCAGCTGAAGTGGATTGTATTTTAGCTGAAATAATGCTAGATTTCAATAACTGTGGAGGTGCATTAACTGCTTCACATGAAATATTTAGAACTAAGATAATTTTCTCCTAGGTACTGTATCCTTAACAGTTTGCCACTCATTGACGACTGCTAATAAACATGTGAATATATACCTTAAGCCATATGTTTGCAGTACTTTTGTAGCCTGTGGCGAACACAAGAGAATCAAAGCAGTCACGTTTTCCATCCTCAAATTCTACAGCATTTCCTGTGATGCAACCTATTGGGCCTAGCACCTGCACTCCACAATATATTGAATGAATTCTCTGAAGTAAGAGAATAGCATGCATACATGTATGTTGTGGTCTACAATTGTACTAGGAGAATGTTCTCACCTTGATAATGTTTTTCTTTATCAACTCAACCGTCCCAATATCTATGACTGCTGACCGGCCAGTCCTTGCCTTCAGAAAGAGTGGCCCCATATTGGGTCTGGCGATGCCATGCTTTGAGAGATTACCAAACCACATGTAAGCTAAAGTCACAAGAATAAAATCCACAAATTTAACCGGAAGATTCCATCTTGATAGTTGCATCCCCAGGCGAATCAAACCCTTGGTCATAACATGGATCTGCACAATGATTTTACAGATTCAGATTAAAGTAGTGGCATGGTTAATAAAACTACACCTTGATAATGACACCAACTGTGATAGAAAATACAATCAAAATATTTTGGATACAGTAGACAAAATACATACCGGGCTTCGGATAACTATGGAGGTATCTACTCCATGGCTAGCAAGGTCGTAGGCGATCTCCATGCCTGAGTTCCCAGATCCGACTACCAGCACTCTTTTTCCTGCCCAGTTATCCCATGATTTGTAGCTTGACGAATGGATGACATCACCAGTGAAATCATCTATCCCAGGGATCTTGGGAATGTTCCCCTCACTATTTTCACCTGTTGCTACAACCAAGAACCTAGCTGTATACTCAGTTACTAGGCCAGATACTTGGTCATGAGCCATGATGATCCAGGAGCTGCTCACTTCATCGTACTCGGCAGATTGAACTGAAGTCATATACTTTGGGCAAATCTTGAAGTGCTCAGCATAACCATCCACATACCTCACAAACAGATCCTTATCGATGTATGTAGGGGTATCACTTGGATAAGGCATGTGGGGAAGCTCACAGAACTCCTTGGGAAGGTGGAGCTTGAGGCGATCGTATGTGCGTTTGCGCCAAAGCGATGCACTACAATCCTCCCGATCAACGATGACATAGGGGATGGAGACTTGAGTTAGGCATGCTGCTACAGCAAGACCTGATGGACCTGCTCCGACAATGAAATCTTTGGATATCTTCTCCAAAGGAATGATGTGTTCTTTGTAGCCGGAGAAGATGTAAAATCAAAGGAATGATGTGCCATGTGAGATCTGTTTGAGTCTATTTATAGTAGTAACAGCAATGACATGTACAGTGCATATCTGTCTGTACTCTGTCTTCTAGTAGTACAATTAAGTAGAAGCGTGAACGGTTTGGAGGCCACTACACACTTGGTGTCAATATTTGTCGTCACTAATGTACATATAGGGAGGCTTTTGGTCAGGATATACTTTCAGAGGGGGAAATTGGAAATGTTTCTGTATTCAAATGATAATTCCTTCACAAAAACTGTTACTTGAAATTTGCCTTATACATAATCATTGTTTGTAAATAAATAATTACCAAAACAGGGATACATGAGATGAAATTTGAGCAAGTATTAAAGATATTATGTACACATTAAGAAATCATTTCTCTTTCCCGATGAATTTCATTAAACCACTTCATTTCTTAAGCAGATTTGGGTACAGGTTGACGAAATAAGAATTATTTTCTTTATAATAATTTTATTGAAGGTAGTGAAATTATAAACTAAAATGTATGCGGTACGGGTTGAAGAAAAGGTGCACCTTGCTAAAATTAATAAATAGTGAGATCCATTTTAACAATGTCAATATTTCATTACGGTTTCGCACTTATAACATCAGGTTGGGTTGAGTTTCTTAACCAAGTAGGAAATTAATTCGTTCTTTTTCAAAAAAATAAAACAAGTGCGCAACAATATTATCATCTACCCGTATTTTCTTTTACGAAGAACTAAAGTCCAAATAAAGAAACGTAAAAATCACAAACGGTTCCCAACTTAAATGTTTGACATGACCATCATTTCAAATCAAAGAATTTGCGAGTCGTTTTCTCGGGCTACGGTTTCCCTCGAGGCCCATTTTTATGGGCCCCTAGAACAAATAGATACGTGGGCCAAATTATGATCGTAGTTGAATCTGTCACGCTACTCGCATGTTTAAATAAACACCATGCTCGCGCTAGCTAACACTTATATCACTTGTAAGTTAGCGTAAGCGAGTGCGGCACTCTTTCCCCATCCTCTGAAGCACATATATGTCTGTTCGAGAGTATCCCTATCTCTCTCCATACCACAGTCGATAATGTCCTTACGGACCAATGGCGGTGATCAACACCGCCACTTTTCTCTAGCCACTACTTCATCATTCTCAGCTTCCATGGCAGTGCCGCCACTATTGTATTCTCAACTAGCTCATCAATCATAAGATGTTTGATTGGCCCCAGAGTTCAACATTATAGCCTCCGATCCACGACTACCACAGATGAAGAGAGTAGGATATCTTTGAAGGAGCTCGTCATGCGATTGTGACAGGTTTGCATCTTATTAAAAATTTCTCATTTTAGAAGAAATGTTTCTTTAGTAAAATCATTAAATTGTTAGAAAAATATATATTATTGACAAGAACTCTGCTAACATTATGTTCTAAAATTGTTGCCAAGTATGGTCCCAATTTTTCCTTGGATATAATGAAGAAAATGGAAGAATATATTTATAATGTACACAGATATATACATGCGTATATACATTTGTCATCCTGATTAAGCCTCCAGTATTTTCAACAAAAACTTGGCAATAACTAATGAATTGCTGTTTTTATGTGGTTTCCCCCCTCTGTTGCTCTAATTTTATTTGTCCTTCAGAATAGTTGGAGTTCAAAAATATGCAACTTATACCAAATTTAGAAGCTACTGCCAGCACACAAGAGTTTTCACCTCCTTGCAATAAGTACAAACTTTTGCTCGGAAAAAGACGGGTTCACTTTAAAACTCTTGCGTTTAGTTAGATGTACATCCAAAAAACGTTGGAAAAAGTTCAATGATGGGGTGCAGCCTGGATTCAGTATGACTGTGTTCTTAAAGTACAAAAAACTGAAACTGAAATCACTTTACATGGTGTCAAACTAACCTATGCTCCATGATCACACGTTTTGCTCTCTGTACATGTGTTTCGTGACATCAGTTTGAATTACTTGCAAGTTGTTCCAGTCTTTCGTCAGTATGTACCGGATTTTGTTGTGTGCCCACAGCTGTGCTTTCTTTGGAGTGACTGAGGAACCAAAACTGAAAGGATTTCGCTTTTCCAGAACATGTGGGCAAGGAAAGCGGTAAATTGAAAACTGAACTACTTCTGTGCTATGCAGCTGGACATACAAGCATAGGAAAAGCTGGATTTGGACTATATTCTCTCAAGGTTGCACGCATGGAAAAACACAGCTTGATCATGCTTTCTGCTTCATATTGGTCGGTGTGACACATGAGGCCCATAGATTAACTTGCACGATTTGCAAAGATCATTTATCGTTCTGTACAGGTGCACACGGCACGCCATATGAGTGTAGCGTTTGAGTAGAGAACAACGTGAACATATGGATTGTAGAACCGAACCAGCTGCAAAACATGGAAAAGCTGAAGAAGCAAACACTCAATCTGATCACAATTGCTATTGCTCCTTGTGCATGTACAGCGCGCGTGAAATACAAACGCCCTTTAGTTTGTTCGCAAGTTGTGCGAAGCTTTTTGGAAAGTAGCTTTTGATCACGTTGGATTCGATGAGTTGTTAACACGAATTGTTTTTTTTCTCACGGACCTGCAATGTCAACTCTCATGCCATTGTTGTGACTGTGCAGGTGTGCATCGAATGCTTACTCACCTTCTCTTCCTTTCTGTTAGCTAGAAACGAAGTACGTTCGTGGATGCCTCGTCAGTTTCAAAAACTTGTCCGTGAAGGTGCACAATAGATGCTTGTCTACGTCGAGGAACGATTATCTTTTGCCACGACAGAAACGTACGCTTTTTAGTGAGGGAGAGGAGAGGACAGCAGTGAATCTTATATACCAAGTATACATTTTTTTTAGAACAATATACCAAGTATACATGAAACAGCTTTGGTCCAGCTCAGGCTGTTTCTGGTCGTCGCACAGCCCGAGATGCGGCTACATTTCTTTTGTGCCATTCGTGATCTCCATCTGGTGGCTGGGTTGTGATACAATCTTTTAGATGGGCCATTATATTGCACGGACCAACCAGACAGCTCTAGAAAACACTAGTAGTACTACAAGATAAATCGGTCTATCATCAAAAAGAGAAGCTGGATCATATATTTTAATTGTTGATCCGTGTGCACTATATCTACACTACAACAAAAAAAGGCTTGTGGTGATGGTCCAAAAACGCCTGTAGCGGCGGTCTGCACTCCCGTAGCTACAAAGCGCGGTTTGTCGCAGTCGGCCCAATAAACCGCAACTACAAGCACATTTGTAGCGGCGGGCACTGCCGTCGCCCGACGCTAATACTGATTTCTATATATATATATATATATATATATATATATATATATATATACGACCGCGCTAATTGGCGCGCTGCGCGCTGAATATTATTCGGCGCGCTGGCCAGTCCACTGACCAGCTCTGCCAGCCTTGTGTCAGAGTAGTATATCTCAGGTCATTAGGTCTTATATCCGCACCTTCGAGGTAGTATATCGGGGAGTTAGAAGGCCACGCATGTGAGATGTCACTTTCAGTGTCAGATGTGTCACTTTCGATGTCAGGATGAGGATGTCGACATTTTCAGACCGTTGAACACTAGAGTCCAATAAACTCTTGCGAATACAGTTATATATTGTCCGACAAATTTGAATCATAGATATTTTTTTACTTCAAATGGTAGATATTATTCTTAATTGAAATCATGGATATATTCTTAAAACTTATTGAATATACACGCCAAGTTTTTGAATATAATATGAATAAACTCTTCGTAGTACATTTATATACTACTCCTGAGAACATCAGTTACAGACAAGAAAACCAGCTGTATACTCTAAACTATATTGTTGTATACAGGCATTTCAGAGCTATTCATTCAAGGTTACATATATATACTCACAAACACGCGAGGTTTTTAGAATATAATATGAATATACTCTTCATGATACATAGATATACAACTCCGGAGAATCTTCTTTCAAGCATAGAAAGAACAAAAGAAACTAGTTGTATGCCCCAAACCATGTTGTTGTATACAGGAATTTCACTACTATATATACATTCGAACCTACATAGCTATACTCACAAAAACTCCACTCCAGATGCAGGGAAAAGGAACTTGAAGCATTCGAAATCCACATGCCGATAAGCAGGTGCTGGGCCCTTGAAGCATTCGGAATCCACAGAAAATACAAAGAAATCCCAGTCTTCGCGTGCATTAGCTTTTCCTCCACCGAGCATCAAACAATTAAAAAGAAATCCTCTTTGACCATCCATGCTAGCCTCATGCTAGCTTTCTCTACTGCCGCGTTGCGTCCCCTCCTCGCCAGCGATGAAGAGCTCCAGATCTGCAAGGAACAAAGTTGATTTTTAAAGAAAGAAAATGAGCCCGCATCGGCTTCTACCGGAAAATAAAAAGACAAAACCATAGCAGTTAATCCAGTCATAAAGAAAAAAAAACGTATGCTAGATCTACCAGTCGAAAATCCAAAGAAAAAAGTAAACAAAGAAAGATGCATGCGCATATACAAGCAGTACAGGATGGCTCATCGCTTGCATCATGATAAGCTCGGCCATGCGACGACAAGGACACGATGAAAAAAAAAGGATATATTTTTCTTGCTGGATCTTGGGGAGCGGCTGTCACCTGTGCAAGGCCTTGTGGAGCTCGTCGGAATAGGCTGCATCGATGAGCTCGTCGTGGTCCCGCATGCTAGCTGCAGCTGCCGCCTTCTCCCAGCGCGCGAGCAGCCTCGTCCCGCCTCGACTCGCACGAGCTGCCCCGCGTCTCCGCCGCCGCCTCGCCTCGCACGAGCAGTCGCATCCCGTCGCTGCCTCACCGCATGACGAGCTCGGCAATCGGCCAGTGCGCGTCCTTTGCTTGGCCTGAAGCATCTGCGTATTGGGGCGCGGCATCAGCAAATCAACATGGAATCAATTTTTGGGAGGAAAAAGCATCGATTGATGCATGAATCCAAATCAACATCGAGTAAATCAAGAAAAAGGAAAGGGAAAAGGCTAGATCTGCAACGTAGCTTTGATGAAGGAGCTCCTGCCGCACGCAGCTACGATGGGGAATGCCTTGAACCTCTCGAAGGCGTGCTGCATCCAGCCTCCGCCTCCCTACGCGCGAGCAGCAGCCCGACCACGTCCGTGAGCACCCGGGGCGGACCACGTCGGCGACCACGGAGCAGGCGGCGGAGGAGTGGCGGCACGGAGCAAGCTCGCTCGGCGGCTAGGCATGGTCGGCGTCCAGCTCGTCCGGATCTGGACGCGTCTCGCCGTGGGGATCTTGAAGCTCGACGGGACGCACGAGCTGCAGACACGTCCCGCCACCAACTCGCCGCGCGGCAGCAGCCGTGTCCCGCTGCCGCCTCCACGCGCGCGAGCCCCAGACGCATCCCACCTGATCTTGCTGCTCCCCCAGCCTCCTCGCCGAGCATGAGCAGCAGCCACGCCCGCCGCCGTCTCGCCCCGCGCAAGCAGAAGCTCGACGACGTCCGTGCGGACACGGCCCGGACCATGTCGGGCGAACTCGGTCGCCGTCGCCGCCGGGATCTGGATCTGGACGGTGTGTCGTGGTAGGTGAGAGGGAGGAGAGAGAACGTAAGATAAGAAATGAGGATGAGGAGAGAGAAACAAAGAAGTCGGTCACTTATATAGTGGTCATTTGGATATACTACTCGTAGTCAATCAATATATAACTCAAAGCTGTTTGGTGGCATATACTACCGTGGGTGTTCGATATACTACTGCGGAGGTTGGTTGAGTTAGCTGGACCACAATCACGTGGGTTTGGTTGGGGCAGCGCGCTGAATAGGCTATTCAACGCGCAGCGCTCTATATAGTAAAAGTGTATATATATATATATATATATATATATATATATAAAAGTCCGCCACCGGTGAAGCAGGCCGCCGCCCTGCCGCGCGTAGCCACCCGCGCATGTTTGTGACCGTCGTCGTCGATGTCGTAATTGCCATGCCCGAGCCGCCGCCGCCCGTCTCTTCCCCGCCTACACCGTGACTGATGGAGAGAGAGAAAAGAGGGAGAGCCGTCGTGGGCGAGAGGAAGAGAGAGAAAGAGAGGAAGTGAGGAGAGAGAAGAGGTGAGGAAAAATACGGGCACGAGGAGAAAGCACAATCTGTGTGCTCACCACTTATTGGTTGAGAGAGGAAGAGAGTAAGTGGCAGCTCCTTGTAGCGGCGTACCACAAAGCCGACCGCCGTTAAAAATCTACTTAATGCCGTCATCTACCTCGTAAGGGCGGACTACTTTACGAACCGCGGCTACAACTATTTTTAGCGGCGGATCGTCCTAAAGGCCCGTCGCTACTATAAAGTCTTGTGTTGCTACAAGTCAATTTTGTTGTTGTGTATCGTACTCAGATTTCCCTGGGTTTCAAGGCAAAACTTGAGTCTCTTATGAGAGTGATTAGGTATATTTTGATGACCTACAGGGTGCACAAACACGCACACACGTCGAAAGTGGCTCTGAGCCGTTGATTTCACGGTCATTCTCATTTCAAGCAGCCTCTGAAACCTTATCTGTTCCTGTGCGTCCATCTGCACGACGAGACGTGGGGGCATGTGAGCGCCTCCGTCCGCCCTCCCATGCATCCTCCTCCCGCGCCGCCGCCGGTCGCCGCCGGAGCAACCCCGGCAAAGACCGTCTCAACAACGCCATCACCACCGCCGTCAGCACCGTCGCCGAGGACAGGGACTACAGGGAGGCGGCAGCTCCTCGTCTCCGGCAGCGGCAGCCTTCTGGCACTAGCCGCATCCGGCACAATAAGCAGCGTCGCGCGCGCGGCCGGCGCCGAGAGCGACGGCGGCGGCGCTCTGGTCGGGTACGGCGGTCCGGTGGTGACGGAGGCGGATCGGGCGGCGAGCGCGGCGGTGTCGCGGCGCGTGGGCGAGGCCGTGGGCCTGCTGGAGCGCGGGCGGGCGCTGCAGGCGCGCGGGGAGTTCCCCGAGGCGCTGGCGTCGTTCACGGCCGTGGTGCGGGAGTACGCGGACCTGGCGCTGTCGGAGTACGCACGCGTGGGGCGGGCGCTCGTGCTCTACGAGATCGGCGACCGCGACGAGTCCATCGCCGAGATGGAGGACGTCTCCATCGCGCTCAAGGGATACCCAGGTCTGTCCATGTGTCTCTCAGTCCCTGTGCATGTTTATACATACATAAATACATATATGCAAATAGTATATATCTTCAACTGATGGATGATGAGGCTTTAATTTGATTCGCAGAGATCCACGCGGCGCTGGCGGCGGCGCTGTACGCGGACAAGCACGCGGCGCTGCTGGCGGAGAACCAGTTCGCCATCGCCACGCTGCTGGACCCGCACTACACGGACCTCGCCTACGTAAGGGACACCAAGCACTGGCCGCCAAGCCTCGTCGCGTCCCTCCACGACTTCATCACGCTCACCTAGCAAGAGAACCCAACCCTCACCAGCCAGCTAGCTCTGTAACTACTACTAGCAGTAAATATAGTGAGATCACATACACGGGGTGCTATGCAACTCATGTTGCGCGCGTTGTGCTGGTCCAACAGTGTGTTTTATGGAGTTTCTCGTTTCTATACTAATAAAGAGGTGTTGGTTAGGAATGACGTATTCCATTATCAAAGCCGTCCGGTTCTGCTAGCTAGCTGCGTGCACCTTGTCATAGATGTCTGTTCTGCCTTGGTTGATGAATACAATGGCCTCGTTTTTCCTGCGTGCACAGATAATTAATTAGATTAACTGCCAGATAAAGGTTACTACACGGGTACATGTAACGTCCCGCTCCCCGAGCCGGGCCCGCTTACACCTGGCAGTTCTCTAAGATGTCAAGACTGCCCTCACAAACCAACATAAGTCTTTTCTGCACACTATGTCCTCACTCGTGCGCATCCGGGGAGTACTTCCCGGTCGGTCACCCATCCTGAAATTGCTCCAGGCCAAGCACGCTTAACCTCGGAGTTCTTTCGAGATGTGCTTCCGGAAAAGAAGTTGCAACTTGTTCGTAGGAGTATTCTATCAATCCTATTAAGCCCTGAGCCAGGATGTCACATACTCACCCCCTTAGAAGACCGACGTCCTCGTCGGTCAACCCCAGTCCAGGAACGTCCCCTCTTGGCCACGTTCGTGTGTCCAGTGCCAGCGCATGTGCCATGCTGTGTGACCACTCTGGACCCACACCAGCCATGCACACTATGTCTGCGCAACTGCGCCCACACGCGCCCGTGAAACCGCGAGGGTCGGCTCTGATACCACTGTAACGTCCTGCTCCCCGAGCCGGGCCCGCTTACACCTGACAGTTCTCTAGGATGTCAAGACTGCCCTCACAAACCAACATAAGTCTTTTCTGCACACTTTGTCCTCACTCGTGCGCACCCGGGAAGTACTTCCTGGTCGGTCACCCATCCTGAAATTGCTCCAGGCCAAGCACGCTTAACCTCGGAGTTCTTTCGAGATGAGCTTCCGAAAAAAAAGTTGCAACTTGTTAGTAGGAGTATTCTATCAATCCTATTAAGCCCTGAGCCAGGATGTCACAGTACATGCATGAATAAGTATATCCTTTAATATCTGAGCGACGATGAGATGTTTGCAGTGATGTACGATCGTGATACCAGGGACTTTGTCACTGGTCTGTCACACCAAATCCAAACAAACTTCTCCAAAAGACTTACTTCTGTCTATACTCGAGACATTGGGAGGCAAAGGTTTAGTATTTCACCAAAGATGGTAGAGGGCGATATTTGAACAAACCAAGGGTGCACCTTGTCATAGACAAAGCCAAAGGTCGTGCTATCATATTATTGCACTGTGTTCATCATATATGCCTTTCGTTATCTCTTTATCTGTCACAATGTTAGTTCCTGTGGTCTCATTATTGTACCATTTTCATTCTCAATTGTAGTACTTAGGCATGGATATGTTACGTGCTTTGACTACAGACAATGCATCGTGTGGGATAGTACCCTTTTTCTTAGTTTAAGTTACTTTACACAAGTGTCATCACCGCTTGAGAACACCCCCGCCTTCGGGTGGGTGTGGGTAATCTCGTTTAAAAAAAAAATCACCGCTTGAGAACATGTTGTTACTGCTTCAGTTTTCTGTATTCATGGATTCTGTATAGAGTGAAATACATCGGCGGTCCATAAACTTGTCTTAGGATGTCACCTAGATTGATAAACTCTCAAAATAGATATACAGGTCCTTAAACTTGCTAAAGTATGTCATCCAGGTCCAAAATACCAAAAATACCCCTATGTTGATGATGTGGCTATTTGTATGACACAGATTTACGTTAAATTTATTTAATTTATAATCAAGTCATGATAACGTCAAACAATGTTCTCTAGCACGAATTCTGATGATCATATGGATTTGAGGAGAAGAAAAATATGACAAATCATGCTCTGCTGGCAGCCACATCGGTATCTATAGGGTATTTCGGAACTTTGGACCTAGATGCCACAATATAAATAGTTTAGGGACCTGAATACACATTTTGAGAGTTTAGGGACCTAGATGACACACCAAAACAAGTTTAAGGACCGCTGGGGCACTTTACTCTTCTGTAAATATCTTGCGTTGTCAATTTGGAAGTAGCAGCTTGAGTACATGTTGAGAAAGCAGGTTGTACTTCTTAAGACATTACCAATTTGAAAAATCGCATGCTGGGTGCATTTGTGAAAGCTCTAGGAGAGAAATGTTTTTCTCATATCAGGATATCAAAAGGATCCAGACCCCTCTGTTTTTTTTTTTTTTGAGGGCAAATCACTAGAGCTTTCATTAACTTTCAGCAGGATTACAATCTTTAGTTATAGATCCCATCAGCAGTTTGGAGTGTAACCAACACAAGACACAATTCGACTACTAGTGGTAGGCATTTTCGCACAGCAATGAGCTGCTGAATTTGTTTCACGCCTTACAAACAAAATATCAAACGGACTAAACATCTTGCTAAGCTCTTGGATTTCATGCCATAATCTAGACCCCTAATTTGATCACTGCGGGAAACGCATTCGATGTTGTGAAATTAATATTAAGTAATTACATATGACTCATTAATATTCTCGGCTCAAAATTGGTTTTTACGGTAAATTTTCAATGGATGTGTTCGAAGGTTAAGGATTATTTGGTTACAATTAGAGTAGTATTTTGCAGTACCATAAAGCACACTTATCATCCTAGCAATTGGAGCCCAGTGAATTGAATGAAATGAGAACAACAATAGGAAGACAAATATTCATTGGGCATCTGATAATGTGTTTGAACGCTTGCGTTTAGTTAGATGTACATCCAACAAACTTTGGAAAAAGAGTTCAATGATGGGGTGCAGCCAGGATTCAGTATGAGTTGTGTTCTTTAAGTACAAAAACTGAAACTGAAATCACTTTACATGCTGTCAAACTAACCTATGCTCCATGATCACACGTTTTGCTCTCTGTACATGTGTTTCGTGACATCGGTTTGAATTACTTGCAAGTTGTTCCATAGTCTTTCGTCAGTATGTACCGGTTTTTGTTGTGTGCCCACAGCTGTGCTTGGTTTGGAGTGACTGAGGAACAAAAACTGAAAGGATTTGGCTTTTCCAGAACATGTGGGCAAGGAAAGCGGTAAAGTCGAAAACTGAACTACTTCTGTGCTATGCAGATGGACATACGAATATAGGAAAAGCTGGATTTGGACTCCATTCTCTCAAGGTTGCACGCATGGAAAAACTCAGACTGGCCATGCTTTCTGCTTCATTTTGGTCGGTGTGACACGTGAGGCCCATAGATTAACTTGCACGATTTGCGAAGATCATTTATCGTTCTGTACAGGTGCACACGGCACGCCATATGAGTGTTGCGTTTGAGTAGATAACAATGTGAATATATGGATTGTAGAACTGTGCAAACATGAAAAGCTGAAGAAGCAAACACTCAATCTGATCACATTATTAATGCTCCTTATGCATGTGCAACGTGAAATACAAACAGAATTTAGTTTGTTCGCAAGTTTTCAAAGCTGTTTGAAAAGTAGCTTTTGATGACGATGGATTCGATGAGTTGTTAACGAATTGTTTTTTCTCACGGACCTGCAATGTCAACTCTCATGCCATTGTTGTGAGTGTGCAGGTGTGCATTGAGTGCTTACTCACCTTCTCTTCCTTTCTGTTAGCTAGAAACGAAGTACGTGGGCTTGTCAGTTCAAAAACTTGTCCGTGAAGGTGTACAATAGATGCTTGTCTACGTCGAGGAACCGATTGTCTTTTACTACGACAGAAACGTACGCTTTTTAGTGAGGGAGGAGAGGGCATCCGTGAACCGTGAATCTTATACCAAGTATAAATTTTTTTTTGAGGAACTATACCAAGTATAAATGAAACAGCTTTGGTCCAGCTCAGGCTTTTCTGGTTGAAAGGCGGCCCAGCCACAAGATGGACGACCACGAATGGCACAAAAGAAATGAAGCCGCCTCTCGGGCTGTGATACTTTTTTTTTTTTGGCGATTCTGTGATACAATCTTTTAGATCCATTAACACCCGTATTCATCATTTGTCAATCGACTGCAAAATAAACACAATCTTCCTCCAAACTAGTAAGATGGCCCGCGCATATTGCGCGATGCTAGACGTGTTACTTTATTTAATGGTTTCTGAAAACTTCATTGGTTTAAATGATTTTGTCACACATTTAACATTTTTATGTTATTTACATTTGAGTTGTTTTTGGAGTTGTTTATTCCACATCTTTCCACAAACCCCTCAATTGATAAATTAAACTATTTTTATTATTCCACATTCTTATGTAGGGGGCTACATCAATATATGCCTCATAAATTATATTTATTTCTGGTCTTTTATGATGTTTATATAGCATAGCAATATAATATTATTTTTGTTATAAATGACAGTATGCTCGTAAATGATCATGTTGGAGAAACTGTTAACATATATGACAACATTTTTTTATTGGAGAGGTATTATTGATATAAGACTCCATACATACTACAATAGTTTGTTGGATACTGCTGTGATGAAAATTTATAAATGGCATATGTGCTTTATGACATCTTATTTGACTATTGGGTCAACACCTCTGCCCAGGAGTGATATAAAAGGATATGTCATAGTTATCTTTTCTGTAAGATTTTTTTTTGTTTTTGTGGTAAAAGAATTTGTTTTTGCAAAAAAAAAAATCTGAAGTGCCCAGGAGTGAGAAGACATTTCATCTGTTCTAAAAGACTAAAGCACAATGCACTTATTACCAAGTTTGTTCTGCAAAATGTTGAGCACCTCAAAATTTTCCTTAAAAACACTATGCTATACCATCTAAGAAGTTAATGTTTCCAAGTCTATAGCAGCATAAGCCAATTGGTCATTGCTCCTGCCCTATTTTCAAAAAAAATCAACTAAAAGGATGATGAACATGTGATAACTTACTAAGTTTGTCTGATGTGCGAAGTCATCATCACCAAGAGTGAAATTGGGTGGGTTTGGTCGACACGCAAGCTAAGATCGTAGGTCATCGCTTTCAGCAGGGAGTCCTTCAGATAATAGAACCTAGAAAAATACAACAATTAACGACTGATAGGGATTTTTTTTATTTTGAAATAAACGGCGGTGCTGCTTTTGTGCCGAACTCCTCATCTATGGAAAATCTCTGGGAGGCATCCTTCTTGTCTGGCCGTATTGCGTCTCACCTCAATCTTAGATCACTCTTTATCTTAAATTTTGTATGCAACGCTTGCATATTTCAACAAAGTTAAGGCCAGCAACTTGTCCGTCGTAGTTCGCCTGAAAAAAGGATAGCATCATGCCTTCATTTGAATCCATCATGCTCGCCCATGGATTCACATGCTTAATTAGTTATTTCACGTTCGGTATAGAGCTATATCAGCCACCTCTCATCCCTGTCTGCATCGCTGATGCTGGATTGCAGGGGCGGGCCCACTTGGGTTCAAGGTATTCAGTTGAATACCGATTATTTTTGACTAAAATTTTGTATTTGTAATATAAATGTATGTATACGCATAAAAAAAATAAAAGAAAAGCAGTCTGCAATTCAATCCTATAAAAAATAGGCCAGCTTTTTTTTTTGAGGGGGGCATAACTCTTTATTAATCAACAGAGTTATAAGAGTTACATACGCCTTGAGGCGGATTTAACAGCCAAACTTGCCTACCAAAATCAGCATATATCGCACTCCTTGCGATAGTGTGAGCATCCACATTGGAGCGTCTGTTTTCATGAACAAAATCAACCATGCCAAACAGCGCTGCTCTAGCCTTAATCTCCCTGATGATATGACCATGAGCGGCCATTCCATTCTCTTTGATTCCTCTTATCACGTTCATATTATCCGAGGCTAGTCTGCAATGTTGAACCATGATGTCGCTTGCCAAAGCCAAGCCTTCCTTGCACGCTATGGCCTCGACAATCTCTGCATCTGAGATTCCACGAATCACCAGCGCGGATGCTCCCAGGAAGTTACCTGCAGCATCCCTAGCGATCGCAGCCGCCACTGCCTTGCTTGAATTCTTCGAGGTAGCTGCATCAACATTAATTTTTACAAGGCCTAGTGGTGGGGGGATCCACCGAGGTTGGACACCTTGAGCACCTCTTACTGGCACCGCCTGCGCCGTCTTGATCATCTCCAGATCAGCTATAAAATTGTTCACAAAACAGTGAGTAGATAAAGGACTCTGAAAAGAGCTCTCATGGACCGCCTTCCTGCGAGCGTACCAGATAGCCCAAAGGGTGACCACCACCCTTGTCAGTTCCTCATGCTTTAGCGAGCTCATAATAGCCGCTAACCATCCCCTAGGCTCAGTCTCCTGAATTTCACTCAACAGTTGTGTAATTTCCTCACATTCCAGAGCCCATACGCTTTTCGCCATATTACACTCTATCAAAGAGTGCTTCCAAGAATCAGGCATGCCACAAATTGAACAGGAGCTTCGAGTAGCCATGTTCCTATGGTGCAGTACATCTCCTGATGGCAAGGACTGATGAGCAAGCCTCCACAAAAACACATGTATCTTGAAGGTACCTTGACCTGCCATAGCGACTTCCATTCGTTTTCCTCAGACCTTAAATCTGATCTCCCAGCAATATTCTCAAGATACGCTGTAGCGCGTTCTTTATTCACAACGAACATCCTGTAAGCTGAACGAACAGAGAAAATGCCTTTCTTTTCATGGTGCCATGCCCAGAAATCCCCTTGTCTTCGAGTGCACAAGGGTATGTTCAGAATCGCCTCAACATCATACGGACAAAAAACATCATTAAGCTTTTCGACATTCCATGAGGCTGTCGTGTGATCTATCAACTCGCTAACCATTTGCGGAGGATTTGTCAAGTCCAACCTGATAGGGCGAAGATAGTTTGCTCTCGGAATCCAATTCATATGCCATATATGTGTTGATTCTCCAGTTCCGATCCTCCTTATCAGTCCTCGCTCAAGAACTTCCCCGCCATCAAGTATGGCTCGCCATATCCGGGAGGGAGAAGACCCCACATTAGCATCTAAGAAATCCACATTTGGGAAGTAAACAGCTTTTAAAATTCGTGCACTTAGAGAACTCCCATCCATGAGAATGCGCCAAGCCTGTTTCGCCAATAACGCGAGATTAAGAAGCTCAATATCCCTGAAGCCCAGGCCGCCCATGCACTTTGGTTTGATCATATCATCCCAAGCAACCCAGCACGTTCTCCTTTTTCCATCCTTGCTACCCCACCAGAAGTTCCTTAGTAAACCATTGATATGGTGGCATAATCCTCTAGGGAGCTTAAAGCAAGACATTGAATAAGTAGGTATAGCCTGCGCATCTGATTTTATCAAAACCTCCTTGCCCCCTGATGACAAGCAATGCTCCAGCCAGCCCTGGACATTTTTCCACACACGGTCTTTAATATATTTGAAAGCACTGTTAGTGGAAACGCCCACATCTGTCGGCATGCCCAGGTATTTTTCACTCAGAGATTCATTATGAACATCGAGAACTCCCTTGATCACCTCCCGAAGGGACTGGCAAAAAAAAAAAAAAGGCCAGCTAGACACGGGACCTCCTATATGCAGGGCGTCTTATGATTAACATACGATAGATTGGCCTAATAACCTACTAAATCTAAACAGCCCAGCTCAAGTCAGAGCGTCAACATTTTGAAACAGAAGAGTCAACATTTTTGTAGTTCTATTTCAACATTTTTAAAATAAAATCAACATTTTTATAAAAAATGTTGACCACAAACAAAAAAAATGTTGACATAGTATAAACAAAATGTTGACATAGTATATTTAAAATGTTGACGAAAATTTTAAATTTTAAAAAATTCAAAAAATATTCATATTAGATCTCATTTTGTAGAATTAATTGTAACAAACACGTAGGTTCAAACGAATTCGAAAACGGACTTACGGTTTAGGAGAAAAATGCGTTTAAAGTTTGAAATTCGTTTTTTTTCTCCCACCTCCCACCCGCCCCAATCAGAGAGCGACACGTGGCAGCTTCTCAGCCATCCCCTTCTCCACCTGCGCGAATCTGAGCCGTTGCACGAATCTCAAACACTGTTCTATCAAAGCTTAACCATAGCCCGCCCTACATATAGGATCCACCGCTAGACACCACAGTGCCTCTCTACCCTCCGCGGCCCAATAACAAAAAAGGCCCATAGCTGCACCTGATCAATTCAGCAGAGAAATTGCGATCGATTTGAACCGCCGCCCAGGACGACTTTGACTGCCGCCAGACCTCCTCCCACGCTGCCCAGGAATTGCGATCGCCTCACTGCAGATCGCGCATGGTGGGTGCCCCATCACCGGCGCCACCAAGTCAGGACTGCAACAGGTAAATATATGTCTCGCCTTGAATTGGGTATTCGATTGCGATTTCTGTTCACAAAAGCCTCATTGCAGATTGCGATTTCACTGCCGATTGCCTCACTGATTGCGATTTCAGTTCACAAAGCGTGAAGAATGAGACACTCTGAATGAACCGCATGAACTTTGAACAGGACTGCCACACACGGCACACACCTCTATCAGCAAAACATCAACACTTTATTTCTAGAGCTTGATTAAGCAGGCATTGCCGGTTGATCAACACACTTTATTTCTTGAAGAATAGTACGTAGATTATTACCAACGCATTTATACTTGAATAAGCAGGCGTGAATTGTGTGAATTGAAGAATTCTTTCCACCACTCTACTCAATATTTCTAGGACCTGTGAACTGAAGAACAAAGGTAATATATCCACCACTCTATTTTTTATTTTAATTCACAAGTCCCTGGTTCTCAATTTTATTAATCAATGATGATGACGCTCAATTATGTGTTATGGATCCATAATTTAGGGTGCACAAAAAAAATTTACCATTGCAAATTTTGAATACCCATAGTTCAAATCTTGGGCCCGCCACTGCTGGATTGCATTGCCGCATGGCGCGTTGTCGTTCCACGTCCCATGAGCAGCCGTACGTTGTACAGTCGTGAAAGTAGGGAAATGTCTGCATGCAAGCAGTCAAAAAGATGTGTGTAGGCTGTGAGATAATTCTTTCCATGGTCGCTGCAAGTCTCTTGAAGCAAGCGACATGGCAACAGAGCATGCATCTGTCATGTAACGTCCAGCAGTTCCAGGTGCAAGAAATCACCTACGGCTCCTCCTAGATTCTTGCAGCAGTCCTTCCAACACTCATCACGTAACATCGATCTCCAACAGGCTTCCGGTCGCTGGAGCTGATGGTTTGCTCCTTCTGATCCAATACGTAGAAACTTTAAAACGCCTCATATCTGATGTTTGTGTCCAATGCTATTCGTGGTCCTGCAGAGCTGGCCAGCCAGAGCCAGTTTCGTTGTCATCAACGGCGGTAACAATGT
Source organism: Eragrostis nindensis (assembly GCA_012490785.1). Taxonomy (NCBI): domain Eukaryota; kingdom Viridiplantae; phylum Streptophyta; class Magnoliopsida; order Poales; family Poaceae; genus Eragrostis; species Eragrostis nindensis. The sequence goes on from JAAXCT010000954.1 coordinate 78,286, forward strand.
GACTGTCCAAACCTAGTGCGCTCATTGGCATCTCCGTTGGACTTCAGTTCATTGTAGTTGCAGGTTCTTCACTCAATTTGAATCGTCGTGGTAGGGTGTGGATGGCTTGTTCAGTTCTGCACCATCGCCTAATCTCTACTCCTTATTATTTCTCTTGTGAGTCCACTCCCGTGCGACGTGCGTCGCACCCCTCCCTCTCACCGTAAAAACGCGCCGACAGGTGGGGCCGTACGACCACTTCGTCCGTCCTCGCGTCCGCGCTTGTCTGTCCGTCCCGATTCATTACGACTGTTCATCTCAACTCCAGCGAACCCAAACCCGACCTCGCACCGGCGCCGCCATCGAGGCCGCCCGCCCATCGCCGCACGCAGGGCGAGCCTGCCGAGACGGCGTCTCGTTGAGCCTGCGTTCACCCGCGTCCGACCGTCGTCGAGGTCGCCCGCCCCCTCCGCCGTCAGCGCCCTCACCCGCGTCCGACCGTCGTCGAGGTCGCCCGCCCCCTCCGGGCCCAGGACGAGCGCGCCAAGACGGCGCCTCGATGAGCCTGCGTTCACCTCCGTCCGCGCCCTCGCCCGCGTCCGGATGAGCTCCAACCCATCACAGCGTCGTCCTGGCCGTCCCTTGCTGCCTTGTGGTGTCTCAAGCCACCGAATCTGAGCACCGCCGACGCCGGCTCTCTGACTGGTGCCGATCTCCAGCGCAGCACACCCTTCTCGCCGTGGACGAGGCGAGCTAGGTCGTCGCTGATGACCGGGCATACAGGACATCGCCATGGCGTCGACGGAGCCCTACAGATGCAACCCACGAAGAAGAATTGGGTGCGCCCTATACAAACGGCCGGAAGAATTGGTTGGAACAGGTCACACATGCCAGATGCTGTTCAAATTTCGTGATTTTTCTTTGGGAGGCAAGCTGCTCTGTTTGCTCTCTGTTCATGCGCCACAGTGCAACTGGCTGACCCTCTTGTCCTGATGCAGCAGCTCATGATGGCTCTACCTTGATTTGTTTCAGGTATATAGTGATGGACGAGACGTAGAGAAGCTGGTCAAGTCTGAAGAAACAGGAATGCTAAAATTCAGTTTCTTTGTACCAGCATTCTATTTTCTGGCCTGAAGCAAGTGACAATGAGTTACGGCCCTTCCATTCACTCACCACGCTCAAGCAGTATGAAGAAAAGGAAACAATCTCTCGTGGCCAGTACTGCAGTGTCAATTCTTGGTTTGTTTCACATACAGAGGAGTGCACAAAAACTTCAGTTGCTTGGCTCCAGCAGTAAGAAAGTTTCAGGCTTTAGCTCATGGTTTACTCTTCATTTGTTATTTCTTATAATTTTTTTTGTCATCGTTTACTCTTCAACCTGTATATCAGTGGCTTCCCCAAATTTGAAACTGAGGGTTGTTAATTTTTCAGTCTTTGTAGGTCCTGCAAATGATCTCTTTTCAGCTGCTGATATACATCTTTCTGTTCTTTAGACCAAGAACATCTCAGGCTAAAGAGCTATATAGAAGGATATTTTCAATTTACTGTAGTATATGTAGTTGCTTCTTTTTGTGCCTGTTCAATGGTCTGGACCATTGTTTTTCTCTGTCTTCAACGCTATTAATCCAACTCTCTCTTCATCTCATATTCCAGTAGGATCCGTCAAAAAAATGATGCCCGCTTCGTGAAAACACGGAGAACAACAACAACGTTAAACAACTATGTTGGAAACAAGATCATTTGGTTTTTGTGATGATTTAACTACTACAGCGACAAGTATTTTCGAGCTGGTATTACAATTTACTTCGATGGAAGCATATTCCCATAGAAGTTACTCAAGTGGTGGACAGAAACAGGTAAGCAACTGAAATAGTTGACTAATCTTTCTACTCAGGTTCATATTCCAAGTATATTTAATAAAGTATGAAATAGTTGACTAATCTTTCTACTCGGGTTCCTATCTGGTGACTTGATTCTGCAAATAATGGACCCAATCAATTGTACAAAACAGCCAAAAAAAAAACAATCTGCACGGTGAGGACGCTATAAATAAAATTCGTTTTGACCTTTTTATAGCAGCAAGTACAGATTTCTTTTCACTTGGACTCCAATGAGGCATGGCGCAACAGAATGATGCAGCCTACTGAAAAATAAATTTAGGAGGAAAAGAGGGAGTAGGGGGGAGATCCTCCTTTTCCTCTCTTCAACCAAAAGGGGAATCTTTGGTTTTCTAGAACCTGTAGTGATGGATTATAAAAAAAAAAATATGAGCCCTTTGCCCCCTTTACCAGCAGAAAAAAGGGCAGACAGGGGGGAAAATGAAAGCATTTCCCTACACATTCCAAAGTGAATTTGCACCATCATGACCATCACATGTCTCAATGAAAAAAAACATTCGGGTGCATAATTGCATTACTCACTTGCACTTGTTCATAATTGCAGAATCTTATTTGTATTTTTTTGCCCTTTCAGATGGCTTTACTCTCTCAGGCAGATTGCTGGCATCTCTGCTGGCCCACTTTCTGATGCCCTCAAGACAGAGCATTACACCCTTGTACTTGGCACATTCTCCCTACCCATCAACATTCCAGGAACCAACTACAACAAAGGCCTCCAGGTACTGGTTCTCGCTTGCCTACCTTCAGAAAGTTCAGCTTAGCAGATGCTCTAACAAACGCATTCTTGTCTTCCAGGCAAGGAAGAAGCTTGTTGCCATGTCGCCGATCGGAGGTCCTCTGGGTGCAATGATGACATACTGGATGTGCTCCTGAGCGGAAATGAGGGAACCAGGGAAAAGCTCAGCGATAAGTGGATCATTGACTTGCTTATCACCTTCATATACTCTGCATATGAAACCGTGTCAACGACTATGATGATGGCGATTAAATACCTGTCGGATAATCCAAAAGCTCTTGAACAAATCAGGGTATGTGTACTCTGCATCAAAGTTCAATTCCACAAAAAATAATCTCCTGTGATTGTAGAGTTTACCAATGATCTGTTGTCTTTTGCAGACATCAGGAAGGGAAAAGCACCTGAGGATGCTCTTGACTGGAACCATTATAAGTCAATGACCTTCACCAGAGCTGTAAGTCAGGAGATAGACCCAAAAAGCAGTCTCAATACGACTGTAATATGAGCATGATTAACTCATTGATTCTTCTACTATGCAGGTCATTCACGAGACACTAAGATCAGCTGCCATTCTAATGTTATTCCAAAGGGTTGGAGAATTTACGTATAGACAAGGGAAATAAATTATGATCCATTACCCAGAGTCCCGGACCCATGGTTTTCAACCCATGGAGATGGCTGGTAAGAAATACAGGAAACAAGCAGTAACAGTGATAAACATGTGACACAATTTGTGACGAAATTCTAATATACACATTCTTGCTGACAATAGGAGAAGAATCTGGAATCACATCCATACTTCATGTTGTTTGGAGGCGGTGCCCATATGTGCCCTGGGAAGGAAGTTGGAACAGTTGAAATTTCAACTTTCCTTCACTATTTCCTCAAGCGATACAGGTCTGTTTCTCTCATAGTAAGTCCTTGATACAGTTAAGAAACCTGCCAAGCAATTTGCTGACGCCATCTCATCATCAATCCTCTCTTGCAGATTGGAGGAAGAAGGAACCAATACAATATCAAAGTTCCGGAGCGTGGCGGCTCCCAACGGGCTACATATCTGAGTTCAAGATTACTGATCCTGCAACATTTTGCGGCGAAGTTTAGATAGGATTCAGACTGAGATAGAATAACTTTGCAATGCTGATGCAGCAGCCATATCAAAGAACTAGAACAGCCATTTGGGGCTTGTAAAATGTCCGTGCCAGTAGGAATGGTATAGGGATGATATTGGTAATCATAGGTTTACAAGAAAATTGATGTAGAAAGCCACCCGATGCTCCTGTATTCTTTTGGATGATCAGTTTCCAAATTAAGCAGAAGTATCATTTGGCACAAACCAACTTTTGTTCGCAATTCATATGTAAATCTCTGCCCCTACTAAATTGCCAGTGTGCCAATAATATAAAAATATTGGAGAATGACGACTATAAAAATGAAGGACAAACAATTAATCTATTGAAGGTGGTACCATGGAGCGAGTAAAAGTTTTATCTTGCAAACAAGTTACAAAAAGTAAACAACTTCAGTGGGAAGTAAGAAGGATATCGTGTTCACAAACAGAAGTTCCTTCAATTGGCCAGGTAACAAATTCATGAAAAGAAAGCACTTCTCCATCTTAAAACATATGGAAAGGCGATACTGATTGTTCTGCTGAAGTCGTCAACAGTTGTTGAAATCCAGAAGCATCGCCACTGCAGGTCAGAGAAAACGAAACTACACACTGAGAATCACGCTGCTATGCTATTATATCTATGATTTATCATACCCAAAATTTGTGCAGATAAAACGAAACATAAGATGTGCATATAAAAGTGTTTTTAATGTTGTTGTTTTTTAACCTTTTTTTTATCGCTCAATTGGTTTGCCATTGTTGAATTGGGTTTGTGTTGCCCTCTCTAAGCTTGAATCCCGCAGGCCCAAAGTGATATGGACTGACCTAGCTAAGAATAGCCCAATATAAATAATGATAAATGGTCTTAAAAAAGTAATAAATTTATTTATACAATCATTAAATTTAAATTTATTGGGATTGTTTTTCCGATCAGCCCGTGGCAACGCACGGGCACATTTGCTAGTGTCTTTTAATTCTGGCAAGAGAGATATACCATGTATCTGCTCTCCTCCCCCATGACCACGGCCCATTCAACTTTGCTAGAGTCAGCATCGTCTGACACAAACCTTGCCGGTGACCATTCACCATGATGACCTCAACAGTTCAATCGCGATAGATATAATGAATGACAGGTATAGTGAATGAGTAATTGCGAGCATATGCCAGAGCAATCTGGTTGGAATTAATTACGATTACATATTGCTTCATGACTTGAACACTGGAAATCTGATCCCTAGCACTTTTTCCGTCGTCTGCATATTGCTTCATGACGAACAGTGGAGTGATCATAGCTCTGCAACTTTATTTGAAACTTTGATCACTGAAATCACGCCTAGACTTGTTCAGAAAGAATACAACTCTGTACATCAGCTTCTTATACGTGTCTTCATTATTTTCTCTGCATATTAAAAACAGTGTAAAATTACTAAAAACCATACAGCCTATCCGGCCTACCTTGTAAAACTCAGACCCTCACCCTCCAACATGCAAAATAGCAGCATATTGTGTGCAGCTATTTCAGAAAGAAAGTGGAGAAGAAGATTCACCGCCCATGCATGGAGACCTCGCCGCAGAATTTTATGCTTTTCAATCCTCCAAGTCGTCGCTTACGTCTATCGCCCGTCAGGCAAACGTCAATATCCTTTACCCATCTCTCTCTTCCGTAGCTTAAGCTTTGTCAATGGCTACGAAGAAAGCTCAGCACATTGCCTCGGGGTGCTGCTCGATTGGTTTCATCTACCATTAAACCTTGCTGGAATTTACAGAGGAGAGCGGGGAGGGAAAAGGAAGAAGAAGACCAGAGGTGGCCGCAGGAGGCAGGAAGTAGCGCTTCGTAGATTCTTCGTAAGCCTCTTGTTCATATGTAGCACGGTCCAATTTCAAGGGGATTTATCTTTCATGGTTTGATTGTTTCTCTTATTGAACCGGAGCTTTCTTTGATCAAAACTTCAAGCCGTGCGTGCTTAGGAAAATATTTTATCTTCTTTTTTATATCGGCAACGAAGTTACCTCCTATGTGAGATCTCTTCTGCCTTTCCATTTTTTATTCCAAATTATGTGACAGTTTTGTTTGACATGGACTCTTTCATCTAATCTTGACCGTTCAATCTTCATAAAATCCAACGGTTCACATCTTTGTTTTTTTCGATTAACGTGGTAATTTCGTGGGCTCGAGAGCGAACGTGGTGACTCCTTTGGACCTTTAAATACTAAGATAATAATAGATACGCATACATTTAGATGGGCCATTATATTGCACGGACCAACCAGACAGCTCTAGAAAACACATGAGATATCGCCTGGACGCTACTTAAAACACTAGTAGTACAAGATAAATCGGTCTAACATCAAAAAAAGAAGCTGGATCATATATTTTATTGTTGATCCGTGTGCATTAACTTATTTATTCTACAACAAAAAAAGGCTTGTGGAGACAGTCCAAAAACGTCTGTAGCGATGGTCAGACCGCTGCACTCCGGTAGCTCCAAAGCGCAGTTTGTAGCAGCCGGCCCAATAAACCGCAACTACAAGCACATTTGTAGCGGCGGGCACTGCCGTCGCCCGATGCTACTACTAATTTCTAAAAATATACTCCCTTCGTCCCAAAATAATTGTCGTTTTAGCTCTTGGCACGGAGATTAAGAAAAGGTGGTAAAGGTAGGTGCGCAGAAAACGAGGAGGAGAGAGATAGAGATAGAGGTGTATTGGGAAGAGAGAAAGGTGCATCGAAAAGTGAGAATGACAATTATTTTGGGAAAACTGGGTGAGGCTAGGATGGCAAGTAAACTGGGACGGAGGGAGTATATAAAAAAGTCCGCCGCCGGTGAAGCAGGCCGCCGCCCTACCGCGTGTAGCCACCAGCGCATGTTTGTGACCGTTGCCGTCGATGTCGTAATCTCCGTGCCCGAGCCGCTGCCGCCCGCCTCTTCCCCGCATGCGCCATGACCGATGGAGAGAGAGAAAAGCGGGAGAGCCGTCGTGGGCGAGAGGATGAGAGAGAGAAAGAGAGGAAGTGAGGAGAGAGAAGAGGTGAAGAACTCACCAGTTTCCCTACAGATTTTTTAGTTTTCCCAGGAAAATTTTCAAAGTCGTAGAGAAACCCCAACTTTTTCTAGAAAATCTCCATCCCTACTATGACATGTGCCTGCCCGTAGGGAACTCTGAACTTCCCCTAGGAAATGTGAACTTTCCCTACCAACTTGGCAAGTTACCTGCCTGTTTCGTCGAAAGGAAAGTTAAAAAAAAAAAAGCTGTTTGCCTCCATCTTTATCTCTCGAACAGGCTCCCTCTGTCCCCACCGCTCTCTCTCCCCGACTCCATCTCTCCCCATCGATCTCTCTCTCCACAGCTCCCTCTCTCCCTTGCGCAGCCGGCAGCCCCCTACCTCGGCCAACTTGACCTCGGCTCAGCAGCCTCAGCTTGCCCGGGACCCTGGTTGGCCGTGGGCTCGATGTGCATGTTAAAACTGTTATTTGACTATGTAATTTATTCATAATATTCATAAGGGATCTTTTAAATGAAAAGATATTTCCTCTCAGGGTGATTGAGATCTTGTTTATTTTTGCGTGATATATCACCTAAACCATATATACAATAAATAGAGATGCCAAGGACATTGCGGCCTATTACCCTATGTAGTTACACTAATTATTGTTCAATCTTTGATAGCATAATGAAAAACTTAAAGTTGTTATAATGTGAACCTTGAATATTTCCAATGTCTCTAGTTTTAAATGGCCCATCGTCACTCAATAATATTGTAAAACAATGTCTACTGTGGTTTCTGGATCAAAAAATGTAATCAATAACTCAATGCAGGTATAAATGTATATGTAATTTTGAAAACAGTGTTAGAATGTTACAACTGTACCAATTGTTAATACAACGTATTCATTTTGCGCAACTATATTAATTAGGAAAATGTCCAAATCACTATCCCCGTGATTATAGAAGCATGTTGTCCACTGACATGATAGAAGCTCTTATGTGCCTCCAAGATTGGATTAGAGCAAGTGGTAGGTTTGGTTATGCTTAACCATTACTTTTTGTTTAAGTGCATACTGAATTAAATTTGTTTAATGTTTTAGATAGTACTATTGATGACATTGCTGATAACATATATAATTAGAGATGATGACAATGACAATGACATGTGATTGAAAACGTCAGGTAATATAAGCCAAACATAGCAGGACAGCCAACAGCCAACAAGAGCAGGCCAGCGACACTTCTTTTTGAGATTACACAGTACAACTCAGACACTCACAACGCACGCACACTCACCCCTATGAACACACGTACGCAAACCCTACCCCTATGAGCATCTTCGAAGACTGAGCCGGCAAATTCAGAGATACAAAGTCACCACTGGCGCCTCGCTGTCGACGGGAGCGTCGCCTACCACTGAAAACACAAATGCCGTTAAATCCTTGAAAATTCGCTCCCACGGGGAGTCGAACCCAGGACCTGAGAGGTGTTACTCGGATGCCTTAACCACTAGGCTAAGACCCCTTTCACGTCTTCATGTCGATCATGAGGCGACTGGGTTTGACTAGCTCGAGTTCTAGCGAGCGATGGATGTGGCAAATGGCTCCTCGCGAGCCAATGGAAGCCGCAAGTGGTCCTCCCCCATTGACGGCAAGCCATGGATATGGCAAGACGCAAGTGCCTCCCTAGCTCATTGATAAAAAAAAACAAGGTTATGTTGTCCTCTCCTTCTGTTGTATCAGCTCCAAATCCTATGATTTTCAATTTTTCCACTTTAAAACCTTAGTCACAAATCCAATGAAATTCAAGATACAAACCATGTATGAAACTAACATCACCATCTTCTAACTATCCTAAGCTGGTAGTTCCATTTTGGCCTCGTGGGCAATAGTTGCAACAGGCGAGCTCCATGGAAAGGAGCGATAGAAGGACGAAGACACTGAAAGCGTAATTCTTGCTTTCTGCATCCGCTCCATTGTTCTATGCAACCAATGAAGCAAGAGATCTTCAAGCCTGACAAGGCAAAAAGCAACACCAACTCACTCATGTCTCAGGCAAGCGAATTGTTCAGACAATTTGATGAGGGCAGCAACCAAAGAAGCCTAAGGGCATCCACAGTGCTACAGACAGCTGCCGTCTGTGAGTGTCTTGATTGTCGCACACAGATAACAAAACAGACAAGTTGTACAATGAGTTATCTGTTAGTCTGTCTATATAATTTGATTCATTCATGATGCCACAAAGCAAAAGGATCAAGTGTGGATTTGGTCTTGTACACTATGTTGTTGCTTGTATAAGGAAATGATTTGCAGTATAAAATTAGAAGTACAAATGTAATATACACATATTAATAAATAAGCATAATACATTATTGTAATAATAAATATATAATTTGTTGGCGTTGTATAGTTGTTTTTATTTAAGCTTGTACACCACCGTATAGGTCTAGTATTTCTTTTCATTTGTTTTAGGTAGTGAGGTTGTACTATATTCGAGTATTATCAGGCCAATACTGCCCATTCCTCATATATTCACCCAAGCGTTCGTCGGTGCTTCTCCACTCGTTTTTCTTTTCCCCATTCTCTCTTTACTTCTTTCCGGTGGCGGGGAGCTATAGCTCCGGCCTGTGCTGCGCATGGGCGGCGAGGAGCTCAAGCTCTTTCTGTGCAGTGCGCAAGCAGGCGAGGAGGAGCTCAAGCTTGGGTCGGCGTTGTGCGGCGGCGGCTCGCGAGGTGCTCGAGTGCGCGCTGTGCGGTGAGCAGGCGGGAGAAGAGGAGCTCGATCTTAGGTCGGTGTTGCGCGGTGGCTGGCGGCGAGGTGCTCGAGCTCGTGCTGGGAAGCCGCCCATGGAGGAAGCAGCGCTGGTGCAGCCGTGGTTGCCGAGGGATGGCGGAGGCGCGGAGCAGTGCCGGCGAAGAAGCGGCTCCCATCGGTTGAAGGACGAAGATTTTGCAGGGGATCCCGTCGAGTCGTCGTCTCCCGCAACGACGTGTACAACGCGCTTCGGGCCGGCGATTTGCTCTCGGAGCACGAGCGGCTGCCGTCTCTTCCTGAGACGACAAGGAAGCTCTCTTTCTTCATTTAATACAGGAGACGTCGGATACAATTGCTGAGTAGGATGTTTGCAGACAGCACATTTATGTGCGTTGTGTTTGCTCTAGGAGCAACTCCAATAGGAGACCCTAAATCAGGGTCCCTACTTTGCAAGTTGCAACTGCCTTTTGGTTATGAGGCTCTGTTTTATACAATGAACTCCAACAGTAGCACCTAAAAGTCAGCCCCTATTTTAATGGGACCTATGTGTCAGTGTCTTAGTTATTTTATTCTTTTTATCGCCACCGGTTCTTCTCTCTTTCTCTCGAACCTCCTCGGCTCCTCCTCTCTACTGCACCTCTCCGCCGCCCCCTGCTCTCTCTGCTTCGCCGCCGCACTCCACTGCTCCACCGCCGCGTCCTCTCCTTCCCTCTCCCTCTCGCTGCCCTTCTGGCCCGCTCCCGCCCTGCATGCTCCATGGCCCGCGCCGCCCCAACCCGCCCTTCCGCGCCCGGGGGCCGGGCGAGCAAGCCTCGCCGCGCCACCGTCACCACCCCTTCCGCGCCGGGGTGGCGGGATCTGGCGGGGAGCTCGTGGATGGCTGGGCGGCCGCGCCTGCCAGGAGCGAGGCGGCGTCGACCAGGCCGGAATCCCCGTCGCGGCACATCCCCTCCCTCTCCCTCTCGGCCTCGTCGTGCTAGCGGCATGGCGAATCGGCAGCTGGTGCGAGCTGGCGGGGAGGCCGCTAGGCTGGGCGCGCTGCGAAAGGGCCTCGCCGGGGCTAGGTGGGCTGCCGGAGCGGATTGCCCGCGGCCGGGGCGCGTCGCAGGTGGAAGGAACCGGGCGGAGCTGGCAGCGCGGGAAGGCTGGAGGCAAGGCGGGAGAAGACTGTCATACCCCATTTCTAGAGTATGATGTGCATTATGTATCAGTCTCTGGATCAGTAGCTGATACGCACAAGAACACAGATATGATATTCAAAGCATACTTCGAATAAAGGAAGTATTACCTATTACAGAGCCTTTAGTGGCGGCAGGACAAGGATTCGGACCATCCATGACCAACCAACCAACTAACGGCGAAGCAAACAGCGGAAACCACGGCCCAAGCCACAAGCAGACTTGAGAAGCAGACCCGAAAACCAACACGTCGCCGCTTCTTACGGAGGCTTCACTTCACTAAAAACAACAATCGCAAACGCGTGAGTACATAAGGTACTCAGCAAGTCCTAACACAAGGGGTAGATATTATGCAAGGGTGTGGACAAGGTATAGGCTGAGGGTTTATCAAATCGGCGGAAAGCCAACTTTATGCAAAGGTTGTTTTGAAAACAAAACAGTTCACAAACTACAGTCAGGTATTGTCATTAGATTTAGTGGGGTTGGACGGCCCTGGGGAGATGCAATCCATCCCGCCAGTTCCTCAACTTTTAACGCTGGCCGACAACCAGCACACGGCTCCAAACCGGTGTATTCCAAAAACACACCAAGGATAACTCACACGGGAAACTCTAATCATAGTGTGGCCGATGCCTTCGCGTTGTCCAATACCGTGGAACACGGCTTTCCGGAAAGTTTCTTAACCTTGGCCAAGGGTGCACAAATTTCCCCACAAGGTAGTCCAGTCCTCCCCGGGGTCCCAGTTTGGACTGTCCTACTAAAGGTTCCATACCTACTTGGTACCACCACGGCATCCCCCACGGACATCACCAGGGGCTTCACAATTCAATAATATGGCCAGAGTCGATAAATGCCGACTCGCCGCCACCCTCGTCGAGTCTTCTCCTGGGACTCCGTTGCAATCTCCTGCCTCCGGGGGGTACCGGGTGAGTACTAGTAGGGTGTGGTTCCAATCCCGTACCCATATACGGCTTGTGGCTGCGCGTAAGGTGCTAGGCAAAGGCGGCACAAGAACCGGTCCTTATACGACCGAACCAGGCATCTTCAATAGCCAATCCCCACGGGAAGGGCGTCCCAGAGATAGCCTCCCCACCGAGGACTACCTCGCCTGATCCCGCCAAAACATTCCCTCACTAGGGGTTGCACTTAATACCAATCCCACCCATTTTCACATTTACACACACCACCAAGACTCACGCATTTTAACACAAAAGCATGTGAGCAAGATTAATTAAACACATGGTGAAAGTCCTAAGCAGCATACCAGCACATCATTAAAGAGTTAATGATGTGGGTTCCTAGGTTTAACAAGGAATCAGGATATTTCAAGATCAAGGTATGGCAATCAAATATTACTAGGACCTTCTAGCATTTAAATCACATTTAAATACCATGCACATTTATTTATAAACAGCCCTAAATAGGATAATTTTGCAATCATGGGATCAATATGATCAATGGGAGTTAGGGCTTGCCTGAAAAATCGCTTTCCTAATCTTCAAGTTCCTTCTTGATTCTTGTATCTTCTGATGTGTCCTTGAATTTGAATTCTTTAGCAAGTCCTCGAATTCCCCTGGCTCTTCTTCGAAGCTCACGCAATCTAGCGTATAAAAATAACGCGGATAAACAAACTACCGCAAAAGAAATAAAGATCGAAAAGAGCCAATTAAGATCCAATTAACTCCAACTGGAAAGACGAGGGAAAATAAGAGAACGACAAAAGACACAGATCATGCATGATGCAGCAAGTTTTACATTAAGGGTGATTATATTATTTTATAGCTAATATGGGATGCATCGAATACTAGGGCTTTTGGTTGTAAATGAGGGATGCTAAACACCATGAGTAGTGCAGGAGTGTATGTGAGTGTAGAAGCGAGCGAGTGTACGTGATTTTGCGTACATTTGTAGCACTAAAGCTTTATATAGGTCGTAACCTATATAAAGGTTCATGCAACACATGTACAAAGTGCAAGGTGTGTCACTTCAATTATTTTTATATATTATAGTATTACTTAATTATCATTGATTTATTATCTAATAAGTTTATCTGTCACGCGACGGGCGCATGACGGTGATACGTGCACGTGCTTAGGTAAAATATGAATGCACGAATACAAATAAAAACACGGGGAATTAAAAAAACAATTAAAAGCGAGGGATTGACAAAGATCATTAAAAGGGATTGATTCTGGTGGCAATGAATAGAGCGTGATTTTATATAAATTTTGGCGAAGGAATCGCCAAAATCGGGGCTCGAATGAAAAAGATATGAATTTTTGGAAGTTTACGGAAAAAGGAATTAATTAGGATCATGCTTAATTAAGCATTGATATAATCCTAATTATTTTGGGATGAATAATGGTTGGAAGATGTTGAGAGCGGCTCAAAATATTTTCAGGAATTTTTCTGGGATTTTTCTGGTATGGGAAATTGGTCGTAAAAGATTCTGTGTACAATCGCCGGGTGAGCTTAGCAATTCTGGCGCGGGTGTGAGGCCGATATGAATTTAGGAAATTTATAGAAAGGAAATTAATCAGGATTAGGCTAATAAATTAAGTATAGCCATAATCCTAATTAATCTGGAGCAACAACGGTCGGATAAAAAGTTTAGAATACAATCTAGCATTTTTTTAGAGATTTTCTGGGATTTTCCTGATATTGGAAAAAGTGATCAAAAAGAAATGTGTGTGCGCCCTTTTGTGTGGACCTAGCATTTTCGGGATGTGCGAGAAATTGATATGAAAGATCGGTTGAATGTCAAGTGACGAGCGAGCATCGGTGGAAAACGATTCAGCAGTGCGGGATATGCCGATATGGAATTTTTATTAGAAAGAAAAGAATTGTGACGTAGACGGGGTCTATGTGCGGAGTCCAAAATTAGTGCCACAAGGGATTACATTGAGGCGGTACGGTGTGGTGAGGTCGATTAGGTACAGTGCAAAAGAACGGGCAAGTGCGCAGGACGACGAGGTCACGATTGTAGGATTTATCGTGACGGGGTTTTACTGAAAGAATAGGAATTTAAGGTGTTGATGGCTCTAAAAGATATTTTAGCACTTCAAAACTAGTACCAAAAGGTACTACGCGTTTATACGAACGCGAGAGCGCAAGAATCGCTCGAAACGGAATTGAATCGGAAAAGATATGGAGATTTGAAGTTTCAAGGGCTTGTTTGTAAAAACAGAGGGCTTATTGATAAATACAGAAAGTCGACAGGGACCTATCTGTAAGTTTAGGGGTCTCGGTGTAAAATGATAGGGGTCAAAGTGTAATTACAGAAAAGTATAGGTACTTTCTGTAAAAAGACAGGACCAAAACATAATTACAGGAAAGCTTGAGGGCTTAACTGTAAAATGTGCAAGGCTGGGAATTTCCAGGATTTTCGGATTTATTTTTGAATAGGAAATAGTGTGGACTGGGTCCACGGGTTCGTGGACCGGGGTCGGGCGGCGGTCCACCGGTCCATGGTGGACCGAGGCGACGCGCGCGGCAGTTCGTTGCCGGAGCGCTCGCCGGCGGCAGCTGCGGTGGTCGGAGTGGGACGCGAGCAGCACCTACGGGCTCTACGCGAGAAGGCGAAGCGATAGGTGCTTGATGTCGTCGACGAGGTGCACTGGAGCGGCGGCGCGAAATCGCCGGAGGCGGGCGGCGCGACGGCGAGCAAGGAAAAGGGCGAGGTAGAGGCTTGCGACAGCACGCGCGGGTGCGAAAAGCTGCGGACATGTGCGGCAAGCGCGAGGCGCAACTCAGCTCGGCTGGGCGCGGTCGGAAGGAGCGCCGGCGACGACGTCGCGCGGCGGCGGACGGCGGCGCTCGGCGAGAGGGTGCGCGCGAGGGGAGAGGAAGGAAGAGAAGAGGCGTAGGACGGAGAAGGGAGAGCGGAGATGCTCACGGTGGGGTCCGTTCCGTGAGAGGGAGGTTGGAAGCGCGACGGCGACGAGGACGCGGTGGCCGGACCTTGGCTCTCGTCGCGGACGAAGCTACGGTGGCCGAGCTCGACGAGGAAGGTCCCATATGGGCGGAGCGTCGACGCGAAGCTCAGTAGGGAGTCGTAGGGATGCGGGGCTCGCCGAGTGCGCGGATTGGACGGCGGCCGGAACCCTAGCTCGATGCGAGGGAGAGAGAGAGAGGGGGAAAGGAGCTCAGCTCGAGGGGAATTGAGAGAATGAGGATGAGGGGGAGAAGGAGAGGAGCTCGGTTTCTTTTAAAGGCGGCGAAGGCGGTGCGGGAGAGGCGGTGGCTTAAGGCGGTGGTCGTCGGCTTGGCGGGCGCGCCAGGAAAAGCGGCATGGCGGTCCGATTCGACAAGACGGAACGGAAGAGAGGGGAAAAGGCGGTGCCGCGTGCTCGCGTTCTTCACGTGGGAGATCCCTGGAGCTGGGAGGTGACAATGGCGGTGGGCGACACGGCGGCATGGGGCGGCGCGGTATTCCCGCCGTCGAGCTGGAGGTAGACGACGCGGGCGGGGCCCACCTGGCAGTGAGACAAGGGGGAAAGGGGAAGTGGGCTGGCGGGGTGAGCTGGGCCGGAGCGGTGCTGGGCCGGAATGAGAGAAAGGAAAGGAGAAGAAAGAAGGGCTGGGCTGGCCAGGAGAGAAAAGGGGAAGGCGGCCGGAAAGAAGGAAAGATTTAATCTTTTCCCAGAATTTGAATTTGAAGGAATTTTGAATTTCGTACAAAAGGGAAAACAAACAAACACTCAAAATAAATCCAATAAAATCTCAAAAGTGCATATGATGAGTTTTATGCAAGCTTAAATTCAAAATTTGAAAATTCAACTTGGAACTTAATCTACTTTGATTTTATATTTGTTGGAACTCAAAAAGGTTCAAATTTTTTAGTGAATTTTAAATGAGGACAAACACTTGAGCATTGAATTATATTTCGAAAATTTCAAATTCAACTAAGTTTGATTTATTTTAGTGAATTTTATTTTGGAAAATTCATGGCAAGGTAAGATTGAACAAAAATTTAAATTTGGAGTGATTTTTATTCCTTTTGATTTGCTTCCGAATTTGGGGTGTGACAAAGACGCGGGAGCGCGAACAGCCGAGTAGGGGCTCTCTGGCGGACCGTGGGAGAAGGGGCCGAGCGGGCAATTCTGGGGGCCTCCCTACGGTGGCGACATGAGTAGGGGCTCCGTTGGAGTGAAGTTTTTAGACCTCAGCCCCTATATGTTGAGTTGGGGCTGAGGTAGGGCTTCCATTGAAGTTGCTCTAAGTGCCTAGCAATGAACGGTGCGACTCTGTGCACTTCGCCTTATTACCTGAGATGTGGGTAGAAAAAAAAAGGGCCCACACTAGCTTCAAATCCTAGGTCCACCACTGGCCGCAGCCCGTACTACTTTCATGTGTAGATATGAGACTCTAGGTGCCGAAATTTTGCAGCAATCTATACTTGCTATTATACCCCACAGACACTGCACAGCACTCTTTTTTCCACGTTTTCCTGCTATTCCATCAGAGAAAAGTCACTCATGCCACCTCTCAAACTTTAGCTCCCTCGGTTGTGCTTGCATTTGGATAAATATTCTTGTGTTGCTAGGCCAGGCTGCATGTTTGGAATTGCAAAATCAACATAGTTTTTTAGGACCATCTTGTCTGGCTGGGCACAAAAACCCTTGCCATAAGTTGATTTTACTGTAGTGGCGGTTTTTTTTTTTTTGGGTGCAGCACACAAAACAGCACCGTCACTGCAATAATATCCAATTCCTCGCCCTCGTCGCCACATTCTTCTACCATGTTCGTGACTTCATGTATATTGAGGAGACCGCAGGTGTCATCGCTTAATTTTTTTTATTTGCGATTATACAGTACAACTCAGACACTCACAACGCACGCACACTCTGCCATGTCTCTCACAACAACATTAATGTCATCGACAGCGGCATTAAATCCGCGTAGCTGCATCCTCCCTGCTGCATTGGCTGATGCCTTCTTCCCTGTTGCGTGGCTGCTTCCTCTACTCCACGCCCAGCGGCTGCAAGCCCATCATGTAAGTGCCCGCTCCTCCAGCTCGTCCTCGTCACCTTCGAATTTGATGATTAATTTTTCCCCATTTGCAAGCCATAGTCTGAAATCCATAAAATTCGTACATATGCTCTCGATCAAGGTTCGCAAAACCGGTCAAACCGGACCGGTTTTCGCGGGGAAACGGGAAAACCGGTCCGGTCCGGTAGGCAAAAGCGTCCGGTTTTTCAAAAAAATTAACACAGTGTTTTCGAGGAAACCGGTAAACCGCCCGGTTTTTCCAGTTTACCGGACCGGTTTTTTCGGTAACGGTTTGCCCGGTTTTTCCGAAAATGGAAACCTTGCTTTTGATGTGTAAATTTACTGCTTAACCATCTTCTGCACATTCTATCAGTGAGCTCCATTCCTGGTACCCCGCCATGTAGCATGGAGCAGGTAGAAGCTAGTATACTGTAGCAACTTAGTACTGGTTCATTCAAATCCTTGTGCAATTTTTGAAGAAATGATATAGCTCCTAAAAATGCAAATTCACTTGTGTTAACTCTTAACATGTGTACTCAACTTGCTAAAAAATACAAAGACTCCGTGAACAAGTTCCCCAGACGTCGCTTGTGAACAAGAAATGTTCGTTTTCCACTTTGAAATATAAAAAGGTTTACGTGTAGAATTGCAAATGACGTGCATGTTGATGGCTGTGCCTTGGTAACATATGATGCATGTGTTGTTTTTCTTGGGAAACAAATGCAAGTTGTATGCATTCAGAGGATCTCTTTTAATTTAACTGTTCACAGATGAACCCATATTCAGGCACTATATTCAGATACAACAATTGGCTTGATTAGCATATATATATGCATCTGATTTCAATTATGTACACAAGCTAGATTACAGGCACTATGGAAATGGATTAATCTCACATTCTTCATGCATGTATGAATTGCTGAATTGTGAGTGGCCCAGTGTATATGCACCTGATTTCAGTCATATACATGCATGCATGAAAAAAATAGCTATAGTAGAGCAGTAGCACTATGGGGAATTGCAATGTGCCTCTGACCTGTGAAGCACAAATATGTTTGTGATGTGTGAAGCACAAATCTGTATGTAATGTGAAAATATTTATTGAGCTTATCTGCATGCAGCTGATGTAATATGTATGCTTTACTATTGAGCTTAATCTGTTTTTCTTTCTAGTTGGCTTGGTTAAGCTGTGTTCAGTTGAGCCCGGAACAATGGGCTGGAAATAATGGTCCTGACCAAAATAAAAAGTTCAAGATCAATGGGCTTGCAGAAAAAAATCAATGGGCTTGCAGAATAATAATGGGCTCAAAATAAATGGGCAAGAAAATAAAAGCCGTGCAAAATTAGGGCCGCATAATTAATGGGCCAAAGATAAAAGGCCTGCCAAATTATTGGACCATAAGTCACTGGGCCAGAAACGAAGCAGGCTAGCTATGTCATGTCAATGTCATTTTCTGCTCTATGGTTTATTATGAAAAACAATCTTCACAAAAAATCGATGACGATTTCTAAATCGTCATAAACATTTATGATGTTTTTGTAAATTGTCACAACTTTATGATGAAAATGAGAAATTCGTTATAGAAGGTAATTAACTACGCTCAATCTATGACGAAGTAATTTTTCGTCATAAGTTTATCATAGAAGATTCTTTATGACAAATTCACAAGATTTATGACAAAATTAACTTGTCATAGAAGACCATAATTTTTGTAGTGATTAGACTCGCTACAAGCCTCCAATGTCTTACTGGTGGTCAGATCTTTCCAAAAAAAAAAAATGTATCACTGGTGGTCACCGCTGGCATCTGAAGGCTTCCAACGTGCACTCATTCCTTGATGTTGGTTAGCTCACGATTGGACTGACCAGCGTCGTCAAAACAAAACCGCAGAGCCACCGGAGTCATCCCGGAGCGGAGCCGAGGGGACCATCCATTTTCAGTTGTGTGTCCTGGAACAAAGGGTTTCGAGCATGACGTGGGGTGGCCCGTGGCCGCTTTGACCTGCAAATCTGTTGTGCTCTGCTTTTCCTGAACATAGAAAAGAAACCCTGCATCGCCGTCGAGCTGTCCAAGAGCCGCATCGCCAATGAGGCGTTCACTGGCGCCGGCGCCGAGTCCGTCAGGACTCAGGAGGGCCATGCCGGCTGGCGACGCCGCAGCGGGCCGGGGAGGCAGAAATGGAATGGGGACGAGGTCCTCCCTCAGGAGCAGCAAGGAGATGAAGAAGGCCTCTGCCGCGTCTAGCTGGCACCGTGTCCGTAACATCTGAGGCTGCATTGTTTCGCCAGAATTGTTGTCTGCTCGAGAAGGTAGTGATGCTCTTGCTTCCTCACTCTAATACTGGTTGGTAATGTGGATATCGTCAGTTGGTTATGCTATCTACCTGTCTAGTAGCTGTCAGTAATTGTTAGCTATTGAGTTTTCAAGAATAGCATTTTGTGTTTGGGATCGGTTCGGGGAGCAATCAGATTTGCATGAGTTGGCACACAATGTGCCGCTGAATAACAACGTGCCGTGGAACCATCTCTGCTGAAAGTTCAGAGCCTTTCTGTCTGCACCGCTTTGATATTAGCTACTATGATTTGTGAAGCCGTTGTGACTTGAAACGCGGAATGAGATGGCTGCAGGCAGTATTTGGAGAAGCAGCTTGGTCTGGGCTGTTCAGCGACAGCCTCGGTTAACAATTGTTGGCCCGATGCCATCGAGGCCAGCCCGTGCACTTCCAACGTCCAAGAAGCAGAGTAGGAAGGAGAACGGGATGAAGAGCGGTGTTCGTCGTATTATGATGGAATCCTATTATGATCCTCGAATCCTTGACTGGCTTGAATGAAGAGCCCATGTGTTTGAACGGGCTTGAACAGCATGAGGGTGCCAATTTCTGTGTTTTTCCTATTATCAACCTTGATGTAGGCAAAACAAGTGTATGCATGAATATTGATACTCAATTTTGAGTCCAAAGAGCATATAACAAACCGAACTCACAGAGCATATACTAAAACTGTTCATCACATTTAATTCAGTTCTACATAACCCAAGTAATACACATGCTCCGCATAATATCGCAGAGCACTGAATTACCGAGAATAACCACAAGAGCAGCAGAGGACGGAAGAGCAAGTAGCAGAGTACAAAGCTCACGAGAACAGAGACCCAGTTTGATCACATGGATCTTATTAAGACCAGCAACCACAACTATAGGCAACCAGCGGCGACCTCGAAGAGGTGCCAGTGGCTAGGACGACAACCTGCAGTAGTTCAATCTCACTGAAGGACGAGGCAGCCTTCTGTGATGGGCAGAGGAGCAACAGGGACAGGAACATAGGTAGTGTCCTCGCCCTCGCTGACTTCCTCCTCCTCATCCGACTGAACCAGACCAGCAGCACTGAAGATGTACGCCTTCACTTCCTCAAAGCGTTCCTCCGACAGGGAGACCTCAGCGAGGAGCTTCCATGCTGAAGTTTCAGATGCCTCCTCATAGTCGGTCCTCCGCTTCAGCACCATATGGCCACTGATCTCCCACACAGCAGGGTTCACCTGTGTGTCCAGCAGCTCCTGGCTCACTTCGCCCAGAGCCTGTTTCTCAGAGTAGCACTGCATTATGGAACACATAAAAGTTGGTTAACACATCATAGAAATACAGTGAAGATCTGAAAAAAATAAAATTGCATTAGTGCAAAGATTTTACCTGGGGGAAGAGGAAAATCCTCCTGCCACAGTCAGAGATGAGCACGTTGTAAGGAACATTGTTATCCTGCAGCCAAACGCAAGCACTGGACACCACATTTGCCAGATCGTTCAGTGTATTCCCTCCCTCAAAAACCAGTCCTCTCACAGGGTAGTTCATCAGCTTGGACACATTCACCCCACTCTTCATGTTGTCCTCAGCAAGCGGAATCTTCTGGGTAGCTGCCTTCTCGACAGGGAAAGGCACTGACATATAATATGCCTGCACATAAGTTATTCATATTAGCAGAAGATTACACTAAGCTGTTTACAGGAAAAATTTCCAACCTACAAATTCTGATAAAAATGGCAATTTGCTCGCTTTACAAATGCAAAGATATCATTATCACTATAAATAATTAGAACATATATCTATATGTTATTAAATGAGTACAGGAGAACACATGACGACAACACTAAATTATTAATGTCTGGACAATACTATAAATTATTAATGTATGTTCCTATTTAATTAGCATTTTGTCATTAAAAATAAATTTATACGAGACGCAAAGTAATACCTGAAAGTGGAGGTGATTGATGGTGGCAAAAGCACCCAAACTATTGTATCCAAGCCTGAAGTATGGGCTAGCTGCCTCAGCTGCCATTCGCAGCGCAAGCAAGAAGCTCTCTGCATCAATCCTCTGAGGCAGGCGGTCCAGAACACGTGGAATGAGAAGCACATGTCCATATTCAATCGGGCTAACCTGCAAACCATTGAAAAACAGTTGTTGGCATCAGAACATTCAAGTTGAAATCAGACTAAATTGTTATTGTGACTGTGACATGGAGACATACATTGATCGCAACAACATTGGGAGCACGATGTGCTGGGATTGGAGCACTCTCCAGGAAGAAGCTCTCTTCATTAGCACCAGTCTCAAATTGGAAGAGCACCTCCTCCTGGCCAACTTTGGTGAAGTTGAACTTGGCAGGGTCAAATGGCTGAAGTACACGGTCCACTCGGAACTCAGTTGGGCGCTTTTTGAGGTGGCGCCCTTCATTGAGTTGTGCAACAAACCCAAGGTTGCCAGGGATGACCTTGGTTTCACAGGCAGTGACATCATAGCGGAATAAGCCCCGGGCCATCCTGTTCTCCCACTGCAAGGTTATAGAACAAATAATGAGCTCAAAATCCATATCTAACTAGAGAACTAAGGGTGCCTTCACTGCCAATCTATCTGTGTGAGCTTTCATCCTAAAAATAAGTAACTAGTACAGTTTCTTACTAATTTAAATAAGCCTTTTCTCCAAATTTAACGCAAGATTCGGTTCAGATGTGCCATATTCATCAAATTGAAGTACTCATGGTAGATAATCTTTCTCATCTGATATTTAGTGAACACATCCAAATTGATATCTCAATCCACACTGTACAAAAAAAGGAACCCAAAACTGAGCATTATTGATTCATATAGACAGAAGCTTCAAATCAATTGATGAAGTTTATTCATTTCTTGCTGGTACAAGAACAGTATTCCACTAGAAATGTTGTTTGGCATATAATATTACCTAAACAGTACGCATGTGTAATTCAATTAACATAACTTCCTGCTTACATATATAGCAGGTATACTGCATGTCAACAGATGCAAACAGCACAAACCGCCCTAATACATGGGAAAAATATATGCATACAAATGCATTTTGGATGCTTACAATGAGCAAAGATTACTCTTTCTAGTCTCCTGTGTCTCCAAAAAAGTCTATCTTACAAGCTGCATACGTATCATATGCTACTGCTCGACACTGCACTTTACATGTGCCTACCATTTAGCTATCTAGAGGACTAACATGGGCAGGAAAATCATTTTTAACAAAAACAGGAAAGCTTTATTTACCTCAGTAAGGAGGAGGTTGATGAGGGGCTTAGTTGGAGCGGCATCCTCTTGGGAAGGCAGCTTTGCCGGTTTCGCCTTGAAAGCGTTAGAGGGGAAGCTCGGAAACTGCTCAATGAAACGATGCAATTGTCAGATTTCAGTAATATATTACTTTATCTACACAACTTGAGTTGTTGATAGAACTACTTCTGGTCAACACAAAACACCTCTATGGTAACAATTTTTAACCGAGGCTGAGTAAATAATACAGTACAGATAAAATAAGAGCACCCTACTGGCGTCCGGATCAATTGTTTAGATAAAAGGCCCCAACTTTGGTGTGGAACAGAACTAGACACCTTACTGTATAAAGTTCTCCAATTTCTAGACGAATCACGCACAAATCACCAGGGATAATTCTAAAATGCCGGATCAATCACGAAAGCGCCACACAAAAGTGCGTAATCTAACAGGACAAAACAGAATCGCAAGCTTTTTCACCCCAATTTGGGGCGAAAACGACGTCAGATTGTGCAGTAACAGTAAACAGAGGAATCGGATAAGAAATTCGGGAGGGGCAGGGTTGGTGGGAAAACTCACCAGGCAGGCAGCAGTTCCCGAGGCAGTTCTTCCCGCAGCCGGCGGCGGCGGGCGAGTCCTCCTGGTAGTTGGACACGACGGTGGGCACCCTCCGGATGGTGAGCTTCATCTCCATCTCGCTGGCTCGGTGGGTCTCTCTGTTCCTCTCGCGGATTCTCGGGGGTCTCGGGATCGGGGTCAGCAGACGACGGTCGTTAGCACAGTTGGGGGTTAGGAGAGAGGGAAGGAGGAGGAGGAGGAGGAGGAGGGGGAGGGCGGCTCAGAGGAGGACGCGACCGCCGCCGGCGAGGAAGAGGAGGTCGGAGGGGCTGCCGCCGGCAGACGGGAGGGCCCCGCGGCCGCCGTGTGGGGCGGGGCTGCTGGTGGAGGCGATGGTGCCCGTGGGCTCCACCTGCGCAGCTGCGGGGCCGCGCCGGAGGGCTGCAACGCTAGCCGTGATGCCTACAACTCGGCGACGCCAAAAGGGAAAGGGGAAAGCTTTGGGATCGGTCGGCGAGAGGGTTTTGGGAGCACCACGCAAGGAAGACCCTCGCAATCCGAGGACCCGTTCCTCTCTTCTTCTTCTTCTTTCTCCGGCGAGAGATTGCGGCGGTGGTGGCGTTGGGGGTTGCGCTGTTGGGGGGTGGGTTTGGGAGGAGGAGAAAAGGTGGGTGGCGTCGGTTAAATAGGGGCCGGATCCGATTGTGTGGTGCAGCCGGGTTTGTGTGGTGTGGTTTGTGTGGTGGTGGGATCTGGACTGCCTAGTGGGCCCGGATGCTCTTCTCTCTCCGACTGCCAGAGGGCCGCCGACCTAGCTACCTAGTTGCCCTTTCTTTTCTTTTCTTTTTTTTGCTATTTCTGGCGTTATTCTGTCAAGCACGTTTTTGGATCTCCGGGCAGCATCAGCGTGTGCTTTTCTGGCTAAAGGCAAGGCTCGCTCCTCCAGCGGATCGGTTTGTTTGCGGCGGTTGATGCACAATTTCAACTTCGAAACGGAATCTGGGAAGAGGGGAGGAAAACAAATAGCAATACTCATGTGCTGTTGATAGGGAAGTGAGTACGAATATGGTTGATTCTTGAGCAATGCTTTGAATCCACCATTTGTTATTCCCGTTAGGTGGCGTTTGGTAATAGGGAAATGAAGACTGGGATATTAGAGTACTACTACTCCAGTTCTTAAGGAATCAATGTGTACTGATACTGTTTACTTAAGAGGGCCAGTGAATAAGGGTATGTTTGTTGGAAGAAAGAATTCAGAGAACAGTTTGCGAGATTCACATCTTTCGGAAAAAAAAATTTGCGAGATTCCCCAGCTTCTACTGATTTGCGAGCTGCAAGATTCCCCGGCTTCTACTGATTCATATTTTCCTCTTTTCATTCACCTCTTCCAATGTTTACAAAACATGGCCTAAAACAGCCAGGCTAGCTAGCTAGCTACCTTTTTATGCTATTTCTAGTGTTATTCTTTCCGGATCGTCGTTCGGTTTGTGAAGCACATTTTTTATCGGGGTTGTTTGCAGGGCACCCGGTATTTTAGGGGTGCCTCAGCACCTGATTTTCTAGCCATCGGATCAGGGATCCAATGGCTCACGATCATCTTCAATCTTCGGTTCATCTCCTTCACCGAGCTTCTCGCCCCTGCCGACGCCCTGCCTCGGCGGGCTAGGGCCTCGACGGAGATCGGGCGCGTAAGCGAGGCCCTAGCCCGTCGAGGCAACTGCCCTCCGGCCTCCTCCTGTAGCCGCCTCCCACCCCTGCCGTCGTCGTCCTCGCCCCCGCCCTACCCTGGCCCAACTGTCATCTCCCGCCGCCCGCTCCGGCGGCATCCCCGCTGCCGTCTCTACCGCCACCACCGCCAGGCCGGCCTGCCTCCCCCATCCCCCCTCTTCTATGTCCGGCAGACACTAGTGAGCCCCCCAACCCCAACCGCAAACCCTAACCCCCTAACTCTAACCTCGTCGGAGATGAGAGCTTGGCCTGCCGGAGTTGGAGAAGGGAGGTGGCGAGGCTTTAGAAAAATTCAGGTGTCGGCTGCCTTCGATTTACCCGAGCAGGTTTTAGCAATCCACTTTTGATCTCCGGATGGCACCAATATGTGCTTTTCTGGCTAAGGCTCCTCCACTGGATCGGTTTATTGCGGTGGTTCATACACAGTTTCAACTCCTAAACGGAATCTTGGAAGAGGGGAGGGGGGAAACGTAATACTCATGTGCTGTTAATAGGGAAGTGAGTATATGGTTTACTAGGTGAAAGACCCGCGCGTTGCTGCGGGTGAAGAAAGAAAATGTGATATGAGTTGTAGTAAAAAAAATAAATATATTAGCTACATGCATTTTAGGTCGGAGATCAAATAAGACAGAAATTATAGGTTTACTATTGATAGAATATGATAGTTATGGCTTAGTGACATAGTGTACAGCAGAACTCCCTTCCTCCAACCATGTAAGAGTGCTTGGCGGGAGCAAGGGTGCAGAAGAGGAATCAAATAGAGCATCAAGAACAAAAATATATTGTAATGGCTTTTGAAATATTTTTTGAAATATTCTCTAACAGGGTGCACAACATGAATGATTTTATTATCATTAGGTGAACAACAGCTTAGTTGCTTATAGCGATGTGAGAATGTGAGGGGGAAAATATAATAAACATGGGTGGCGCATTGCATCATGCATGTTTTTATCTGTCTCTTCCCAGTGTCTTTTTCAATTGGATAACGGATTTAGGAGGGAAAATGCGAGCAAGACTTTGGACGGATTTTAGGAGGGTACACGGTAAGAATCAGATTCAGATTACGAAGAACCTGCCATGCATTGGCAATGTATGGAACAATTGGTGCCGGTAAGACAAAAACTGTAGGCTCATGGCCTACAAATGAAATCTATTAAGATGGTAGCAACAGTTCAGAGAAGAGATCACCTATGATTTCTTCGACGGTTCAGGGAACGAAGATGGGAGACCTCCCGTCTAGAGGAGGCGCTTGGTCACTGCTATATATGGTCATGGCAGGCTAGGAGGCAGAAGGCCGGAATCGGGAATGGGCAATATGATCGAGTTGATGACATTGAATGAGAGACCTTTCGTTTGGGCTGCTCGTAATGGCTTTCAATTTGGCTTCTCATAGCTGCGACTAATAGGTGAGTCTGCTTATGTATATGACGGTCTGAATGATGGGATCTGACGCTCAAGATGGAACAAACCTGACAATCGGATGGATAAAACAATTTGGATGATCTGGCTGCTTGAGGTTTGAGCTTTATAGCAATTAATGATTTGTAGTGGGTTGCATCTATATAAGATATATAGATTCTTGAGCAATACTTCGAATCCACCATTTGTTATTCTAGTTATAGAATTATTTTGAGGAATCAATGTGTACTAGTCATGTACTACTTGAGAGGACAATGAATAAGGGCCGGTATGGTTGGTGGAGTTCTTGAACAAGCAAGCAGCTTCAAAACAAGAATTCAGATGATAAGGGCTCCTTTGGAACACAGGATAGGAAAAACGCAGGAATAGGAATAAACGCAGGAATCGAAGTGGCATGTTTTCCCAATCCTATAGGATATCAAAACACAGGATTCTGGAGAAGATGTCCTTTGGTAGCACCATAGGAAAAACAAAGGAATATGAACACTAGTTTCTTCACATTTTGAATTTGAACAAGCAATCGCTCGGAAGTTGCAAGTTACATGGTGCATACGTGATTAAGAAAGATGTTCATTTCAGCCATCATCTAGTTAGATCAAAAATTTCTGATATTAAGATCACATTTCACCCTTTTTCAATCGTATGAACAAGTGCCTTTCGATGTATAACTAACATCATGTATTAATTTATTATGTCTTCAACAAAGAGCTCCTATTAGCTGAGAATAGTTTTGTCACCTATAGGTGAGCCTAATCTTATCCCCTCCGGCCTTCACTACCGAGAGACATAAAGCTCTTCATATCTATCCAGTTCGAGCTCCATGTCAATCTCTCCCATCCATCCCGTTCGAGCTCCATCTCCATTCTGGTGAAAGGCGACCTCGAGGGATGGCACCATGACGGCGGGGCGAGCTTGAGGCAGAAGAGGGAGACGCCCATTAGACACGCACATCGTAGCGACGGCGTCGCGTGGCCAGCGTTGAGGAGATGGCACAGATGGCTGTGGAAGGCTTGGCCTCTACGAATCCTTTTGGATTGAGGCGCCGCTGCTGCTTAGTGTGAATGGAGATTTGCTTCCATCTCACGTCCAGAAGAGCAGACCGGCAGTGAAAATTAGCGCGAACGGGAGGAGCAGCGAGCGCCAAAGCTTCCCTTTCGCGCCAGGAAAATTTCCAAGAGGTCAGACCTCTTGCTACTTTTCCTATGAAATCAAGCTAAGGAATGCAATCCTCAGGAACTTTTCCTTTCACTTTCCTGTGAACCAAAGGATGTATGTAGGAAAAATTCCATAGGAAACGAATCCTACAAAAATCCTATGTTTTTCCTCCATTCCAAAGGAGCCCTAAGTTTGCGAGATTCCCTGGATTCTACTGACTTGCAACTCGCAAGATTCCCCAGCTTCTATAGACTTCATTTCAACTTGCAAGATTCATTTCCCTCTTGATTCACTTCCTCTCTATAGACTATCTATCAAATGATCCAATGAGAAGTCCAACTAGTTTTACAACAAGAGGTTAGCACTCCCCCGAGTCATGTCCCTGCTTCGCCCCAAAGCTGCAGAATCATTACCCTCGCATAATCATTTCTCTAGAGAATATATATCTTCCAAGTTTTATAAACATGCCATGAGCAATTGAGTATTTTCTCTTGGACGGTCTCGGAAAAAAAATATGGCTGTGGAGGGATACAACTATGAGACAATGGTCTTTCTCTTAGTAGACATATTACACGAACAATTTAATTACCGATGGCAATACAAATTATGCAGTAAAAAACATCCAATTGACAGAATTTTGTTGTACACATGGACTGATGTGTTCCAAGTGCATATATCTCGTGGAGAGCATAAAACCTGGCCACAAACGTGCCGAATCGCAGTAGTATTCAGGTGCTCTAGGCTCATAGGTGTTTCTTTAATTACAAAACAGAACACGCTAAGCACAAGCGTGACGGCGATTGATGGCACAGGGCCAGCGTCGATGGAGCAGCGTCAACCAAGTAAAATGAAAGCTCGCGGGGCGCCAAACGTGGTGGTATCTTCATCCATCATTTTGAGTGGTTGCCGTTTTGCCGTTCCTATTCTCGCGACCAATGGATTTAATTTGATCCACACATCAGTCAGGCAGTGACGCATTGGAGCCGGGCCAGTCGCCGGCGGCCAGCCTGGTCCTTGGTAATGTCAGCAACTGCTTGCTTGTGACTGCTACGATTTTTTTTTCTGAATGTAACTAACTAAGCAGCAGCTTGAAATATTGGTATGATCTGTGGCCGCGCATATCCAAGACGTACTATAAATTAATAAGCACAGAAGATATTTGTGGATATGCATCTCCACGGATCGCTTGCTTGCGTTGTATTCTTAATCTTTTTGTTCGAATATAGACACTCAGACACACGAGTACTCGTCTCTATAAATATATACACACTATTTCTATGGCTGACTGATTTTAAGATTCACGAAGTCATCATAGGCCAACAGAGAGACGTCGCCTACTACTAAGAGAATAATTAGCCGAAAATACAACACATGCCGAGTCTAGTACTTGGACTAGGGTAGGTTTATTTCACCACTAGAACATAACCAGCTGGTAGAACACACTACTCGAAACCACCATTCAGCCTTCTCAAGTTTTTTTTTTCTTTTCAAATTTTGGCGTTCTCACTTTCTAAGACATATTTCTATCTTTTAAATGCACCTCTATCTCTATCTCTCTCCTTCCCATTTCTCATATGCATGTACCTTTTTTCTCCTTTTCTTAATTTCCGTGCTCATGGTTAAAATGCCAACTATATAAGAACGGAGGGAGTACATACAAACAAATGTATAAGTGTTATGTCTATGCATTTTCTCCCATAAATAAAACTATATGATCTAGCTTTCTTAGTTTACCATTTCCTTATGGTTGCATCTGATTACTTTATGCTGGGAATTAAGCTATATGAGGGTAATTGAGAGTGAGCAAGGTAGCCTAATCATATCATTGTCAATCTGACTCTGTGGAAAGGAAAAAAATATTTCCTTTTTATACTTTTCTAAGGATAAAATTTGAGGCTTTCATGCATTGCTTCAGTCGCGACACACAGATCATTGTTTGTGTGACCTTTGATGGTCTCATGATCTCAATGCTGCCGTCGTCCATGCCCGTGCTACGTCTTACACTGTGACATGAGCGAAAGCTAACGGTCACCTACTTCACTCCAACTACCCCGTTAGTTGTCACATGCCACATTTGGACTCATCGAACAGTTCGACGTGCTATACGTGAGCTAGCTCCCATTTCTGATGAGCGGCAGCAGCTAGCTCGTGGTGAGAGGGAACCTGCAGGCGTGTAGGATCGACAGCGAGGCAGCGCATGTGGAGTTTGAACACAAAATCTGCAGATCACAGGGATCTGGCCTCCGTTATCATCACATGTTTCATGAGTTGTTTAGGACTACTTGCCAGTACTAGATTGTCAGTCCGCATATGGATCGTTGCTGGCTTGCTGCATTATTGCCTAAACTAATTAATGTTTTCTTTTGATAAAGTCTAAACTATTGGTTTGTGTGATTGTAAAACATTTCAGATCCAAATTAGCAAAGCTTTCACATGCAACTGCACGGACGTACGTATATTTACGTACAAGTAGCAGTCTGGTCCATTTTCTATGGTGCTAGTCGTAAGTCAACAGGTAGATTAAGCAAAGGATAGTAAGAAGAGAAAACGCATCTGTTATCTTGAAGATCATGCAAAAGATCAGGCAGTATATTGGATCTGATGTGCATGAAATTTTTTTTAACCATATGTGACATTCATGCATGCAGCAACTTGCATTGCAACATTGTCCAATAATGTTTCATAAAATACGGTGTCCAATAATGCAGGGTAGGGTTCGCGAGATTTGAGAAAAAAAAAATAGAGGAGCTATGGCTCACCCACCGTCCATGCCGCACCACCGTGCATGCACAAGTGGCCGCCTGCTTCGCCCCCACGGATGGCATGGGCGTGACAGGAGACGGCGTCCGCCTGCACATGAGTTGGCTTGTTGGACAAAGCCAGATCTGTCGTTGTCAGCAAAATATGTCATCAAACTCTGTTATTACTGTAGAAGATTTTGAATCTTTACCGTACGTGTTTGCTTCTTCTTTATGAAAGAGAATCTTGATCCGGCAAAAAGGACATTTCTTTTGGGTTTCCTTGAGACCAACCTCCGATCTGAACGACTTGTGTTCCAGATGTGCAATGATCCCGGCTGCTAGCAACAGGACGGACAAGAACCAGAGACGCAGAAAATACGTTTGCTTTTGGTGGTGAGGAATATAATTCAGTACCAAGAGCTTGGGAAATAATAAAACAGTAAAATGACTCCCACGCAACATTTCATTTTTTGTGAGATTATTTTCTGTGGAACAATTCAGTTGTTATCAATAAGATGGTTGCTCTAGCGTGTCCAATTATATTTCTTCATTCATGCCAATAATTTTGTGATAAAAATTATCAAATAGTGGCACATGACATTTATGAATTTTTTTGAAAGTCACATTTATGTATTTTTTTATGGACTTCCTATCAATTATCGCCTTTATCATGCGTCCGAATAGTGCTCTCGCTACGAACTTGCTATCGAAAATCAAGCAGATACGCATCTAAATGTGATATTGACATTTGATAACGTCTCTATATGGACTTGTTACAAATCTCGACAGAAAAAAAAAAAGCTTAAGATTTATGTGACAAGTGTTATCGGGACCAACAGTGACTAAAATGTCGTCAACCTAATGCTGATAGGTACCCCAGATGATGGGCTGGCCTGTCATGTTCAATACATTGACGTACCAGACCACAATCATGGGAAAATTCATTTTCTAAAAAATGCACCAAGATTTTATTTGTATCAAACACTCCTGGCTGCTAGAATTTCTTGGCGCTTTATCTTTGTCTAAAGTTCAACAATACCCAGATTATATTACGCGGGCAAGAAAAGAGTGAAGGACTAAAGTCGTTTTCTATGGTGGGAAAATGTGAATGCCTTTGACCACCTTTTCCCGTCACTTTCAGTTTTATGTATGGAACCACAAGCTCTAGGAATATTCTGTTAGAATTGTTCTGAAGGGCAGATTTCGGAGGAAACATACTTCTATTTTCTCTGGTTCAAACTGTTCCTACATGCATGTAATCGGTATCGAATAAAAATTGTTATACCACAATACCATATTGTTGATTGAATTATTGAATGGTGCCCTGAAAGCGAGTTTGTTACAGTATTTGGATTTTCACATGATCCACAATGGTTTTGCTCTCAAAGCCTCAAGTTAAATAGCTAGGCACTATTGCACCATTTCTCCAGCACAAAAATGGTTCCACTGAAGTTCACTGGCCAGCATAAAATGTTTTTGTTGAACGCAATTACTGTTGATGGACCATCTTTTGTTCTGTACTAGCTAGGCACTATGTGGTTGTGCGATCACGGCGCTTGCGCAACCATGCACATTTTGGGCAAATTTCTCATGGAAAAAAAAGAATCTTAGTTCAGTGTAACTCATTTGGTCGACGAGCCTGCCCATACTAGTAAGGCCTGACCACTCTCGAGTCTGGACTTTATAAGTCAAATGTTCAGTCAGAAGCCTCGCAAAAAAAAAAAAAAGTTGATCAGTCAGAATTACTACGAATCTGAAACTTATTTCATCCAAATCATTAACCTTTCACTGAAATTTCGATGGATGAATCCACAAACAGAAATTCCGAACCAAACATGATGATAAAGGGAGGGGATGAAGAAACTAGCTAGCCAAGCTGGTCGGCAGATTAGCAAACGCCAGCAGTGACGTAGACTTTGACGTCAACGACTGTTGCTTCGCGAAGTTGATTAAGTGGTTATTGATGCTTCGATCATAGAGTACGGGAAACAGATGAAAAAACTTAAGTGGAGTATTAAAGTGATTATATATATGCTAATTAAGCCGGCCGTTTTGCACGGTGGGACGGCCTCCAAGGAGGAAGCTTCCATCCAATCGCAGGAAAACTCCTCTTTCCTCTCACCTTCTTTTAAGTTGACTTCAGTTGTCATTTTCCACTGCATAGACATATGTGCAATCCTATAGCAGCCACGTACGAAGAAGCGAAAAATATTTAAGTATGATGTGACAAGAAATAATGCTAAGATCAAAAGATAATCCTTGAATATACGAATCCATGATAACTGCTATCATGGTCATGCATCATATCATCCATGATAAATTTTCTCCATGGAATTGCAACTTCTCGTGCTTGTTTTTTTAAGGGCAACTTGTCGTGTTTGTTGACAAGTTCAAGTTGCACTCCGTCTCACGCACAGACTACGGACTTAAATCATCACAAAAAAAAAAAGACTACGGACTTAAATTGCCCTGCTGATTCTATTTCAGCCCATTATTTGGGCCCAAGATAGGGGAGCTGAAACATCTGCCCCAGTTCAAGGCTTCAAGCCCATCATGGTTCATGACTGGGCCGGGGTGATCTGATCTGGGGACTCTTAGAACGTCCTACGCTTAATGTTCGATAGAACGACCTATGAAGCCAGCCCATCAAATTTGCCTTATTTAAAGCAACTTAATTTACCGACTAACCGTCAAAATTTTTAAACAACAGTTTCAACATTTTCGTAGGCGATGTCAACATTTTCAAACAACAGAGTCAACATTTTTACCAAAAATGTTGACATAGCACATAAAATATTAGCACAGTGAAAAAAAAATATCGACATGGTATATTCAAAATGTTGACGAAAAATTCAAATTTCAAAAAATTTCAAAAAATATTCATATTGAATCTCATTTTGTAGCATTTAAAAAAAACAACATCATCCTTCAAACGGATTCGAAAACGGACTTACGGTTTAAAAAAAAATGCGTTTGAAATTTGAAAACCGGTTCTTTTTCTCCTCTCTCCTACCCGCCCTAATAGGAAGACGACACGTGTCAGTTTTTAGTTTCTCTTCTCTTTACTAGATTGAATCTCACGTGTTTATCTAGTCTCATATAGATCTCAAACACTGACCTATCAACGGTTAAACATGGCCCGCACTACGTATAGTATTCACCGTCTGATCTGGCCCGTCTCCTCAGAAGTAGGTGGGTTAATTTCCGACGCCGCGTGGGCCCTCGCTCGCTCGCTCCCGGCCATGGCGAACTCCCGCGGGGCGGCGGCGCTCCTCCGCCCCCGCCTCCGGCGGCTCTTCCGGTCGCCGATGTCGCGCTGCGCGTGCCTCCTCCTCGTCTTCTCCGCGCTCCTCCTGCTCTCCTCCCTGCGCCAGGTCGCGCGGGTCGACCTCCCCCGTCCGGACCTGCCCCGTCAGGTCCGTTTCGTGATCCCCCTACCCTCTGGCCTCTGCTTCTGTTACTTGATTACTGCTGTTGCGGTTTCGCGGCACGAATTGGTGCGTTAGACTTAGGTCCTCGAGCGCAATGAAGCTGTTGCCTGAAAATCGATTTGTCTTGCTTTGTGCTAATGTGGTAAAGAAATTTCATCTCATTTCTTGGGAGATTTGTGTCGCCAAAATTTCGTCCTGGGTTGTTGGTTGAACAGCTGAGTTCGTAGACGTAGCCAACTTTCTATGGACCTTCCCTATTTGGTGACTTGTGAGTTTCCTGACTCTAGTGTCAGGCCAAGATGATTATTTATAAGAATAGGATAAGATGGAATGCTATAACCAGGGAGAGCAATCGAATCCTGAAAATAGTACCAGATGAAGCATTCTTTTGTTTAATCTGTGACTAAAAATAGATAAACCAAACTATTTTTGCTATGGAAAATGTCTCAGAAAGTGTTTTCCATATGTTTGTTGGATGGTCAAGTTAGATACACTATGGAAAATGCTTTTTGTATGCTTATTTATGCTATAGAGTTCTTATGCTCCAAATGTGCAAAATACTTCCAAACTTGGCTCATATTTATTTGATTGTTAAACATCCAAGTTTACTTGGCTACTGGCCATTTCTGTCAAAAGGAGGCAGATTTATTCGTAGAGAGCAGTCATAGTGCTGTTTTGCAAATGAGGTTATCATTGAACTGAAGATTTGATTGATGTTCAGGTGTCAAGTGACAAGTGGGCTTCAAATAGCTACGGTTACCATTCTTGTGTTACACCAACCTCTAGATATAAGGGTATTTTTCTACTTTTTGTACCATTTTTTTAAATCAAGACCTGGATGGTTTTCTTTTCATTTTCTAAGATGGAATGCTCATAGTGCCTGTAACATAAGTGCTAGGTGCAGTTGATTTTAAGGTAGAATTTAGAGAATGTAGTGAAGATTCCGTCCCTTCACATTGGCATCAACTTCGTCCAAATGCTTCTTAGTCCTGACTTCCTTTTATCTTCTTCTTTCTACATTTTAGTAATTCTTCGTTGGTTTAAATAAGTTGATTTTCCTATAAGCAACATGTAAGTGGTAATATTTCTTCTATAGGATCCTCTTTTCTAGCTCTAATACTGCCTTTCGCTTTATCAGTTCCCATAGAGTCAGATCGATATATGACTGTCAGAAGTAATGGAGGGCTCAACCAAATGCGCACTGGAGTAAGCCCATCGCAACAAAACTTGATTTTTAGCTTCATGTTTTATCTCATATATGCAAACATGATTTCTCATCTATAAACATAGAGTTGTTGAAATGACTATTATCATGTTATTTTTACGAGTATTATCATGTTCTTCGTTTCGGTACGAAATTTTGGAAATAGTATAAACTGAGATCTATTTGGATAACGTTCCTTTGGCAGATCTGTGATATGATTGCAGTTGCCCGTTTGGTGAATGCAACACTTGTTATCCCTCAGTTAGATAAGCGATCCTTCTGGCAAGATACAAGGTGCTGACTATTAGGATGTAGTTGATTCTTTGTTGTGTCCTTTATTTTCTGTGATTAACAGTTTGCACTGCTGCCTACAGTAAGTTTAAAGACATCTTTAATGAGCCTCATTTCATTAAAGCTCTGGAAGGGGACGTCCACATTGTGACTGACTTGCCTGAAAGCTTGCAATCTGCTCCAAGAGCCCGAAAGCACTTTACATCATGGTCTAGTGCAAGTTACTATGAGGAAATGAAAGAACTCTGGAAGGATCACAAGGTAATTCTTGAATTCTCCTGTTACTGATTCCTTTATTGGTTGTGCATAAGAACTAGATTTTGTTCTGAAATAAAAAATGGCCTTTCTATTCTATGAAATTAGCCAAACTAGCGAACTGCACTGGCTCACCGAGCAGATGGTGGCTGGTATGTCGACGCCGATGAACTGCACTGGCTCACCTTGCCACCAGAAGTCCATCGTCATCGCTTCAAAGTTCCAAAGGATGGGTCCCAGGGTGCGCAGCCATTGCACCCCAAAGAACCACATCGAAGCCGTCGAGCGGAAGGGCGTACAGATCCACCAAGAATTGTACGTCATCGATGGAGACGATGGTGCGGGGGCAGACCCCGCCGCTGGCCACCTTGTCGCCATTGGCGACCTTGACGGAGAGGCCCGGCCGCTCCAGCATCCGCAAGCCAAGATGGCGTGCGACGTCCGCGGTGCACGAACGTGTGCGTCGACCCAGAGTCGACGAGGGGCAACGAACGACTCGCCACCGATGGACACCTGCAGCCGCATGGTGTTAGCCGCGCCGATGCCTGTGAGAGCGTGCAGCGAGATGCCCAGCTCCTCCAGGACCGTTGCTTCGTCTTCGCCATCGTCGAGCTCCATCACGTACACGGCCTTGTTGGCGCAACGATGCCCTCCACGTACTTTTCGGGGCAGTGGTAGCATTCGCCGCTCGCGCGCTTTGCCGCCAGCTCCTCTGGCGACAGACGGCGGAACCGCGACCGCGCCGGGACCGGGTTGTTCAGCTTGGCGGGGGCGTGGACTGGCGGCTCGCAGGACGTGCGACGACCGCCTTGGTGCTATCGACGTCGTCCGCCATGCGCGCTGCGTACGCGCGGGCGAGGCTCATCGCCGTTGCAGGTTGACGGGAGCCTGCAGTTCGACGTCCGTCCGCAAGGGCCGGCCTAAATGTAGTGAAGAGATTAATCTGCTGTGCAGGTGAGAGGTCTTCACAGCGGCAGAGGAGTGCCAAGAACTGGCGCTGGTACTCCTCCACCGAACCAGTGCGGCGCAGGTCCTTGAGCTCGGCCAACGGATTGGCTCGAATTGGTGGTCCAAACCGCAAGTTCAGAAAAGTCGACGAGACGAAGCGCGCCCACGAGACCACGCCATGATCACGTTCGAGGGCGTAGAAACCACTCGGCCGCGACGCCGTCGAGGTGGAGCGCCGCTAGCCACACCTTTCTTCCTCCATGGTGCGTGTGCCGCGGAAGAAGGACTCGCATTTGTTGATCCAGGTGAGCGGATCAACCTCGCCATCATAGTGAGGGAAGTTGAGCTTGGGAGGCGCGATGATGGGCGACGGTCCGTGTCGCGGTTGAACGGAGGTCCGTGACCGCCGCCACCACCACCGCCGCCGCCGCCGCCACCGCCGCCGCCGCCGCCCACCACCGCTGTGGTGCTCGGTGGCGGCTCGCGTCGACGCCGTGCTACTGCTGTCCGTCTTCTTCTCTTGGCGTGCGAGGCGGAGGGAGAGGTCATGGGAGTCCAAGCGCTTGTTGTGATGGTGGTCACCTGCGCCAGGAGCCTGGTGAGCTTCTCGGAGTCGGACATGGTCTCAGGATCGACATCGTCGCCGGCCATGGATGGTGATGCGACGGATGAATCTGATACCAAATTGTTATGGCGTGTGCGTTTAGGAGTGCGGAGCGGAGAGAGCAATAGCGATTGAGAGGCTGGATGAGAACGAAGAACGTAGCGAGAGCAGTTCTCGTCACCGCGGCTGGATGAATCAGCCACGATGACCGAAGAACAGTCTCGCCCAGCAGGAGACTATATTCCTTCGATAATTCCAACCCTAAGACTCACGCTGCCTTTATACTCAGGCGCCTAATGACACTCTCAACAAACTCAACTCAATCTAATCTCAACAACTAAACTAACTCCCTGTTTATTTGCTGAACGGCACCGCGTCATCCTTAGCCACTTCCTGGTGCCGGTGCTTGCTGGTCACGGCGACGGCGTCGCTGGTACGTGCGTCCTCCCACAAAGCGTCCACAACAAGGGGTTTTATTACCATGTTATATTGAAGTAGTGTGATATGATGTTGGGTTTTCAATATTAGGATACTGAAAACACAGACAGAAGTAAGAGTGTCACTGAGAATCCCCAATAGTTTCCTTCCTGGCTGAGAATCTTCGTTCTCAGTTATCCCCGGACTGAGAACCTCGAGACACTTGTATTCTTCTCAGTCGAAGGTCAGGGAGAGTTTCAGCCTGGCTTCTCAGTACCAAGGAACTCTTCGCTTGAACCTCCCTATTGTGGCCATCTTTGATGGTGAAAATAAGATCGGAGGTAACGTAGACTAAGAATATGTTATCTCTTGATTCTCAGCCACCTCCTCCCGTCCCTAATCCTGCACCATTTCCTTAAAGTCATGAGACAGTCTATAACTTACGGGGCGATATATGAAAACCCATAAACTGATAATAGGCTGTCTGAAAACCAATAACGTGCAAACCGATAACAGGTAAACTGATAACGTGCCAAACAATAATGTGCGAGGGTGGCCTCCCGAATATCATTCCCCAACATATGATAAGTTGGTTTAGTTCGTTTGAAGAGTTCATATCATGAAGCTCCATTTCTTAAGAGCATCTTGAGGAGATATCGTAAAAACCATCCCTTATATCCAGTTTTAAGCAATGCCCCTTGGGAGTCACAACAAATCACTTATTTCCTCTCCCTCATATCTTTAAGATTCATGAAGTCCAAAAAATCCAACGACCGTCGCTCTTCTTCTCCCTCCTCTCTCCTCTCGGCGAGGGCGTGTAGGCAACGCACACATGGCAACAGCCGCAGGGCTGCCGGGCTCTAGTGTTTTCACTTTTCCTAGACAGTAAAAGGTTGGTCGGTCGACCATTGTTAGCGTCTAATCTGTTTAAACGGCCGTTTAATCGGGCTTAATGTGCGTTTAAAACGGCTTAATGTGCGTTTAAACGGGCTAAATGTTCGTTTAGGCATAGATGGTGGTCGCCCATCTAGCGTTTAGACGCCGTTTAAACGGAGTTAAATTCCTTTTAGGAAAACAAGGCTAGGCGCACAAGGGCTGGTGGCCGCGCGCTTGCGAGGCAGAGGAAAGATGGCGTCGGACGCGAGCTGGGGCGTGCAATGGCGTCGAGCGTCTCGGCCTCCCCACGGCGCACACGGCGATGGCGAGCTGCTGCGGCTGCTTCTTCACCACGGCGAGCCGGGCATGTCGTCCTGGGCACGACGGCGGGGCAACGCTGGCGGTGACGTCACGTAGATGCGAGCGGGGAAGCAAGGGGAGGACGGCGAGCGGCGGTGGAATCCGGGTGCCGCACACAGGGCAGGGAGGCACGCATTGGACTAGGTGGCGTTGGGGAGCTGCACGGGCACAAGCCGGGCCTGGGTGGCGCGGGGAAGCCGCGTGCCAACCTACTGCTCCAAGGACGCAGGGAGAGGCGCAGGCCTTGCTTTCTCTTCACCATGGTCAGGCGCGAGTAGGGCGCGGGCGGTCGGGCTTGGGCGTGGCAAGACGGGCGCAGGGAGCAGGCACTTCCTGGCGTGGTAAAGGCTGTGGCGGCAGCCTGACGCCGCGGCCGAGCCCCGCGAGCTCGCGGCAAAGGAGGCGTTGCGGTAAGCCACGCTCGAGAAGCTGCGATGCGCACGAGGAGCGCACACGGGAGCGGTGACGGGCAGTGGCAAAGCCACATTAGGTACCTCCTTGGGGCAAAATCGTGCATCATGTCAGATCAAAACATGACTCATCTGAATCCTTGTTCTTTGGGCCATGAAGTGTGCCCCATGAGCTCTTGAGTTCTAGCTTCGCCGTTGGGGATGGGGACGGGAGGCAGAGCCGCGCTGAGCTCTCCGGTGGCTTCTGCGCGCCGAGCGCCATTGGGGCCTTGACGGCGTTGGGGCAGGGCAGGCATGGTGCTGGGCGAGGTGAGCGTGCACTGGACGGATGAGGCAGGTGACGTGCGGGCGCAGGTGACCGCACATGGCGGCGGGGCGGTTGCGTCGTGGCGGTGTCGCAGCGCCGGAGTAGGTGGCAGCGTGTCGAGCGGGAAGGAGCTGGAAGAGCAGTTGGTGTTCCCGCCACCTGCTACAGTGGATATGCAATGGGATGAGGGAGGTGGTGTCGGTTGCATATATTTGTACAATGGAGGGGAGGATTTAAGCAATTACTTACAATTTTGAAGGAAAGGGGATGGGATATGCAATCTGCTGGAGAGGTTCCATCTCTTATTTTGGCAGTTTTTTTAGGAAAGGGGATGGGATATGCAATCTGTTGGAGATGCTCTAATAATGCAATAATTTGCATTATGCAATAGGGAGAAATGGTGTTGTCATGATGTAATATGACATCATACATTCTCGTGGATTTGCATGTTATAATTTTCTATACCACCAACATAAATGCATGGAGTATATGTTCCTGATACTGATGTTTCAGGAGAGATATTAACTTGATACAAATTGTTTTCAACACTATTGTTACTCCCCCTATCCCATTTTACAAGGCATGGTTTGACTTGCACGTTCATCCATGTTCGACTTTGACCATGAATTCCTCTTCCAATACATTGTTACTACTTACTAGATACATAATCATACGGATATACTTTGAAATACGAATCTAATGCACCAATTTTTCTTTTCTTAAGCAAGTTGCATGCTTGCAGCCATTATCCGAGTCAACAGAAATGTGTTACTTCTATCTGGATCTGAATTTGAAACTAATTTACATGATCTCACTTTACTATTTCTTGCAGGTAGTCCACATCCCAAAATCTGACTCCCGACTTGCTAACAACGGTCTTCCAATTGACATCCAGAGATTGAGATGCCGTTGTCTTTACCAAGCTCTGCGTTTTTCAGATCTAATTGAAGACCTTGGAAAGGCATGAACAATTCTTAATAGCCTGTACATTTCTTTCTACTCAGGATCTGCATTGTACTTTTCAATTTGCAGTCAGAAATTTATGGCATTTTCTAAACTAGGTTCTGAGCCAACGTAACACTTACACAACAGAAGCTAGTGGAGCGTCTAAGAACTCGTGGAAAATTTATTGCGCTTCATCTACGATATGAAAAAGATATGCTAGCATTTACGGGATGCACTTACGGTCTGAGTGTTTCAGAAGCAAATGAGTTAAAAATCATGAGGTACTAGCAGCCAAAACACATTTACGCAATTCTATCTTTTCATGCTCGTATTAATTTTCTTTCTCTTGTCAAAAGAGAGAGCACAAGCCACTGGAAATTGAAGGACATTAATTCAACAGAACAGAGATCTGATGGCAATTGTCCACTGACACCAAATGAGGTGGGGGTTTTTCTGCGCGCAATGGGCTATCCTGACTCTACATGGATCTACCTTGCAGCTGGTGAAATTTATGGCGGTGGGTGATAAGTACATATCAAAACTGAGGTCATACTTCCCTATTTGGTTACCAAGGTTGTTAGCAGTTTACATGTTTTGTAGATTTTATGGACAGCTTCCAAGCTACACTTCTAAATTACATGTTCTTTTGCAGGAGATGTTAGCGACCAAAGAAGAGCTTGAGAAGTTCAACAATCATGCTTCTCAAGTTGCTGCCCTTGATTACATAATTTCAGTTGAAAGCGATGTATTTGTTCCATCACACTCAGGCAATATGGCAAAAGCTGTAGAAGGCCATCGTCGATTTCTGGGGCATCGCAAAAACTATCACTCCGGATAGGTACACATTAGAATGTTCTCATGAACATGTTTTTCTTTATCTGATATTACTATTCCCAGATTTATGGCCTATCTCCCCCTCCCCTCATTTCATTATTTTTGCTCTATGGCTATTGTCCTTCCAAAGCAAGGCTTTAATGCAAATAAGGTAGCGCTAATCTCGAAAATGTTGCTTAGATTCTGACATCCCATGGGAGTTTTTTTCTTTCCCGTGCACATCAGCACATGTGGATGAAGTTAGACGTCCATTAGTAGTACTATATCCTTCCTTACTTGCATTTTTATTGATGTAGTGTCTATCAATCTTATCTGTTCAGCTTAAGTTAATATTTAGTGGTTTTCAACATTAGAATTCGTTTCTTGTTCTATTTAATCTGCAGGAGAGGATTGGTGGAACTCTTTGATTTACTGGAAAAAGGGGAGCTCATAGAAGGTCCAAAGCTGTCCTCACTTGTTAGTGATATGCATAAATACAGGTGATTTTATTTTACATTAACTGATGTATAGTACTTTTGTTCCTCAATTTATGGATTTTTGTGCTAAGAATGCTTTACTTTCTTTGCAGACAAGGGGCTCCCAGGAAGAGATATAGCTCCTTACCAGGAAGCAAGGGCAGGGCACCTTAGGACTGAGGAATCTTTTTATGAAAATCCACTTCCTGAGTGCATTTGTCTGACTGGGAAGCACTAACTGTGATACGGATTTTGTAGGTACGCCACTATCCTACATTATTTGTACAAACTGAGTACTTGAGCATGTCAGAGAACCTACTGAATGAACCGGTGCCTGTTCATATTTGCAGCT
Source organism: Eragrostis nindensis (assembly GCA_012490785.1). Classification (NCBI taxonomy): domain Eukaryota; kingdom Viridiplantae; phylum Streptophyta; class Magnoliopsida; order Poales; family Poaceae; genus Eragrostis; species Eragrostis nindensis. The sequence goes on from JAAXCT010000954.1 coordinate 119,776, forward strand.
ACATACATCACCTTGGGTTTCACTAGAACTGCTGCAGGGCATCCCTTTGGTCATTGGATCTCTAATTATGCTTTTATATAAGACTGGTAATCCAGCACGCAAGTCACTAAAGGATTTCTTACCTTCAGAGACATCTATTGACCCTGTAGGCCCAGATGGAGGGACGGCAATTGTACATGTAACAGTTCATTGCTGCAAAGTAGAGAGATCAGATACTTAGATCGTAGACATGAAATTTTTTAACACATGATATCCTTTCAGATGATTTGTTGCCTTGAAGGAACTCATTGAATTTTTGTAACTTAGAGTATGGTCCTCTGAGGAGGAACTTTACATACTGTTGAACTGCCTCATTTTTATTGAAGTTTCTTTGTGGTCATCAAAACTGATGTTTACTACCCTCTGCTAATAATAGGCAATAGCATCGCTCGTGTCCTAATTCACAAACAGGTACCACAAAATAAAATTATATGGAACCCTACACGACACGGAACGATTCTGCTATTTGCTTCAGATCCTTATAATGCTTCTTCCATTGCAGCCCTGCATAAATTAACACTTGTTCAGGATTTGAATGTGCCAATGGATTGTCATATGTTTTGAGTTATAAACAATGGGCTTACCGTTTGCAGTTACACTGAATAGATATAGCCTGTTTCCAGCAGCAGTAGCTGTAATGAACACATGGGGTGGTTCCAGCTCAAACTGGTAGTAAGTTCTTCCTGAATGCTCTGCAGTGGCTGAGGCCAAGACCTTCCCTTCCACGTTCTCTCCGATGACCTCTGGCCCGAAGGCGTTGATCACCTTCTCTGGTGTGCCAATCTTTTCGATAGTCGCATCATCAAGATCATCTGAGTTGCAGTATTACCAGCTAACATTATTATCAACAGCGTACAATTTATATCTCGTAAAAATCTTACATTACAGCACCTCCTTCGAGACATGTTCCTCACCTGCAAACCTGCGAACAGGCGCTACGATGACAAACAATCGACCCTCCTTGGAGTTTGCAAACCGCAGGTCGATCTCTGTGCCACCTAGATCAGCAATGGACACTGGGACCTGATTTAGAGCCAAGTTAACAGCAACAACTCAGCATCAGAAAGTATGCAGCGGTGTTCTGTGGAACTGAATGTTCTGTCAGTAGATTCAGGTTTCACCTCGTCCCAGCCATCAGGAACTTTGAAGCTGTAGGGTATGATTGGGCTCCAGCCGACTCCATGACCACCGGACTTATCGTCTGGCTGCGGTATGTTCTCCAACCTGTCTGAACAATCAGCATCATGAAAAGAATTCACCAATTTTCAGACAAAATGGCGGGTATGGCGATCTGAACCTTTGTGTAATTTTTCACTAGAGAATGCATAACACTGCACTGTGATGATGCTATTAGCTGCAGTATTGTACAATGAAGACCCATATGTCACGAAATCTAACTTCTAAAGCACTTTTATACAGAGTTATTTTTCTGGAAGATAAGTTGCAGAAAAGCTGAAAATTTGAATTTTTTGGAAAGCTTATACTCAAGAGATGAGTCTGTCATAACTGATAAACTAAATTCAGGTATTCAACCAGGGCTTAAGAGCACCGGCCATTTGTTTGTCTGTAACTCAAAATTCTGAACTGCTCCAACAAACCCAAAACACATCATCCAGACTGAAACATAATAATATGTAGAAGAAAGATAATCCCGGTGGTTCCAAAACAGGGAACTGGAATTGCAGAAGCATGAAGTTACCATTTTCGTCAGGTTCAGACAGCCCTGGGATCCTCCCTGCCAGCAGGCCCTGGGTGGCTGCCAGGCCATTACCAGCAAAACCAAGCACTGAAACTCCACAGGCAGCAGCGGCGGACGCCAGGGCACGCCTCCTCCCCACACATTGCTACCCCCTCCCCTTCCTCCACCTCATGTGACACTGACGGGGTGGGCCCTCTGCTGCACTTCACTGCTGATGATGCTGCCCTGCCCTTGGCGAGGCGGCTCTGCTTGCGCGAGGAGAGGAGCAGGAGGAGCCTGGCGAGAACAGCACTGTGCTGCTCATCTTGGCAGGGAAATGTGAGATGCTTCTCCTCTGCAATTCCTAGGTTTCGCCACAATCTGGTTGTTTCTGAAGAGCTTTGGTACTGGTTTCGCCTAGAATGTTCAGCATTGGTTCTGTTTTTGCCGAGAAAGAGGATTGTTTCAATTCTGGTTCATGTTCTTTAGGCTGTTTTGGACCACAGGACATGAGTGGACAGGAAGGTTTCAGAATTCAGGCAAAACTCCTCACTACTAGACTGTTTGGGCGTGGCCTGGCCTCGTAACTTCACCCGACCCCGAACAAGCACACCACCGCCTTTTTGTTGTTCTGGAGGTATAATCTGAGGAATAAATCAAATATTAGAAGATCAGCATATGCTGTATTTCTTCACGTAATTCTCCAAACACGACAGATGGTTCTTGTGGGCACGGTACAAGTACAACATGTGTAAGACAAGGTGTCATATGACGGATGTATGTCTTTTGTGTGCGTGTGGTTTCTGACGTATCTGAACATAGACCACTAGTTTGTAAAACCTCTTCGTGTTTCAATATATCTTCAATGCAGACACGACACGCGTCCCACGATTCAACCCTTCATCTCAGAAATAAATTTTAATTATCTAGAAGTTCTGAATGTACTAGTCGTGAGGTTGCTAGAAAATTCTTAATTCACGCATAATCTCGTGTGCGATGAGCTGCTTCGATTTATTGACAGTGTTTTTTTTTTAACTTTGTTAGCTGTTTTTCTTACCATGCATGTTGGCAACAAATCAAAAACAGAAAAAAAAACATGATGCCTTCACAAGAGAAATATGCAAACAAAACGATGACGTGTCATAAAAAATTTGTTGAGTTGTCATCTGAGGTCACACATTATAATATGTTTTTCAGGTCCCTTTTGTAAACTAGAAAATTATGGTAGCACAACAGAGCAAATTGCCCCGCAATGCTGTACGAGTAGCTGAGTCATCCACGACAGCAGTTTACGACCCGAATTTGTAGGTCACTGATTCCAAACTAGATAGATTAGCATTAGAGGTTGTTTTAAGCGTGTCATTTGTATCAGACTGGCGTCAATGTTAGACCATAAGTGAATTGCCAATCATTCCTCATCAGCTTAAGTTGGTTTATGGTTCAACACTCCCCCTCACGTGGAGGTCCCTCAGGTCTCAGACATGGAAATACTGAACTCAAGATCTCTGGCTCTGATACTATGTTGAGTTGCATGCACCAACCACTTGCACCTACCAACCTTAAGCTGATGGGAAAGGCGAGCAATTCACTTATAGTTTAACACTTATTTATGATTCCATGGAGAATGTATACAATGAATTAAGAGCTATTGGAAAATGAGAGAAAATGAATGATTTCTGCTTCTCTCTCTCTCTCTCTCTCTCTCTCTCCTCTCGCAGGGCGACCATCTTCTTCAGCTATACATCCAGGTCAAGGTCCACGCCAAAAAGAAAGCCAAGGTCAATGTCACGCATTCTATTCAAAGCTGCCAGGAACAAAAAACTTCATGAATGGGCAGATTATGACATGCATGTGTTTCTCATTGTCTAATTTTCCTATATGTTTTTGTTCGTATAGATAGTTGCTGAATTTCCTGGAAACCGAGTTTTCCTAGTTAGGCTACCCTAAACTTTCACGCTAGAGCAATCCTCAATGATAGTTATTTGACTAGACTGAGAATTTATATGCAGTACATGGAATGGAACACTCGTGTCACAGTGCTGAAAAAAAGGAAAAAGAGTTGTGTTTGTCAAGCTTGATCAATCTGAAAATGAGATCGAACGTCAATCTATGAGTGCTTCATACTTGCTAACTGCTTCGAACACGAAATGCCAATCACTGATCTCAATCATTTTCGTCTACATGACGAAATATTCTGGGTCAGACTCAGGTAGCAAGACATTGGTTTCAGCAAGCACAGCATGAGCAAAGCGGGGGTTATGCTAAGCGATTGCCATCACCTTAGCTGGCATCTTCCGTACGGTTTAGTTCCTTATCTCACAAAAAAAAAAAAAAAGTTGGCCAAATTGCATGGCATATATTACGTATTACCGTTTGATTTGACAAAGAGGTATAGAAAATGGATGATAGATGAGATGCCAGAATGACATCATCGAAGATATTGGTCACAAAACTTGGCCAACTTTTTTTTGGGTGAGATTAACGTATTACATATTATTTTGTGATGCCAGAATGAAAACATTGAAGATATTACGTATTACTGTCTAGCCATAGGCCACATGCTGTCATCGAAGACAAGTTACCGAGCTGATGGCTGAATGATTTATATGGTTCTATAAAGGGCAAGGGTATCAACATTTTTTTTCTAGGGTTCTTGAAACGATATATATTATATGGATGTGGTAAAATAAAATAATAAAAGGAAAAAAAAAACTTCATTGTAATATGTTTAACCTCAATTACTAAGAGAATCAAAATACACTGACCATTATATTGCTTAATGATGCTAATTGGCATGATGATTTGATGATAGCCACTCAAATGGATATTTCACAAAAGATCTTACCAAATTTATCCACTAAGATCATTTATAATTACGTTTCTTTTTCACATGGGATAATTGCCTTTTTTTGTTATCAAATAATAATTAAAAACAAAAGCCCCCCACCACCCCACTTAGCAGAAGTAGACTAAGTTCTACATACCGAGCTAGCATGTAGAGACACAAACTTGGGACAACTAGATAATAAGAATATTACACAAGCGAGAAGACACAACTTCCGTGAGCTTGAGATTTCTGGGAGCGTATATGATTGGAGCTTGTTCTAAGTGACTATCTATTCCGTCCCTCATTTTCAAGTTTGCATAAAAAATCATAGTCATTTACGATGACTTTTAAACACCAAGACTTGTTTTTCATTTGGCAAAATAGAATGCGGGTCATCATTTCACTTAGATATTTTTTGCGGTATTGTCACCTTGTTAGAAAAGATGTAATAAACAGTTGAGTCAGGAAAGAAGAATCAGCCTCGGTTTCCCTTTCATTGTCCATTTTTCAATCGTAGCTTTTAGTAACAAGAAGATCGACATGTGTATGTCAAACACTTTGATAGGCTAGATTCAATCAAATTGATCTACGACCAATCGAAATAGAACCTCCTTCCCAGATATCTAATTTCTTACCAATTTTATGTTCTAAATTATCCTAATAACTTATTATCAGTCTGCTGAGACCTATAGGTACTCCGAATATTTGATAAGTAACCAATTTAACAATTAATGAAATAGGTATGCATAAGAAGCCGCTGACTCATTATCTAGCATATATAATGGCCTAACTTTTATAGAAATTTATGTTAAGAAATAAATTAGTACATACAGGTGCAACAAGAGTTTCATATTATTTTTTTTTTTTCCATGTCATTCTGCACACAGAAACGGTATCATTTGTGACTGCAAAACAACAAATCCTTATCAAAGAATATTTGGAATTAAACCCAGAATTAGATCATTCTACTGAGCTTTTGGGATCATTTCTATAAGATCAGCAGAACGATCTTTGCCATAAGATTTCTTAAAGATCCTTTGCAACAACTTTTCATGATCCTTTAACTCGCACTAAAATCTTAGTATTTAATTTCTTGTCAATGTAGCAAGGAGCAGTGTACCAAGATTGGGAAGAGCAGCTGATGAGAGAGGGATCGGGATACACCGCTGCTTGCTTGACAACTGCTATATGTCGCGGTCTCACTCAATCTAAGCTGGGATAATCTCCTTATTCTCACTTCTTTTGTGCGACATTTGGCAGCTTTGTGAGTTATGGGAAGCTGTGATGCGCAGCCGGACTTCACGTCGGATATATGCACGATAGTTCCACAGATCAGCTGCATGATTATATATATGATATTTGCACTGGTCTTTTTTTTTTCTGTTGTTAAATGCAATCATACTTTGAAATTAGACATGTGTTTACGCGTAGGTGTACATACGTACGTGAAGTGTGAACCAGGCCTTCAGGTTTGTGCTGTGGATGTAGTACGTACCTTGTCCGGCCCACACGCTTGAATCAGTTCATGCATGCAAAGCACATAAAACGACTTGGAAAAACGGAAAAACTTCGGCCAAGTCCAATCTGGCGTAAGAAACGTCTAGTAATTGCCCATGAATGCTCACTAAAACGCAGGAATGGCCAATTGGCCATCACCACCACAGGAGGAAGCAATCGGATTGACTCAGCATTAAATTAAACGCGCAGCTACGCCTTTCCATCCCATTCCCTGTTCCTATCGTCGTGTTCCTCGAGACGTTGAAGTACATGTACAGTTCAACAGCTTGCTGCCTTTGCTATATATAACCTCCCATGCAACCTTGAAGTCCACGCAAGTAGCAGACACAACATACATACATATATCATGCATATATGATACGCAATTACAAGCATCGCTGTTAGCAACTGCCATTGACGTTGATTGGTGGTATGCGATCGAGGCCTAAATTGGAACAATTTTTTTTTTTTTTTTTTGAATCACCGGGGGGGAGAGCATCCCCACCTGAATTGTATTCACAGTGTGGCAGACAAGATCAATGGCCTCGTTTTTTAGGGAAAACGAGACAAAAACCCTACAAGATTTGGCAAGCCACAGATTACACAGATGCCCAAGTACAACGGCATATACAAGTGGAGGCGACAACAAAAGAACAACGGAAACAACCACTAGCCCTAGCCTTGAACACAAGCTAAGGCGCCACCATTCGTCAACAAACGCCACCACCAACAACATGCTGCCTTCACCACAACAGTCATTGCACCGCCCACCGCCCCTCGTAGCTACGTGCCCTGTGTCACCCTCCACCTTCCAGCAAGGGAGGAATCCTTGAAGGCGAAAGGGCCGCCCACCATGGTGGGGACTAAGGGCAGGGAGCCTCCAACCACCGCGAGTTGGACAAGCCGACTTCCCTTCAAGCTGACGGAGTCACCTTTCTGAGCATCCGGTCTTCACAGCCACCTCCGACGCCCTTCATGGGGAGGAACCCTTAAAGGAGGGAGGGCAACAAGCGTAACGCACACTGCATATGATCTGACTCACCAACAGAGACCGACGACGAAGCAGAGGTGTCAGCAGCAACCACTGCCGCCCATGATGACAACCAACAACCTACCAGACTGTAGAGCTACAACTGAAAAAGATATGGAGCACAAACAGCACAATTCTTCAAAGATCGAGGGAGAGCCGTGGACATGAGGCTGGCGGAGGCAATCACCTCCCCGCGCATCGAGCGCGACACTTTCGTGCACATCGCCCATTGTTCGCTGCTGTCTCGAAAGGGTGGCTAGGGCACTACAGCAACGCCTCCATCACGGAAGCGGCAAAGACGTCGTCGCTGCCGCACCGGCAGCTAGCCGAGCGGCTTGCGCCGCACCATCACCGCTTCGACGGCACCTGATGTTCACACCGAACACCGATGCAGGTCGTCCAGAGACAACCGCTGACGCAGGTCAGCACACCACCTTGTCGTCAGGCTGCACCGCGAGGCTTGCCGCGTCACCACGAGCCGCTGCAACGGTGTTGCAGCCACGACGCGAGCTTGTGGCCCGGAGCAGCGCCATGCTGCCCACGCCCACATGCCGCGCACTGCGTGCACCACGCCACGCACAGGACGCCACAGCCGGCACTTGCGCCGCCCACGCCGCGGCGCCGTCGCCGCACGCCTGGCCCCCAAACCTAGGTGACCTCAGATCCAGGGCGCCGGCCATGGTGGAGCACGGATCGGCCCCTAGGAACAATTCCATCTCTGCGAGAATCCGTAAACATGGAGGCGAGGAAGCCAAGGGAATGGCCACCCTGCTCAGCCATCTCCGTGTGACGACGTCGGAGGAGAAGGCCGGCGCGGCGGAGGAGAAGTGGCGTGGCTCCGGTCGCAGCTGATCGGGAACGACGTCGAGTTCGATACGCCGTTCGGCCGGCGCGCGCTCACCTACGCCGCGCCGACCAGACGGCGTCCGGCCGGAGCCTCCGGTACATCGAGGACTACCTCGTCAATGAAGTGCTCCCCTTCTACGGGAACACGCACACGGAGGACAGCCACGTCGGGAGCAAGACGACGCGGCTGGTCCACAAGGCGGCGCGCTACGTGAAGCGGTGCATGGGCGCCGGCGCAGGCGACGCGCTGCTCTTCTGCGGCGCCGGCACGACGGCGGCGATCAAGCGACTGCAGGAGGTCATGGCCGTGGCGGCGCCGTCCACCGAGCTGCGCCGCCGCCTCGCGCCGCACCTGCGCGCTGACGAGCGGTGGGTGGTCTTCGTCGGGCCGTACGAGCACCACTCCAACCTGCTGTCGTGGCGGCAGAGCCTCGCCGAGGTCGTCGAGATTGGCGTCGACGCCGACGGGCTCGTCGACGTCGCCGCGCTCCGGCGCGCGCTCGGCTCGCCGGAGTACGTGGACCGGCCGATGCTAGGGTCCTTCTCGGCGTGCAGCAACGTCACCGGCATCATGACGGACACGAGGGAACTCGCGCGCGTTCTGCATGAGCACGGCGCGTTCGCGTGCTTCGACTTCGCCGCCAGGTGAGAGATCATATCAGAACGACGCAAACCATTCTTATTTTTCATGTTTTACTACTCCCTCTGTTTTTAATTATATGATGTTGTTGACTTTTTCGTTGAACTTTGACCAACAATATAGATTTAAATAATTACTTTCCGAATATGAAATGAATATCATTGGATTCATCATCAAAAGCACTTTAAGGTTAACTTATACACTTAGCTATTTACACAAATATTTTGAATAAGACGAACGTCAAACGTAACGAAAAAAGTCAACGGCGTCATATATTAAGAAACGGAGGGAGTATTTTTTAGTCGACTGAAATTTGACTTTCTTCCCGCTCGACTGAATTTCATTTAGTACGCGGAAAGAAATTAAGTCAAATTTCTGAAATAAGCATGAATATATTGTTTTTGCGAGGATAAGCATGCATGGATATATATGGATAAAACATGATACGAAAAAGAAGATGTTAACATCTTTTTCATGTGACAGAATTCATTATTTTTCCGTGGATATATACGCATGATACGCATGGGTTAGACAATCACGTTTGTAATTCTTTTTGCCCATCTTAGTTCTTAATTTCAGTAAGTGTCTCTTTCACTTGAAGTTTAGTACGGCATGCAGTCGTATTCCAGCTGCAGCTTGCTTCGATGTTTGCAGGCCTGAAAAGTAAACATTAACCTTTGCATGAATGGCCGACATAATGTCTCAAAAATATTTGCCTCATCCTTACAGCTAGTTTTTCTACTCTGCATTGAATACCACGCGAAATGGTGACTTGTGAAATATGAACTGCAACTATATATGTATGTTGACTTGTTCTGAATCTTGTTTTGCCGTGTTCAAGTAACCTAAACTATATCTATCTTTTCTTCTGACAAGGCATCAATGGCCAGGGAACCTTGCTACAAATTCAATGGAATCTTGTTTGAAATTTCCAATTTTTCCGGATAGAAGAATTTTTATTCTTAAACTATAAACAAAAATAGCAGTGGACAAGCTTTTTGGCACTTCTCACTTATGCCCTTTCATGCGTGTGCATCATGAAACCCCTTCACCAAGCCTCTAACTCGTTTATTTGGGTAGTGGACCATATGTCAAGATCGACATGAAGTCCGGTGAAATCGATGGGTATGATGCTGTCTTCTTGAGCCCGCACAAGTTTGTCGGCGGTCCAGGTACACCAGGCATACTTCTGATGAATAAAGCGCTGTATCGGCTCAACACCCAGCCTCCCTCCACATGCGGTGGTGGCACTGTGGCTTATGTGAACGGCTTCAATGAGGAGGTGAGGAATTACATAAGCTCAGCAATGGCACAAATTTATTCCACAGTTCATGCTGCTGTCTCATAATCTGATCAAATGATCGTGTATAATTTGTAGGACACATTGTACTATGACGACATCGAGGAGCGAGAGGATGCTGGAACGCCGCCGATCATCCAGAAGATCCGCGCATCACTTGCTTTTTGGGTTAAGGAGTACATTGGGTATGACAACATGAGCTTCAGAGAGCAAGTGTACTCTGTGATGGCAATGAAAAGACTTGTCGGAAACCCGAATGTAAGGGTTCTTGGCAATACAAACGTTGAAAGGCTACCAATCTTTTCCTTCCTCATTTACCCTCCCTTGGTGGATTCACTGCGTGGTGAGGTCATGGATGAGCCTGGTTCTGATATACCATTGAACGATGCGAGGCCCAAGCGTCTGCCTCTCCATGGACGTTTTGTTACAAGGCTGCTCAACGATCTTTTTGGCATCCAGGCAAGGGGAGGTTGTGCTTGTGCAGGCCCCTACGGTCACACCTTGCTCAACATTGAAAATGAGCTCTCCCTTCGCATCCGGTCCGCTATTCTTAAGGTACGATACTAGATTGGTGGATCGAAGCAAATAGATGTCTTGTGATAGTGATATTGTTACTAATGCAATCGTTCATCGTTATAATTTTCACAGGGGTATAATGGACTGAAACCAGGATGGACTAGGTTGAGCTTTGCGTACTATCTATCGAAGGAGGAGTTCAGATTCATCCTCGCCGCCATTGAGTTTATCGGACAATATGGGCACCGCTTCCTCCCCCTGTACAAATTTGATTGGATAACCGGCGATTGGATGTATCAGAAACAGGCGATCAAGTACCACATCATGAAGGAGGAGCTGGCTGTTGCCGCAAATTTTTTTCACCTGAATGAAATGGTCCCGGCAAATGTCGCTGATACGCCAAAAAGGGATATTGTGGCGAATCATATGAAGTTTGAGAGATACTTAAAGAGCGCCAAGTTAATTGCACTCTCCTTACCGGATATCAGGCAGCAGGTTGTTAGTGTCCCAAAAGGAATAGATACTGACATGATTCTTTTTCATATTTAATTGCTTATATAGCCGATTGGTGGGCGGCCGAGCATGCATTTCTGAATAGTCTGTCACTAGACATGCATGTGTAGTTTCACAATATATGGGACCTGAGTCAGGAAAGTACTTAGGAAATTAAAACAAGTTTGTGCATAATTGCTGTCAAATAAAAAATATACTATTTTCTATTATATCAGAAACTTTTTTGTGCAGGAGACCTGTATATCGTTTTTTATTCTTAACTAGAACGCACAGGCTGGGATATTACGTATTCCCCATTTTTCTATGTGAGCTGCTGGTTTCGGAATCTGAAACCAAGAGATGTCTGCATTTGGAATTTTGGTGTTATCAAGATAGATAAACAATCTAATAAGAGTTTCTTTTGGGTTCAAGAGTGGGACACTTTCTTAGACTTTTCTATTGAAAAAGACACTGACCAAATTAACAAGCTCCAAAAAATGTGTTTTATGATATATAGTTTTATATCGTACAAGCAAGAGCTTCCAGCAGAGTTCTATAAGCTTAGGAACTACATGTCTTCTTGTTTCTTGTTATATTTTCCATTATTTCGCTTCCAACTTCACATCTTGTGGACCGTGACATTCTCATCTTTAGTTTCATTCCACTGATTATGTTTTCTAAGAGAAACTTAGCTAATTTTGACCATGGACATGCCAACCGACTGCGTCACAAAACGGTGAATATATTATTACCGTTATGGAATCAAAAGAACCGGCGCGTCCCTTTTCTACTCCTATGTTGAACCTGTCTTGCCTTTACAGCAGATTACCTGAATCAGTGAGTTACCGTAGGCACAAAAGTCTATTATTAGTCTTTGTTTGATCAGTTCATCTCAGTCAAGCTGCTGTCAAGTGGTACTTTTGACGTTGTCAGTCAAGCTACGTACCGTCAAGTGGTACTTTTGACGTTGTTGATGAACTGATGAAACAAATACTAATAATAAGTTTTGTAGGAAATGGCTCCTGTGTAACGAAAAACGTCATTTTCATTCAAAATCCTGAAGAACTTTTACGGGTTATCTTTATATTACCGATGCAAGTGTTACGGCATAAATATATAGTTAATTGGAGTGGCATAGGGTTCCCTGTTTTGCTATCTAGCTTTACTTGTTGATTCCGTGGTCTTTCTTTTTGTGGTTGCACTGAAAACAGTTCTGGCAGCAAGTAAATCATTGACATCAAACTATATATTCTGGCGCTGGCGTTCAAAAATAGAAGCGATCAAATCCATCATAGTCTTTTTATAAGAGAAGCTGGGCGGATCATTTCAGTTAAACTTTAGAATAATCAAAGCAAAATAGCTGGATTGTTATATTTGGTAGTCGATCATACAACTATTACCATATGGTCTAGGGATTGTAATGATCGGAGATGATATAAAAGAAGCATTATCATTTCCTAATAAGATTTTCTAGTAAAAACGAAAGCAAAAATGATAAGTTTGAAAATGAAAAAAATATAAAAAATGTCAGAATATCGATCGGAAATGATAATTATGATCAGAACTTACATTCATGCTACCATACTAACATTGACATAAATCTATGATTAATAAAATTGACAATCGATATAATAACACGTGTTCAAGTATATATATGACTCTGTAACAGAGAATAAAACTAACAACCATCACTACAGGTACACAACCATGACATTAATGCTGAGGCACTATTGCTGTGGACGGGCATGCAATCGTGGGAGTGATTTGCTAGGGCGATGGACAAGAGAGCGTAGAGAGATAGATGGAATAGACTAAGGGAGTTCGGTTCCATGGACCTAAGCCTTTAGGGTGAATTTTATGTTGGGCTTGGGCTTTCTGGTTAAGGTAACTGTTGTGGTAATTCAAAATTTCCACAGAATTGTTTTGAGGTAATATACTGTTTTCTAGCTAGACGATCGAAAATCGGCTATATCATTTCCACTTTCATGTCCAACAAGATTTTTTCATTTCATTGTCATTTCCATTTTTCCCAAAATCATTTTTTCTCATTTCTTGTTTTTTCTGAAAACAATCGTTGGTAGGTAAGGGATTTCCGTCCTTGTTTCCAACTTAATATGGTCCGTATCTTGTTTCAGTGACCCGCCTTCCTGGATTAATTGAACTTTCTGAGTGGTAATAATTTTTTTTCTTTTATTGCTGACATACTTGCCTAAACTTTACGTTGAAATTAAAACTGATTTATATATGTAACTCTTGTTTCGATATATATGTCATAGCTATGACCGCCAAATCTGATAACCTGCAAAATCAAATTAAGTAATTAATTAACAACAAACATGTCTTTCATTTCTAAGTTTGTTGTTCACAAAATGAAATCTTTTCAGGACAGAGGGAGTATTTAACCGTGTGCACCATAATTCACTATCATTAATCTCTAGTCACTGCCTTTTCCTTTTGACCTACTCCACTACTAGCTGATGTTGGCCTACTTACTACTCACGACTCAAGACCAATTACCAATGCCAGGAGGGGTTGACATGGTAATACCCGTTTTGGAAAGCAATTCACCCAGTCTGTGTGCGCTGCTCATAGTTGAACTTATCCTTCTTTTTTTTTTTTGAAGAAACTGAACTTATCCTTCTTCTGCAGTATTAAGTCCTTCGCAATCTTTATCTGGTAGCACAGTGCCACTAGCACTGGTATACTCCGTCATTTGGTCTATTCAGCATCAACGTTCACAGTCCCGAGGAAATCCATTCTTCTTCTTTCCTTTTCCACGCTTGATCAATTCTAATTTCTCGGGCTGGATGAATACATGCACCGTACCGTACCGATGGCTCGAGCCGATTCTGCTGACTAAGCATTGAAGTCCCTGAAAGAGGAAGAAGTCATGAAGCATGTGGAGCTTGCAAGTAGTTATTCGCTCCATCTGCCGCAGCTGCTGCTGTGGTCAGCTTAATTATGAAGAACAAATCGGTTTTGAGTTGACAAAAGCTATAAGGCGTACCTCGCCGTTCGTTTACTTCATGGTCAGTCTGAGGACGACTGGGATAAGGTCAGGTTCCGCCTACGGTCGTGTATCAGCATATTTTGGTTGTTGTATTTTCTACAATTCTACTGACGACTGTGGCCGACTGACCGGTAGCGACCTTCACGCTCAAGCTTGTGGAAATGCAACGCACATCGTTTTGGCTTTTGAAGGATTCATGATGTAAATGCTGATTCGTTTTTCATTTTCAATGGACTTGTGCCCACGTGGCTTAAGATGCATTAATTATAATTTCCACGTACGCGATAAGCCGAGCAGTCAAGATCCAAATATAATAGTACTAGGATGGATGCATGCATCTAAGCAGCCTCCGTCCATACACACAGACAACCTGAGATTTAATTTGATATGTCATTTCTGTCTACATCAATTGATACCAAAGCACGCCCTCCTCTTCAGCCTAATACACTTGTATACAATTGCATGTGCTTAATATATTTGTACTTACTGACGTACATATAGCTAAGATTCTAAAATATTCATTCCATTCAAAGCTGGTTGCAATGCAATTTCTCATTGAATTGACAAATCATTTATCCGCCGTACCATGTTTCGCATATGCCATCTATCTTCACCTAACTTTGCATATAATGGCCATTATTTCCGTGTTGTTAAAGTTCTTAGGGGGTGTTCGTTTCAGGCGGCAAAAATTTTAGCCCTGTCACCTCAAAGAGAATTTTGTTATTTAGAAGTATTAAATAAAGTCTAATTACAAACAGTTTTTGACAGATGGGTGCTAATTTACGAGACGAATCTAACGAGCCTATTTAATCTATGTTTGCTACAGTGGTGCTACAGTAACCATCTTCTAATCATAGCTTAATTACCCTCATTAGATTCGTCTCGTAAATTAGCCCAGGGGTTCTGCAATTAGTTTTGTAATTAGACTTTATTTAATACTTTTAAATGGCAAGATTCTCTTTGATGTGACAGGGCTAAAAATTTTGCCAAAGAAACGAACACCCCCTTAGTAATCAAATTTTCCATAGTTAATAGGCCAGCCTAAACCTTACCTGCTATGACAATCTTGAATTAGTTATGCAACAACGATTCAAGGATAGTTAGCCCTGCAAGTAAGAGCCGCATATATCCTCATGTATCACAGTTCTGAAAACATTATTTTACTTGACGATAATCCAAGTCATCAGTTGAAGTATACTTCATCAGCTGCATATGTATACTGAATGTTGCAAAACCTGATTTGTGTTCATTTCAAGCATGCTGACTTCAAACATGGAACACGGACAGACATATGTCTTAATCATGAATTCCACTAGGTGTGTTACTTTTTTACTTAAATTTCTAAGAAACACGGTATTGAATTCAGCAAATGCAATAGTTAAGAAACAAATCAAGGCGGATCACTACGGTATTTCTACCACATTAGGTGACATCTTAGTGGCTCTTTATCGAGATATTAGTCACACTGAAAACTGCTTACTAGACCAGGCATTCCGATTTTACATCTGAATTAAGAAGAATCTAGGCTCTTTGGAAAATTCTTAAAATCAAATATGGTATCAGCCTCGTGTAACAAAGATAAACCAAGTTCTTTCAATAGTGTGAAATTGTTTTCAACCGCCTGGGATTTGCAAATTATCAATCACACATCACTGTCATTTCATTGCACATTATAAATTCATCTAGCCAAACTGTTCCTGTACCAGATAGATACCTATGAAGAACAACGAATTAAGTACCCTGCAATCACATCAGGTAGCTTACGTAACACATTCTCCTTGCCTATTAAATTAGCGGAATTGCTAGACACTAGACTGGACCTTCCGACGGATTTGTCCGACCAGTGAAAAGCAAGTTCTTGCACCTGTTAATGGGTGCTCCTTAGCACTGGTCGTACGGCTGGGTCGGAATGGCCAGCCGTAGTATAGCAGTTCTCTTAAATTAGTGAAGTTTTCAGAGAAAAACTATATACAGAAAAGGTCATGACTTATGATTTGGAATCCATTCCATATCACATTTTCTTCTGAAAAAATTTACAACTCGATAAACTCTGACTTGGGCTAGTACATCTTTCGCAAATTGTATATTTATTTATTTTTGGCAAAATACTAGTCGTATGCTGTGCCAAACGATTGTTTGACTACAATATCAAAAGTCACTATATGTAGAAAAGAACTAAGTCAGGGTCTACTCCTTTTGGGATACTGGCAGTCTGCTGATTGATATCTGGTAAAGATAGTGCGATTTTTCTGGCACTCTCTATGTAGCTCTCAAATTTTTCTTGATTATTATTTGTCTTAGGTTTCTTCTCCATTATATTGGCAACCTTTGATAGGCCATTCTCAGCAAGGAGGTCACGACGTGTGGAAAGAGCCAGCTCCTCCTTCATGAGGTGGTACTTGATTGCTTGCTTCCGGAATGTCCAATCACCGGTGATCCAGTCAAATTTGTACAGAGGGAGGAAGCGGTGACCATATGATGCGATGAACTCAATGGCCGCGAGGATGAACTTGAACTCCTCCTTGGATAGGTAGTAAGAAAAACTCAGCCTAGTCCATCCAGGCTTTAGTCCACTATACCCCTGTATAGAATATGATGATGAACAATAACATTAGTATCGTGTTAATTACCAAGACATGAAATGTGCATTTCAATTTTAAAACATTTGTTGTACCTGAAGTATGGCATCTCGAATGCGGAGGGAGAGCTCGTTTTCAATAGTTAGCAATGTGTGGCCGTAGGGCCCTGCACAAGCACAGCCACCCCTTGCCTGGATGCCGAAAAGATCGTTGAGAAGCCTGGTGACAAAACGACCGTGAAGAGGCAATCTCTTGCGCCTCACATCCTCCAATGATCTATGAGAGCCGTCCTTATCAACCACACCAAACATTGAATCTTTCACTGGAGGGTAGATAAGGAAGGAAAATATTGGCAGACGTTCAACGGTCGTGTTGCCTAGCACCCATATATTTGGGTTGCTTGTTAGCCTTTTCATCGCCGCCTCAGCGTACACTTGCTCTCGGAGGCTCATCATGTCGTACCCAATGTACTCCTTGACCCAAAACGCAAGCGATGCACGGATCTTTTGGACGATTTGTGGCGTGCCGGCATCCTCCCGCTCCTCTATATCGTCATAGTACAAAGTGTCCTACATATATATCACGCCATGAAAGTTTTATTAGCTCACAGGCATCTTAGGATATGGGGATGTAATTATGTAACTAATGCATAATTGTACTTGCCATTGTTGAGCGTTGAAAGTCATTCTCACCTGCTCATTGAAGCCATTTACATAGGCCACAGTGCCACCACCACACGTCGATGGCGGCTGTGAGTTGAGTCGATACAGTGCCTTGTTCATTAGAAGGATTCCTGGTGTGCCGGGACCTCCGACAAACTTGTGCGGGCTCAAGAAGACTGCATCGTAGCCGTCAATTTCGCCAGATTTCATGTCGATCTTCACATACGGGCCACTGCACAAAGGGTGCTGGTTAGTTAGAAATTTGAATCGATGGATGTAATTCCTTGGCGTACACATCGAGAAGCAAAATTGAAGCACAAAATCATTAAGATAAACATTATTTCTCCAATTTATTCTGATGATATTGGGAAGAACAAAATCATTAAGATTTTTTAATTAATCAGAATATTGGTCCTCGAGTCAAAGTCAAATTTGGTTGTCCTAGGAGGATCCAAGAAGAAACTAAAACTTGCTAACTTCAACACGGAAAAGAGATAGTACAGAGAAGAAAAAAGAAAAGTCAACACATGTCTCACTCACCTCGCGGCGAAGTCGAAGCACGCGAAGGCGCCGTGCTCGTGCAGCACGCGCGCGAGCTCCCTGGTGTCGGTCACGACGCCGGTGACGTTGCTGCACGCCGAGAAGGACCCCAACATCGGCCGGTCCGCGTACTCCGGCGAGCCGAGCGCGCGCCGGAGCGCGGCGACGTCGACGAGCCCGTCTTCGTCGACGCCGATCTCCACGACGTCGGCGAGGCTCCGCCGCCACGACAGGAGGTTGGAGTGGTGCTCGTACGGCCCGACGAAGACCACCCACCGCTCCTCGACGCGCAGCTGCGCAGCGAGGCGGCCGCGCAGCTCGGCGGACGGCGCCGCCACGCCGATGACCTCCTGCAGGCGCTTGATGGCCGCCGTCGTGCCGGCGCCGCAGAAGAGCAGCGCGTCGCCGGCGCCGGCGCCCATGCAGCGCTTCACGTAGCGCGCCGCCTTGTGGACCAGCCGCGTCGTCTTGCTCCCGACGTGGCTGTCTTCCGTGTGCGTGTTCCCGTAGAAGGGGAGCACCTCCTTGACCAGGTAGTCCTCGATGTGCCGGAGGCTCCGGCCGGACGCCGTCTGGTCGGCGTAGGTGAGCACGCGCCGCCCGAACGGCGTGTCGAACTCGACGTCCTTGCCGATCAGCTGCGACCGGAGCCACTCCACCTTGTCCTCCGTCGCCGTGCCCGCCGCGCCGGCCTTCTCGTCGACGCGGAGAAGGTTGAGCAGGGTGGCCATGCCCTTGACCTCCGCCGCCGCCGCCGCCTCCATGGCCCCGGCTCTTTGCAGAGACGGCATTGTATTATACCCTCGGCTCAAACGTTGGCTTGGTTTCAACGTCCACTGCTACTAGTGTTGGCAATGGAAATGCAATGGCAACGATGAAGACGATGGCTATGGCTAGCTATGTGCTTTCGTGGCTTGATGGGGCTTTGCATATATTGGCGCACACGCTCGTATATATAGGCCATTGCGGCGCACATGAGTGGAATGTCGTGGAGCGGGGGGAAGAGAAGAACACGATCGAGAACTGGGAAGCAAGTGGTGGATGGCCTATGCCAGGTCAAAGCGGGGTTGCTTCTTCCTGGTGGTGACCACGTATGTATTCTTTGGTAGTTAGACCTCCTTGTGCCAGTTTGGATTAGAGGAAACATATCGCATCTCTTTGCATGTTAATTGCACAGCTAATAATGAGGAATACCTTGTATAGGTTCAAAGCATGCATAGCAGTTCGATTGTAAGAATCTTCTTCTGATCATAAGAAGAATCTTGTTGTTAACTAAACTTGCATATATTTTTTTTTGTGAATCAAAACTTGCATATATGAACTAAAACTGCTAAAATAATTGGAACAGGTGCAGACTTGTTATGCCCAAAATAACATTTAGATTCAGTGCATATTATTAATTTCTTTTTTTTGTGCGTCCAGCCTGTTCCTTCTTGTATTTTGGCAACCACTTGTTGTGGCTCGAATTAATAGAGTTTCCACGTCAAAGCAGCAAAAGAGAACTGAGGATTTGATTGCCGTGTCAACTAGTTTAAAGACTAAACTGCTACAGTCAGCTCTCACAGAAATATACATCACAATTTGTCAACTAATTAAATGAAAGCACACTTTCGGGGTAATTGCTTTCTTTTGGCGACCCAATGCTCATTCCTGCGTTTCATGTGCATTCAGCCATTCATTGGTAGGTACTACTAGACTTCTAGTCGCATAAGGATTGACCCGAAGATTGCAGGGAGTTGAGGTAAAGCTCCGATTCCTGGCCATACATCACTTGGTAGCTAGCATGTATAATAACAACGATTTCAGTTCACCCGATGAGAAATTCAGTGTCCTAAGAGCTGTCAGCACCGAAAATGATAGCAGTAATAAATAAATTGGGAGGAGAAAGGAAAGGGTCATAGGGAGGGAAAGACAAAAGGAATGGACTGTTTCCAAAGTTTCAAACAGACAAATATACCCTCTTGAATGTCACGCCACTCAAAAAGGCAAATGGTGGCAGGTTATGATCCAGATAATTCCTCATTGCTGTTCATTTTATAGAAATTCTCTATTTTAAAAATATAAGTTTTCATAGAAATATCAAGATTTTTTAGATGACAACATTTTAAAAACAAGCAAGAATATTAAGATAATAGTGCTTCTGTGCCTTACCTACTTCACATACAGGGCATTTTCTTTTTTTCACCTAACATTAGCTACTTTTTTTTTTGAGAATCAACATTAGCTACTTTTTCAACCCACATGCTAAAGACAACGTATGTCAATTTATACTGTCAAGGAAAAAACGGCTTCTGTATGTTCTATTAGTTGAAAATTTAATCACCTTAAGTTTTAGTTCTTGCTCATGAATAAATCATAAGCACGATGCCCATAAAGTACTAGATTGCGCTAAACAAGTCTATGTGTAGAATCTGGACAAGTATCATGCTAGTAAATATTATCATGTCTAGCATACTCCCGAGGACTATAGACTTAGCAGCCAGTACGACTATATACTGTTCCATTCATCGGTTATTACACCAAACATTTTCGAAAAACCTTACCTGTCCTCTTAGATGAGAGTTTAGGTTACTAAGCAAGCACACATTCTTTCTATTCTCTCCCCCAGTCCCCCGTAGACATGCCAAGGGTGAAACATATAACTCTATTCATGTTGGTCTCCCTCCATACCTAGTAGCAATATAGGACTAAAGAGTTAAACTATCTCACCTATAATGAGTAAGTGTTTAACATATATTGGAATTTCAGTAGACATACATATAGTCTACACTATTCTAATCCACATACGTTAGAAATATGGAACGTTTAGACTTGGTCGTAGCTGCCTTAGTCGGATTAACTGCATACTACACCTGATTATTACTCTTAACTCGATGCGTTTCGAAACAACGTTCAAAATCGTGGGTAATTATGGCATCCCTTTTGACGCTTGGTGGAACAATATCTTCTTCCCGGAGCAATTCATGCACCGACCTGACTCTTTATTTGTTTAGCAACGCTGTGGGCGATAAATTTCTATGCCAATGACAGACTAACTCGCGCGCAATGATCGCACATTTGATTTTGATGCAACTTTTTTACAAACTTCTATAACGTGGTATCATAACTTTCCATATCTCTTACACATGGTCAAGGTTTAGAACCTTTGATGGCTCCAATCTAAGCATCTAGAACACAAATAGAAAGAGGAAGGGGGTAATGATGAACCATGCACACAGTTTTACGCTTGTTTGTTTCGAGTTATGAGCCTGATTGTACTCCATAATCATTTACTCACAATAGCAGTACAAATAGAGCCGGTCAGATTTCGTGCTGAACAAAAATATTGATCGGTACACGGTTGGTCCATGGTCCAAGCTGAGACAATATCAACTTGGAGGCCAGTCGGTCAGCTTGTACAGACCCAGTAGCAATTCAGTATTGACCAATGCTGTACCGACTTGTAGAAGAATAGCAAGGTCCAGGGAAATTAACTGGTCGGAAAATAATCGGCACAACACTAGACTGAGATTACTTGCAAGTCGAACATCCTAGTTCTATAACTAGCTGTGTGATCCTGACTTCCGTAACTTGTTCTGATGATTAACTTTATTTCCAACTGTCAGATGTAATGAAAAATACAAATATTGTTTTTGAGAAAGACTCAAGGCGTAAAAAAAAATGGCATAATTTCTTTCCTTTCATCCGAAAGCATTGTAACTAGTCAAGTCAATAGCGTTCGTGTATCTGTGCTGAACTGCAGAATCTTTTTTTTTTGAGGGAACTGAACTGCAGAATCTTGATACGGGTGTTGCGACGATTACCATGGAGTTTGTGGCTTGTACTTATTTTTAGCTAAACATTTCACAACTAAACACAAAAATTCTTTTAGTATGTGAACTAATCCGCAAACTGATTGTTTCTCATATTCTTTTTTCTGTTTGATCTAGTTTTTCTTTTCCTATATCTTAGGCCTGCGCCAGATTTTTCACAAACTCCTCCCGCTTGTGTTTTTGTAGTTCATGTGTGCTTTATGCATAGCTAATGTCTGAAACATTTTTTCATGGTTCTATACAAGGGTATAGACTTTTTTTTATTTTTCATGAAACAAATATTGTTTTTATGTTGGTAAATAAAATAATGAAAATGACAAACCTTGTTTTTCCCTAAAATTATTAAGAGACTATGGTATCAAAATAAACTCAAGACAAGACTGATGATCCAAAATTGAACAATTACATTGCTTATAATACCTTCCCAGATGCTAATTAGCTCGGTGATTTGATGATAGCCACTCAGACTGGAGATTTCACAAAAGTGTACGTAATGTCATGGTCTAGTACCGAGTCTAAAGAAGATACCAATGCTTTTCTTTTTGAAACTGATACCAATGCTTACCCCTGAGATCATTTATGTTTACCTTCCTTTTTCAGATGGGCATTGCCACTTTCCGTTATCATGTTTTCTATTATCACCTCATGTATATATGTGATTTGTTGCGGATTTTTTTCAAAACTTCTAAGCATTTTATTCGAGAAGGTTTTCATGATTCTACCAAATATGTGGTTTTTATCAAATATTTCCCCGTGAAATCTGATAACCTGCCACCACATTAAGTAATTAAAAAACTCGTCTTTTGTTCCTAAGTGTGCTATTTACAAAATGAAATATTTTCAGGACGGATGGAGTATTTATGTATGTGCACCATAATTCACCACCTTTAATCTCTATTTAATTACTGCCGTCTCCTCTTGACTTACTCCACTACTGGCTTATTTTTTCTACCTACTACTCAGATCAGCTACGAACGTCACGAGGGGGTTGACGCGGTAATACCCATTTTGGAAAACAATTCACCCAGTCTGTGTGCGCTGCTCATAGTTGAACTTATTCTTCTTCGGCACAGCATTAAGACCTTCCCAACCTTTTACTGGTAGTCTCCGTCATTTTGTCTGTTCAAAAGCAACGCTCGATCAAAGTCCTGAGAAAATCCATTCTTCCTGCGTCATTTTCCACGCTTGATCATTTTTTTCTTTTTCTCCAGTTGGATAAATACACATGCAGCGTACCGTACCGATGGCTCCAGTCGATATTCTTCTGACTAATTAAGCGTGCATTCACTCCATCTGCAGCAGCCTGTGGTCAGCTTAATTAGCTAGAACAAATCGGTTTGGAGTTGACAAAATCTAAGCCGTACCTCGCCGTTCGTTTACTCCATGGTCCAGGCCCAGTCTGACGATGAATGGGATAATTAAGGTCAGGTTCCGCCTGCGGTCGGTCGTGTATCAGCATACTAGTTAGCTGTTGTATTTTCTACTGACGA
This sequence comes from Eragrostis nindensis, assembly GCA_012490785.1. Lineage (NCBI taxonomy): Eukaryota > Viridiplantae > Streptophyta > Magnoliopsida > Poales > Poaceae > Eragrostis > Eragrostis nindensis. The sequence continues at coordinate 142,734 of JAAXCT010000954.1, forward strand.
CTGTGACCGACTGGCCGCGTGGCCGGTAGTAGCGACCTTCACACGCTCAAGATATATAACTGCTGATTCGTTTTGATTTTCAACGGATTTGTTCCCACGTTGTTGAAGATTTATTACATATCTTAATATCCACGTTGGTGCTAAGCCGAATCGTCAGTGTGTTCAGAGAATATTTTTAGTTTAGCTGTGCCTCATCCAAATATAATACTAGCATGGATGCATCCAGGTAGCTTCCGTGCATACTAGAGTGTAAACTACCTGTGATCTTAAGAAATCATTTGTGTCTACATCAATTAATATAAGAGCATGCCCGCTTCTTCAGCGTAATACACATGTATACAATTGCGTCTAGGCTTAATATATCTATGTGTTACCTTAATATTTGGTCAAGAAAAGAAGCCTCCACTTTCACGCTCAGGGCCTGAATTATCTGGTCAAGAAAAGAAGCCTCCACTTTCACGCTCAGGGCCTGAATTATCACCTTAATCGGACAAAAATATATTCATCACTGCCATTACAAAAATATATATTTACCCAAAATACCCTTAATTATACCTCCCAAAGATATATCAGTTTACCCGACAAAACAGGGGCCGCACATAACAGCTCCTTTTACAAAGACATGTGTCATGCAGCCGTATGTATGCAAAGAGCCCTAGCTGCCAGCGGTGAGCAAGAGAACCAGCAACAACTAACAAACCTAGTTGCCGGCGGCGAGGGTGTGATGCGCAAGTAAGGACGCCCCGTTCGCGGGAGCAGGCGGCACAATGCGGAAGAGGCATAGCAATCCTGGAACAGGATGACATGAATTTGATCGCGCGGAAATGACGCGTATTTCCAGGAAAGAAACGTCATTGCAGCTAATTAACAACATGGATTAATTGGTAACCGACGATGCCTTGTTGATCATGGGCTCTTCCTTGGTCTTGCAGCTCGGCGATATGCATTCATAGCAACAAAAAGGAAAGTGAGTATCCACCATTGACATCCAAAATAGCCCACAGTACCTTTATATACATTATTATAAATTAATATGCACTATTATTATAAGAACAATTAGCTGGAATAAACAGTGAAAATTATACTAAAATCGCCACATGTTTTAAAATTACCCATAATTGCCACTAAAATAGCCCAAAATGCCTACATGTTTTATATGAATTACGCATTATTATTACGAAAATGATCAACTAGAATTAGTGTGAAAGAAAATACCAAAATAAAAATAAATTGATGAGACATTCAATATATAAAAGAGTTGGATTGTTAGTACTAGCCGCGCAAATGAGTGGGCAAGCATAATAGTTACTTGTACTTATGTCAAAATAGCTTAAGATCATTAAATATATCCATTCCATCCAAAGCTTCGCATGTGCCGTCTATCTTCACCTAATTTTGCATATAATGGGGCCATTATTTCCGCGTTGCCGAAGTTCTTTGGTAATCAGATTTTCCATAGTTAGGCCAGTCTGAACGTTGCCTGCTATTAAAATCTTGCAAGTAAGAGCCGTGAAATGGCATAATATCCTTGTGTCACCGTTCTGAAAATATTATTTACTTAGACTGACTGAAATCCAAGTCGACAGAAGTATACATCATCATCTTCATAAGGGTACCGTACCGTATTTTTCAAAACCTGATTTGTGTTCATTTCCAGCATGCTGACCTCAAACATTGTACTCGGACAGCATATTTCTTAATCATTCCACTGGACGTGTTACTGTTCAGTTAGAATTCTAAGCTAGAAACACGGTATTGAATTCAGCAAATGCAATACGAAACTAAAATATTTGTTTTATCTTGTAAACACCAAATCCAGCGTGGAGTTAGATGTGTGCCAATGCGTATTAAGAAAATGGTTAACCTTCTCGTATCTATACACTCCCCAATATCTTTAGCTGAGATGTCCATATCGCACGCATTGCACACAATGAGGCATTAATTGAAAATTTTGTTATCATGGAATATTGAACTATAACTTCATAGGTACATTTACATCCTTGTCGATTGGCATGAGTTCTAGTCAAAGCGGGCAGGAGTATATGTTGTCTGTTGTGGAAATAAATAACGTAACATGTGTCTCTCGTCGTCTAAATTTCTCCTGTGATCCTCATTATTTTCAGTTGCTGAATTTCCTGGAAACCATGTTTTCTGTACCTAGGCTAGACTAAACCGTGTCAACTCAAATTATCGCGAATTAGAGATTTGACTTGTCTGATGGAATAAAATTACTCGTGAATCACGGCGATGAAAAAAAATGTTGGCAAGCTTGGTCAGTCTGAATATTGGTTCGAGCGTATCTGTATATGGACGCTTCCGACTTTCTGTCTTTGACCACGTGATGCTAATCGTACTGCCATACTCATTTTCATCAACATGCATGAGACATTTGGTTGGTTTCAGATTTAAAATAGCGGGTAACAAAATGAAAATTATTGTGGTTGGAAAACATTAGCTGCCACCTTAACATACATCGATCTTAGCTCTTGATGTCTGGAAAACTATTCGATGAGCGACGTACAAGCATATTACACACGCAGAACTGTTTCACAACGAAGTACTTCGTTCCTAGGCCTTTTTAAATAAATAAACCAACTAAACTATTTTTTTCTCTTTTTCTGTATTTGTTTTGTGATTTTGGCAAGATCCTAGAAAATTCCATGGGAGGCCCATACATTAATAAACATACATTAGTGAATTATAGTAGCATGGATTTCAATAAAAACAACTTTTTTCTAGATAATGGGAAAATTGAAGGAATTTTTTTAGATAACTTCAATTTTCCCGTTATCTAAAAAAAACTACTTCATTGAAATCCATGCTAGCATGAGAGACACGATTTACTTTCTTTCGTTCCCTCATCCAGTTCATTAATTAGTGTACGTAGAACAATTTACACCATCCATGAGTCTGGATTGAATTGATAGCTTGCGGTGTCGATCATCTAAGGCTAGCTCCAATCTTTTGATTACCCTTAAAGTACCCAGTTTTCTTCGGAGGCCAATGTGAGAATCAGCGACCGAACCCCCAGAATAGGCTATTAGGTTTGAAAAGCACACAGTGCAGATTTATCATACTTTGGGTCAAAATAACATATACAAATCTTTTGTTGTGTTCATGTACTTATTTTTCTTGTTTAAATAACCTAGAGCAATAGCATAGGATCTGAAATAAGAACCTTATATTTTATCAATGGGGATAAAATGTTTAGCTCTTTCTGTAAGAATTTTAGAATTTTTCTTTCAAAATAAAAAATTAATAACCATAACATATATAGCAGCGCAATTATGAGGGCCACCTTTGCCTTTGTATGTATTTCACTTAGGGTGCGTTCGGCGCATAGAGTCTAAATTTTAGAGGGTTTTTGTAACGAATATTCTAATTATAAATAAAGTTTAATTACAAAACTAATTTCAGGACTCCGCTCGAATTTGCGAGATGAATCTAATGAGGGTAATTAAGCCGTAATTAGACGATGGTTACTGTAGCATCACTGTAGCAAAATATAGATTAATTAGGCTCATTAGATTCGTCTCGCGCTTTAGAGGGGGGTTGTGACATAGGTTTTGTCATTAAATTAATAAAAGTAGTTTTAAATAGCAAGATTCTCTTTCATGTGATGGGGGCTAAAAATTAGAGGGGGTGCGCCGAACGGGGCCTTAGTGAGCCAACGGGACACCTAGTTCTTGTTGAAGACGACTGACATGGTCACATGGGCATTGTAAAAATGCCAAGTGTCAGTGATAGCACTAGAAAATAGGGATACTTCCGGTAGTATTTTATCTTCAAAGAACCATGTCGTATTTTAAACTTTAAGGAACTAGGTTAAAAGTTTTGGTGGCTCAAATGATCTCTGTTCGATGTTGTGCTGAGTCATTTCATTTCAGATACAGGGTGGGAAAGTGAAACAATTACAGATAAAATGAAATGAAGCCTCGGGATGTGCTGCAACGAAAGATTAGGTGGTTGTTAAAAGCATAATGTTTGCCTCTTAAATTTGTGATACATTTGTAAAATAGCATTCCCATGTAAATTCCATAACCTGTACGTTTTTATTCCTGATTAAACAACTGGGTTCACTCTCATGTTGGCCAGTACAACGAGAACAATTGTACTGTCAACATACAACATGTTTAAATCATTCCTACACATTTAGGTGCTCTAACAAGCTGCCCTCTTATTACTATGTAACCAAACTTTTCTATATATAGAAAAGTACCAATTCAGGGTCGACTCCTTTTGGGATGATGACAGTCGGCTGATTGATATCTGGCAAGGAGAGTGCTATTTTCTTTGCATTCTCTAAGTAGCTCTCAAACTTCTTCTGACTTGCTCCAGATTTCTTCTCAATTTTGTATTCATCCTTTGAGTGATCATTTTTAATAAGAACATCAAGGCCAATATCAAGAGCAAGCTCCTCCTTCATGAGATGGTACTTGATTGCCTGCTTGCGAAATGTCCAGTTGCCGGTGATCCAGTCAAATTGGTATAAAGGAAGAAAGCGGTGGCCATATGACGCGATGAACTCAATGGCAGCAAGGATGAATTTAAACTCATCCTTGGAGAGGTAGTAAGAAAAACTAAGCCTTGTCCACCCAGGCTTCAATCCACTGTACCCCTGAAAATATTGTTGTAATGAGCAGTCATATTAGTAACTTGTACGGTTACCTGATAATCAAGGTGGTCAAGCAGTGGAACAATGATGAGATACCTCAAGTATGGCAGACCGGAGCCGAAGAGAGAGTTCATTTTCAATCTTGAGCAACGTGTGACCATATGGCCCTGCACATGCACAACCCCCCCTCGCTTGGATGCCAAAAAGATCGTTGAAAAGCCTTGTAACAAACCGACCATGTAGCGGCCGTCGCTTGTGCTTCACATCCTCCAACCATCTATCAGAACCGGGCTGATCAACAGCTTTGAATAGTGAATCCTTCACCGGAGGGTAGATGAGGAAAGAGAAGATTGGAAGACGTTCGACATTGGTGTTGCCTAGAACCCATACATTTGGGTTGCTGACAAGCCTCTTCATTGCGGTCTCGGAGTACACATGCTCTCTAAGGCTCATTCTGTCATACCCAATGTACTCCTTGACCCAGAATGCAAGGGATGCACGGATCTTTTGGACGATTGGTGGCGTTCCAGCATCCTCCCGCTCTTCTATGTCATCATAGTATATCGTATCCTACATATCACAAACCATGTTTAAAACATAATAGTTTGAGGGATACAAGAATGGAAATATGTAGCTAAGGCATAAGTAGAATTTTTCTATTATTATTGGGCATTGGTAATTACTCACCTCCTCATTGAAGCCATTCACATAGGCCACAGTGCCACCACCACACGTTGACGGGGGCTGGGAGTTGAGTCCATACATTTCTTTGTTCATCAGAAGGATGCCTGGTGTGCCTGGGCCACCGACGAATTTATGCGGGCTCAAGAAGACAGCATCATAGCCATCGATTTGACCAGATTTCATGTCAATCTTCACATATGGGCCACTGGCAAAAGAAAACGTAAGAATTGAAGCATGTAACTTGTTGATGGTACCATTAAGAAACATCACTTATATTTGTGTGTGAAAAAGCTAAATTTCTCAGAATACTTCTGATCATAGACACTGGTAAACTTAATTCAAGATTAATGGATTTTTTTGCAAACAAGTTGACATGGCCTAAGAATATTCAGAGTTTTTAAGAAGTCAAGAATGGAATGGAGTCAAATGAATCCGTTGATTTCTGGTCAAACAAAATCAACTGGCTTCAACACGGAAAAAGATATTCAACAAGTCAAGATATATTGTTCTGTCACTCTCACAAGACAAAAACTGGAACAGAATGTTTTCCATGTTAGATTGTGATGGGGTTTCATGGTCTCACCTCGCGGCAAAGTCAAAGCACGCGTAGGCGCCGTGCTGGTGCAGCACGCGCGCAATCTCACGTGTGTCGGTCATGATGCCGGTGACGTTGCTGCACGCCGAGAAGGACCCCAGCATCGGCCGGTTCGCGTACTCCGGCGAGCCGAGCGCACGTCGGAGCGCGGCCACGTCGATGAGCCCGTCTTCGTCGACGCCGATCTCGACGACCTCGGCGAGGCTCTGCCGCCACGACAAAAGGTTGGAGTGGTGCTCGTACGGCCCGACGAAGACTACCCACCGCTCCTGGACCCGCAGCTGCCCGGCGAGGCGGCCGCGCAGTTCGACGGACGGCGCCGCCACGCCGATGACCTCCTGAAGGCGCTTGATGGCCGCCGTCGTGCCGGAGCCGCAGAAGAGCAGCGCGTCGCCGGGGCCGGCGCCCATGCAGCGCTTCACGTAGCGCGCCGCCTTGTGCACGAGGCGCGTCGTCTTGCTCCCGACATGGCTGTCCTCCGTGTGCGTGTTCCCTGCATAAATGAGTGAGAAGTTTAGCCACAACTCACAAGTGCAGGAATGAGAAGCTCATGGCCATGGATGCATTGTATGTATGCTTCTCCAGGCTCACCATAGAAAGGGAGGACCTCCTTGACGAGGTAGTCCTCGATGTACCGCAGGGCTCGGCCGGACGCCGTCTGGTCGGCGTAGGTGAGCACGCGCCGGCCGAACGGCGTGTCGAACTCGACGTCTTTTCCGATCAGCTGAGACCGGAGCCAGTCCAACTTGTCCTCCGACATGCCAGCGGTGGCGCTAACCTTCTCCTCCTCGGACGTCGTGACGCGGAGGAGGCCGAGCAGGGTGGCCATTCGCTTGGCCTCCTCCGCTATCGTTGCTGCCTCCATGGGCACGGCTCCTTGCACAGATGGCATTCTCACCGTACTTCGTTCACAAACTTTAGCTCTTTTTTTTTTTTGCGATCACAAACTTCAGCTGGCTAACAAGATCAAGGTCAACAATGGCAATGGCAGCGGTGGGAAGGCAATGGATATCGCTTGTAGGTGTGTGTAAGCGTGGGTGTGTGTGCTTGGTGATTGATTAAGAGGGCTTTGCATGGACAGGTATATATAGCCTCTGCGTTGCACATGATTTGGGCTCCTTACGCGTCTAGAGGATGGAAAGTAGTAACTGCACGCCTAATAATTTGTTGCCAAGTCAAGGTGAAACGCATTTTTATTTCAAGTTGCCTATGCTAATTCAAGTAGCGGTAAACGGACCACTTCAATTCGAGGAAACTGCTTCTCGTCGAGACCAGATGTTCATTCCTGCGTTTCAGTGTGCATTGAATGGTAATTTCAAGACCTTCCTTTACCAGATTGGACTAGAGGAATATTCAGGTTATTTAGGTCCAATTCAATCTTCCGCCAAATTAGACTTGTACCTATCTTAAAGATATTCAGATAGAGTAAAATACATGGATGGCCACTATACTTGTTTCTCTGTTTCGATTTGGCCATCGTACTCAAGAATACGCAAATTCTGGCCACTAATCTTGCTAGTCCGTGTCAAAGGAATAAGCAGCGCTCTCTAGCACTCAAGTTTGTTTATGGGCGCCCTATACAATTATATCTTTGCAGTCAAAGGAAGCAGCGCTCTCTAGCATTCAAGTTCTTTTATGTATCGCCATTGTTTTCAATATTTTTTAATTTTCTTTTTGCAAGATTGCAAAGAAATGTCGTCCCTGATAATAAAGATACAATATATGACACAGCATTATTTTCTCAGAACTTGTAATTTGATTTCCAGATTTGTCTACCAAATGATACATTGGAAGTCTTTATGGAACGTCACTTTACAAAGAGGATACAACTGGAATTGAAGTTCGAGTAATATAGTTCGGTGTGCCATATAAACTGTCGTATAATGTTTACTGTAACGTTATTATACAAAGAGGCGTATTCTTCATTCGCTCAAAACCATATATAATGCCCATGTCATACATCTATTTTTTGTGATCTCTTCTAATATTTTCATTTTGTCACTAATGGTGTGGTGGAATGAACAAATATTTGAACGTCTCGAGATACTGTACAATTTGGAATAGTTTGGAGGGTGCAAAAAAAATTAAGGAAACATTGCCACAATCCAAAGGAGGCTTTAGACTTTGAGGACTTTCTATCGCAATCCCAATTACTTCAAGGAATGGAATGGAAACTTAAATTTCATTTTAATGGGAATTTTTAATGATTGATTGAAAAAAAAATCAAATATAACTGAACATCTACTCCCACCCAAAACCATAAGAGCTAGACAAAGTACAACTAGATTAAACTAAAAACATTCTCATATTTGTAAGGTTTATCAATTCCTACTGGTTGATAACACTTAGTATGCAGTCGCTCTCTCATTTGATTGCCTGCCAATTATACTAGAGTCTTCACTGGATCGTTTTTAGCTGCTACGTTAAGCGTCATGCGTAATTCTTGTATGTCTTTTGACCCATTAATAATTGATCGATTATTCATACATAAGTATATGCATTGACGTGATGTTTTTTGTTAAAGTTGTATATGGTGCATTAAACTGAGGCGGCAAACAAAAACTAAGCACCAGCTGGCTCAAAACTCTGAGTTGACAAAACTAGAAGAGCCTGCTTGGGACTGCTTGCTTGGTGCATGGTCCACACCGAGGCAAGATCATTTTTTTTTTTTTGAACAGAAGATCATTTTATGGTTAAACAACTTGAAGTATTCATGTATAGTATTTAAAAGGTTTAATTCACGTTACAAAGGCAGTGTATATTCTACTATTGGTCAGAGCTAAGAACAGATGTGAGAGAGGTCAGTCTGTATGTGTGCTCAGCATGTCCGACGAACATTGACCGGCATTGGGTATACTAATTAAACTATGCATGCTCAAGGTTGACCAGCGTTGGACATTCAATGCATCTCGTAATAGAGAAGTTTGGAGGAGCGAGATGGACGCGTCAGAGCTAGTACAAAAGGAATGGAATAGATAGATATGAAACCAAACCACCAAGTCCATTAGCCGTGTTGTGGTTTTCTTGTTTTGAGCAACATGGAGACTTGCATTTGCATATTGTTTTTTGTAATGTGGTTTTATGGTGCACCAAATCAATAAATTTATTGTAGGTGGTTGTGATGTACGCTCAAATATTATTGACCGGAGAAGATGTGTTCAAGATGCCAACCGAAGAGAAGCAAATCAATCTAGAGATGATTTTTTCTTCAATCGTAGAAGAAGGCGGTGAGGCCGTGAGACTTTCATTGGATCGTGGAGTTCCTGGTGTTCCTGCATCACTGTCACAAAGGAGACGAGGGAATCTAATACCGACGTTAGGATCAAATGAAATTCAGATAGACAATATCAACTTCGGTCGCAATTGGAATGCATGGCTGCTTACAAACAACATTGTCTCCATCCATCTTATTTGAAGTTATTGGCCTAAGGCATACGCTACTTTAATCATTCTTGGTTCTAACCTCATATTACTATTTTCAAAAAGTTTTACACATGAATTTGCAACCAGATCATAGCGGTCCCGTTGTTGGAAGCAACCCACCCTGTGTGTCCCACTTGGTATCGGAGTTGCATTTATTAATTATTCTTTCAGTACGTAGTAGGCAGCATCTCTTTCAGCTAGGAGTTTTTGATGACCTTGTCAATCTCAAGATCAGCCGATCTAGTCTCTCGTATACAATAGAGGGTGAGTGACCAAGTGTGTATGTCAGTGTTTGTATTGTATTTTAAAATTAATTATATAAAAGTTTTTATGGTTATATAGGATCATTTTGAAAAAAAAACAGTGATGTTATAACAAGGGAGGGCTTCAAGACATAAGGACTTCAAGTTACAAAGCTGGCGCGGAACCTGGCTATTTGCTCCAGCTAAATTGAAGGATATGACCATAAACATCGAGTTTCAGAGTGAGAGACAAGATCAACTCTGAGGTAAGGAACATTGACCGTTCATGGTCTGGCGCAGCCAAATGATTATATATAGTTGTTGCCATTTTCCTGCTACCCGCCGGTAGCGCTCAGACCTGGAGTAATTGGCGAGAGAGGGAGAGAGAGAGCAGCATGATCAGCAACAGCGTAGAAATTGCTACTCGTACTTTCACTGTTTAATATGCATCCGCGTTGAAGAAGCACTACATGTGCTGCCTCATGGTCTTGAATTCAAGAATCAAGATAATACTGCCAAGTGAACGTTCCAGTTGTCAGATCCCACAAGTTGTAGAAGAATACAGATAATGCTGACAGTATATTGTTCACATTCTGGAGGACCAGACTCGTCCAGAGTGTAAACTTTGATTCTTTCCAAATGTTGTACTTCATAATGATTTCTGTGGTGTTCGTTTTCAGTGTTCCTCTACGTATGCATGCATGCCTTGGTGTGGATCTGCGATCGAGATATTACGCAGTGCGCACATGTCTCCCTTATTCAAGTTTATTCCCTTTCTAATCTGCTTTCAAATCTTGTTCCTTTTTTTTTTCCGGCTTTCTGGATTCGTGAAATACTCGAAATAAGAAACACATTATTAGAGTTGTTGATCTTTAGGCTAGTCCCAATGGTCAATTTCATTTTGTTGTTTCTAACATGCCACATCATCTAAAATGATTTGAAACCATCAATGAAACAACTCCCTCCAATGGTAAGTTTCATTTTTGTTGTTTCATTGGCAAGTCATGGTATTTAATTCTTGCATTATGATTGGGTGAAGAGCTCATGAAATGAAACTCAATGGCTTCAATGGTGGTTTCAATAGGTTTTAAAGTTTTGGAAATAGTGCAACACTAGTTTCATCTAGATGAAACCACTTCCTTCTCTTTTTTCATAAATCTCATGCCACATCATCATCTTTGCTTATGTGGCACCTCATTTATTGAGAATGAAACTCCCATTAGGAGTAGCCTTATGACCTCCACGGCAATGCGGTGGTGGTCGGACGGCCGTGCACCCTTGCCCTGTCTTGCATGTGCGCCTCCCCTTTGGGTCGTTCGGCCTGCTGGAAAACAGGCTGAGATACGCAGCCCGTGGGGGTATATCTGGTACATATCATCCACACTAAAAGAGTATCATTTTTTGGTACCATAATTTATATTGGCATTATCCTTCTAAGGCCATGTTTCTTGGATCCAAAGGCCTAAAATGGTTAAAAGAAAATCCAAAGTTAATTTGTCCTTTTAATTCATCAGCTAAGAATTTTGATAGGTTTAGTTTAGTGCCATCAATTAGGATTCAACTATACATTTTTAGCATGATACTAGTCAGCTAAAAGGAGATCTCCCACTGGATTGTGCTAATCTATACCAAGGGTTCCAACCGCCAATCGTGCCAATTGACTATTCCGGAACCCCTCAGGTCAAGATTTGTTTTCTGAATGGTTCGAGGCTTCCTAGATCTGGGACCGATACCGGGTCAAAGCAAACACATATGCATGTGCATGTACCGTGTGGATACCTTAATAGGAATCGTTGTGACTGAGATGGACGCGTCAGACTAGTACAAAAGGAAATGGAATAGACATATATGAAACAACATGGAGACTTGCATTTGCATCTTTTTTTTTGTAATGTAGTTTACGGTCCACAAAATCAACAATTTTTTTGTAGCTGGTTGTACGTATGCTCGAAAATTATTGACTGGGGAATACGTGTTCAAGATGCAAATGAAGAAATCAAATCAATCCTAGGAATGATGCAAAAATCCACTATTCTTAGAGAAAAATATGGATCGTAATCAGAAGATGTAGATGAGAGAGATATAGAGAGAAGGCGATGAGGGAAGAGATGAATTTTTCTTCAGTCCTAGAGGAAGGCGATGAAGGCGAGAATTATTAGTGGAATAAATATTCTGGACCAACCTGATGGTTGTTCTCAAGCCGTGCCTGAATTTCATTGGAGCTTGGTGTTCCTGCGTCCCTGTCACAAAGGAGACGATCGAGGGAATCTAGTACAACATCGACATTAGGATCAAATTAAATTCACATAGACAAGATCAACTGGGGCCGCAATTGGAATGCATGGCAGCTTACAAACAACATGCTGCTGCCTTCATCCTTCTTATTTGAAGTTATTGGGCTTATGCAAACGCTACTTTAATCATTCTTGGTTCTAACCTCATATTACTATTTTTTATAAAGTTATACACATGATTTTGCAAACTGATCATAGCGCCCCGTTGGTGGAACCAAACCACCCTGTTTGAGTGTCTGGCCTGGAGTTGCATATGCTACTATTATTCTTTTTAATCTGCTTTCAAGTCTTGTTCCCCTTTTTTTGGCTGCATCCATGTAAGGCCTTTCTTGAAAGGCTGGATTCTCAAAATATTTCGAAAGTAACAATCTTCTTGAGTTGGATTGGATGGCAAAACACAAGAATTACTCATATGAGGTGTTTGGATGGTTCATTGGAAAAATGTTATTAGATGTTCACTATGATGAGAGAGGAAGAGGTAACATTAACAAGCCTTGAAACTGTCAAAGGAATTCAAAACAATTCGCTAGTGGTCATGCTTGCATTCCTCCAAAACTTGGAGTTTACTTAATCTCATGACCTCCAACTGGGGCTGCACCAGCCGCTGACCCGCGGCAACTTAGCAAGGGTTCCAATTGGAACCGCCAGTCGTGTCAAACTGTCAATCATAAGACCGCCCTAGATTTCCTTGGATCCGTGAATGGTACCGGGTCAAAGCAAACATGTATGTGCAGGTACCGTGTGAATATCTTACATCGGAATTGAAGAACGTTGACCGAAAGTCCGTATCAGTTTGTTGACGAGTAATTATTGCACTTCAAACGGCAAGTTGCTGGTCCGTGCGCGTCCTGACCTCTATATAAGGCATTCGTTGCATGGCAGTTCCGGCATAACCACACCCACAACTGGATTACTGGAGCAAAGCTTCGCAGCTGCACACACATCCAGCAACCCAGCTGAGTGCTGACTACCACCCGAAAAAAAAAAAGTGTGCTGACTAGTGCCTACCACCAAAAAAAAAAAAAGTGTGCTGACTAGTGACAACCTTATACTATACTAGCACATATGGCGTCCGACGGGCAGCACGTGCCGAGGTGGACGGCGAGCCCGCCGTGGAGGCAGCAGGGCCACGTTGCCGACGCCGATGACGATGACGCGGCCTCGGAGCTCAACGCCTCGGGCTCGACACGCAGCGCGGCTGGCGCCTTCCCCTTCGGGAGCGGCAGATCGTTGGCCCAGCAGCGCTCGTTCCCGCCGCCTCTGAAGCAGGCGCCGGAGCCCAAGCACGACGTCGCGGCCGCCGAGCTGATGCCCTCCGGCTCGACGCGCAGCAATGGCGCGTTTCCTTTCGGCAGCGGGCGCGAGCAGTCGTTCCCGCCGCCGCCGCGGCAGCCCACGCCGTGGAACCAAGGCCGCGCGGCCGACGCCGGAGACGACACGGAGGCCCCCGAGCTGATGCCGTTCGACTCGACGCGCAGCGCCGGCGCGTTCCCGTTCGGCAGCGGGCGCTCGTTCGCGCCGCAGCAATCGTTCCCGCCGCCTCCGCCGCGGACGCAAGTGGTGGCTGTCGCGCCGTGGAAGCAGGGAGACGCCGCCGCCGGAGACGAGCTGAGCGCCTTCGGCTCGACGCGCAGCGGCGGCGCGTTCCCCTTCGGCAGCGGGCGCGAGAAGTCCTTCGCAGCGCAGCCTCTGCAGCAGACCACGACACCGGCGCTGGAGATCAGCGTAGCTGCGGAGCCGGGGAAAAGCGCCATGGAGAGGTCTTCGTTGCTGATTCGGCCGGCGGAGGAAGGCGTGGTCCTCTCCTGGGAGGATTTGTGGGTGTCGGCGCCATCCGGTGGAAGCCGTAAGGCCATCCTTTCCGGCGTGAGCGGCATCGCGCGCCCCGGCGAGGTGCTGGCGATCATGGGCCCGTCGGGGTGCGGCAAGTCCACCCTCCTCGACGCCCTGGCCGGACGTCTCTCCGGTAGCGTCACCCAGAAGGGTGAGATTCTGGTCAACGGTCGTCGCCAGAGGAATCTGGCGTACGGGACCTCCGCGTACGTGACGCAGGACGACGTGCTGATGACGACGCTGACGGTGCGCGAGGCGGTGCACTACTCCGCGCAGCTGCAGCTCCCGTCCGCCATGCCCGCGGCCGCGAAGCGGGAGCGCGCGGAGGAGACGCTGCGGGAGATGGGCCTGTCGGGGGCCGCGGACACGCGCATCGGCGGGTGGGCCCACAAGGGCATCAGCGGCGGGCAGCGCCGGCGCGTCAGCGTGTGCATGGAGATCCTCACCCGCCCGGCCCTGCTCTTCCTCGACGAGCCCACCAGCGGCCTCGACAGCGCCGCCTCCTTCCACGTCGTCAGCAGGATCGCCAGGCTGGCTCGCCGCGAGGGCATGACCGTCGTCGCCGCCGTGCACCAGCCCAGCACCGAGGTCTTCGAGCTCTTCCATGGCCTCTGCCTCCTCGCCTACGGAAGGACCATCTTCTTCGGGCCGGCTGCAGAGACCAACCGGTTCTTCACCGCGGCCGGATTCCCATGTCCGTCGCTGATGAACCCTTCCGACCACTTCCTCAGGACCGTCAACAAGGACTTCGACAACGACGAAAGCCAGCTGGTTGACGAGGAGAAAATTACTACAACCCAGGCTATCGACAGGCTTGCCAACTCGTACAAATCCTCTGTCCACATGGAGAATGTGAAGCGCCAGATTGCCGACACACGCAAAAACGTAAGACCACTCACTATCAGAACTCTGCTTAATCGTCAGTTTGTTCACTTCAATACTTCGTCCTGTGCAATAAGACCGATCGATTTTTATTCATTATTATTATATTTTGCAGGGCTCCGGTGCTCCGGCGAAGAAGCAATCGCAGCCAAGCTTCCTGACGCAATCCCTGGTGCTCACCAGGAGGTCCTTTGTGAACATGTACCGTGATCTCGGGTACTACTGGCTGAGGTTCGCCATCTACATCGCGCTGTGCCTCACTGTCGGCACCATTTTCTACGATGTCGGACACAGCTTTGGATCCATACAGGTGATTAGCTAACACTGGCAGTGCTAGTTTATTTTCTGCCACACTTCAGTATATAGTGGCAAATATAGTTCCATTTCTATATATTCCTATTCAGCATTATATTGAGCATCTGATTGCTAACTGTCTTGGAAATGGTACGTGATGCAGGCCCGTGGCTCTTTGCTCAACTTCGTCGCCGCTTTCCTCACCTTCATGGCCATTGGTGGTTTCCCGTCTTTCGTCGAGGACATGAAGATCTTCGCAAGGGAGAGGCTCAACGGTCACTACAGCGTGTCGTCGTTCGTCATCGCAAACACGGTGTCGTCGACGCCCTACCTGGCGCTCATCTCCGTCGTGCCCGGCGCCATCGCCTACTACCTGGTGGAGCTCCAGAGCAGCTTCGGCCACTTCGCCTACTTCGCCCTGGTGCTCTTCGTCACCATGATGGTGGTGGAGGGCCTCATGATGATCGTGGCCAGCGTCGTCCCCGACTTCCTCATGGGCATCATCACCGGCGCCGGCATCCAGGGCGTCATGATGCTCAACGGCGGCTTCTTCCGCCTCCCCAACGACCTGCCCAAGCCGGTGTGGAGATACCCCATGTACTATGTCGCCTTCCACAAGTACGCCAACCAGGGCTTCTACAAGAACGAGTTCCTGGGCCTAACCTTCCCCAACAACCAGGCAGGCGGCGCCGCCACCATCTCCGGCGGCGAGATCCTGAAGAACTACTGGCAGGTGGAGATGGGGTACAGCAAGTGGGTCGACCTCGCCGTCCTGTGCGGGATGGTCGTGCTCTACAGGCTGCTGTTCTTGGCCATCGAGAATTTGAAGCCCACGCTGGCTGGGCTCAGGTTCAGGAACACCATGCGCTCGGTGCAAGTCGCTGAGCAGGGTTCGGACAGCAACTGAACCAAAATACTACTACGTACAAATCACTCATGAGATATATACTACCATTGAGCCAGCGATCGCTGTCTCATTGAGCAAGTGAAACAAATAATTGTACCTTTGCTAGCTGCAGGGGACCATTACTGTTCCGCAACAAAAGTTGTCAATTTTTTTTTTTTGAGAATCAATTTGTCAAGTTGATTGTATTATTGTTTTGATATGGAATATAGTACATATATCCTGTTTCTTCTTAATTACTAAGTTGTCTTGACAAAGGATTACTCTTCTTTGCATGTATCATGCGAACATCTTAAGTTTGATTTTTGTTTGCTTTACAATTTCATACTACCTCCATTCTTAAATTGATGCCACCATTGACGTTTTGAGTTACGTTTGACCGTTTGTCTTATTCAAAATATTAATTCAAATATGTAAAATTATAAGTTATGTTTCTAATTTCTTTAGTAATCCGGCTGCCCCTCCGCTCGGAGCTAGCAAAACGGAACCGCGGTGACATGGGGATCTCACCGGTGTGCGGAATTGACGGGGCAGCCCGGCGGCACGGATGATCGGTGGCGGGAGTGAGTGCTGGCGCATGTGCGAGCACGAGGAATGGAGCGGCGGGGGCACTGTGGCGAGGGGCAGCGCGACTGCGCGAGGCCCCTCGTGAGAGGAATCGGCGGCGGACATGGCCGCGAGGACGGGCATCCGTGAAGGTTAGCACGACGGGCGGCGAGCGTATGGGCGGCGAGTGAGTTCTGCACGGGCGCGACTTCTGCCAAACTCCTCGCTTCTTCTCAGCACGATTCTGTGGGCAACAGCTTCTCCAGGAATCTGGTTTTGGAGAGAAGCGCTTTGGCATATATATAGCTGTCCCAAACGGGCCTTAGTCATCTGACTGAATCTTTGCATTGGTTGACTAAGATCAAGCCCAATGCGCGACCGGCGCATGTCAGTGCAGCTCCCTTTCAGCCGAGGCAGGCGACGAGTTCCCTCAACGCGCGACGAGGAAGCCATCTTCTACTCTGTGTGCGGGTGGACAGAGATACCTGTGGGCCTAATGAACAGTGCAAACAGCCGGAGTCGACGGTCTCGTCTGCGAGCAACAAGCAAAGGAATCTTTCCATTTCTCTTTCCTCCATCTCGATTCTTTACTGATATATCGGTCGAATCGACAAAGCAATGGGCTTGCTCTAAGGACTTGAGATAGCGCAGGTTCTGTCAGCAGGTCACATACATATCCGGCCAGTAGATACATATATATACTGATCGGATCCTCAACCTTGCTTGATTAGTGGAACAAGACTGGCTGCTGGTAGTAGGCGCAGACAGCTTAGGATAGGATCGAGTACAGCTACTAGCTACCTGCCGCTTTCTTTCTCCTCCTCATTGCCTTGCTGCTGGTGGTCGTCGTCCTTGACAGCCAGGAAGACGAGGAGGGCGAGCAATGGGTAGCTGGCCGTCATGAGCCCCCAGTTGAGGAGGAGCTGCGTCATGAGGGGCGTCCCGCGCATGTCCACCTGCCACGCCACGGCGGCGCCGGCGCTCTGCACACCCTTGTACAGCCCCGCGTACCTGCTCAGGACCCTGCCGTCGTTGGTGAGCGCGCCGATCACCCAGTAGATGAGGCTCTGGAACATGGCGTCCAGCATCCCGTAGCTGCAGTAGAGCAGGAACGGCCCGCCGTATCTCCGGCCGCCGTCCTTGAAGTCGATCAGCGGCTGGTCTTTAAATTTGTCGTGCCTGAGCTGGCTGGCGAATCCCCCTCCCCAGATGGCGGTGCCGAGCGCGGCTACGACGGCGACGCCGAGCAAGCCTCTCCTCCTCCTCCTCCTGCGGCCGGCGCCGCCGTGGTCGAGGAGGTAGCCGATGGCGGCGGAGCCCAGCATCTGGGCGCTCCAGTAGGCGACGTTGTTGAGGCCCCTGGTGCGCAGCGTGAAGAGCAGCCCGTTCACGTTGTTGAACTGGTACGTGTAGAAGAAGTTGCTCGCCCACGCCGGCACCAGCAGCAGCAGCATCCTCCAGTCGCCGCCCAACAGCCGCAGCATCTCGCCGGCCTCCTCCGAGTAGCTGCCGCGGCCGCCGCCGACTCCGGCAACCCTGCTTCCGTCGTCGCGGACGATCCGGTGCGGCGGCGGGAAGAGCAGCGTGAGCGCCACGCCGACGAGCATCAGCGCCATGAACGCCACGTAGGTGCCGTCGCCGACGCTGCCGGCGCTCGCGCGGCGGTAGTTGAGGGACAGCGGCAGGAGGCCGCCGAGGACGCTGCCGAGGCTGAAGAGGCACCAGAAGAGCGAGATGTAGGCGCCCCGCCGGCCCGGCGGCGGGTACGACGTCATGATGGCGCCCTGCGCCGCCCACAGCAGCCCCGCGCCGGCGCCGAGGAGCGCGCCGGCGGCCACCGGGAACGCCTGCGACCCCGGCCGGTGGCTGTAGTAGAGGAACGACGCCACGTAGAGCGGGTAGGTCAGGGACCCCAGGAACAGGGTGCCGCGCGGGCCGAGGAGGTTGTGGACGGCGCCGCCGACGACGCCGAAGACGGCGAAGCACGCGTACAGGGCCGTGTTGGCGTTGTCGGCCACGGCGTGGTCCGCCTGCCCGCCGCCGCCCAGGCCGTTGAGCGCGTTGTACATGCCGGGCAGGCAGAAGCACACCAGACCGATCAGGCTCACCTGCGCCAGCGGAGAGTTGTACCGCAACATCCACGACCAACGCTTCGCCGGCCGCGACTGCTCCTGCTCGCCCTCCCCTTCTTCCATCTCCGGCGGCTCCTCTTGCATGATCGATGTACGTGAGTCTGCCACTGGATTGCAACGGCTGTAATATAGACACTCTTTCGGCACGGTCTACCATAACAGTGACCAAAAGAGAGTGAACCTTGTGGCGAGTGGAAAAATAGGCGAATGGCCACCACAAGCTGGCCCACCCATCAACTCTCTGATCAACACAAGGCACTCATGCACAGTTGTGAACCTTGTGGCAGCCGGAGGACCTGCAAAAGTTTGTGAGGTGTGTAAAGATAGGTTTGGCGAGTTAAAGGAGTCTCTCTGGACTCTCATATATTTATACACCAGGATGATTACATCAGGATTACAACGATAGCTGTTAACAACTCTATCTTGTACAACAAACTAAGATTACACTTGTGCCGGATAAGCTACAACATAAGTTCAGTTGTGATCTGAACTTATCAACACCTGAATATCTGCAGGTTGTTTAACACGCCCCCTCAATCTTAGCCACTACACAGGTTAAGATTGTACTTCAACCGATCATGACTTCGCTGAGGAAGAGCTTTAGTGAAAATATCTGCCACCTGATCTGAAGACGATATAAACCTGACATCCAGTAATCCTAATGCAACTCTTTCTCTGACAAAATGAAAGTCAACCTCTATATGTTTAGTTCTTGCATGGAATACTGGATTGGCAGTTAAATATGTGGCTCCTAAATTATCACACCATAAACATGGTGATCTTCCTTGAAAAACTCCAAGCTCTTTGAGAACTGACTGCAGCCAAATTACTTCAGCAGTAGCATTAGCCAACGCCTTGTACTCTGCTTCTGTGCTTGATCTAGAAACTGTAGGCTGCTTCCTAGCACTCCAAGATACTAGGTTTGATCCAAAGAACACTGCAAATCCACCTGTGGATCTTCTATCATCTGGGCAGCCAGCCCAGTCTGCATCGGAGAAAGCACTTACAAGATTGGAACTAGACTTCTGAATTCTTAATCCTGTTGTCATTGTAGACTTCACATACCTCAGTATCCTCTTGACTGCTCCCCAGTGTATGTCAGTTGGATTATGAAGAAACTGACAAACCCGGTTAACTGAATATGCAATGTCTGGTCTTGTAAGTGTTAAATATTGTAATGCACCCACAGTGCTACGATACTGCAGGGTCCCAGCTTCATCAAGTGATTGCCCTTGCTCTCTAGAAAGCTTATCTGTACTTGACATAGGTGTTGACACACCCTTGCAGTTTAGCATATTATTTTTCTTCAGTAGATCTGACACATACTTCTTCTGAGTTAGAAGCAGACCATCTTTGTTTGTTGAAACTTCAATACCCAGAAAATAGTTGAGCTGACCCAAATCTTTAATAGCAAACGCTGATGATAGTTGATCAAGTAGCTTCTGAGTGGCAACTTTATTTGAGCTTGCTATGATTATGTCATCGACATAAACCAGCATGTAGATTATTGTGGCTCCACTTCTAAAAATGAACAGAGACGTGTCTGCTTTAGATGGTTGAAAACCCAGCTGTTGCAACTTCTCACTGAGCTTAGAATGCCAGGCTCTTGGGGCCTGTTTCAGGCCATATAATGCCTTCTGCAACTTGCAAACATAACCAGGTCGTTTGGGATCAACATAGCCTGGTGGCTGCGTCATATACACATCTTCCTTAAGTACACCATGCAAGAAGGCATTTTGCACATCTACTTGTCTCAGCTCCCAATTTCTTGACACTGCAATCGACAAAACAAGTCTGATGGTTGAGGGCTTAACCACAGGACTGAAGGTATCACCATAATCAATACCATGATGTTGATGAAATCCTTTTGCCACTAGCCTGGCTTTATACCTCTCTACAGTTCCATCTGCCTTTTGTTTTACCTTGAAAACCCACTTGCAGCCTACTATATTCTGCTTCTTTTGAGCTGGTACAAGCTGCCATGTTTGATTTTTCATCAGTGCATGATATTCCGAGTCCATGGCTGCTTTCCACTTTGAGTCAGCTAGAGCTTCTCTGTGATCAACAGGTTCTGACATTTGAGCTGAAAATACACCACGATATGTAACAGTACCATCAGTGTACTTCTTAGGCTTCACAATATTATTCTGCAACCTCGTAGTTGGTCGTGCTGGAGCTATGGTAGCAGGTTCAGGCTGAATTTGCTGAATTTCAAGTGCTGCACTGTCAGGTTCAGACGCTGGTGCATTTTCAGATTCAGCTTGTTCTCCCCCTCGATCCGATGCTTCAGACTGATCAAAAACTGCAGCAGACATCTCAGAGGATGGAACAAAATCGTTAGCAGCAACAGGTAATGCACATTGTTCAGATTGATCAACTGAAAGTACCGGATCAGAACTGGGAAGACTAAAGGGTGAGGTTGCAGGTGTGGTGATGGCTGGTTCTCGTGCAGGTGCAGATGCAGTTTCAGAGGAGAAAGGAAACACATGTTCATCAAAAACAACATCCCTAGAAATGTAGACACGGCCAGTAGGTCGGTGTAGACATTTGTAACCTTTGTGTTGGGTACTGTAGCCTAAGAAAACACAAGGCAGAGATCGAAAGGAGAGTTTTCGATTGTTGTAGGGTCTCAAGTTCGGCCAGCAGGCACACCCAAAAGCTCTAAGAAGAGTGTAATCAGGCTTAACACGTAGGAGTCGATAAAGAGGTGTTTGGCCATCTATCACTCGACTAGGGAGCCTATTGATCAAGAAGCAGGCAGTAAGAAAAGCCTCATCCCAGAAGCGTACTGGTAATTCAGATTGGGCAAGCAGAGCTAGGCCGGTTTCAACTATATGTCTGTGCTTGCGTTCTGCAAGTCCATTCTGTTGATGGGTGTGGGGACATGACACACGGTGATTAATGCCAACGGAAGAGAAAAACTTGTTTAGTTTCTGATATTCTCCCCCCCAGTCTGTTTGAACAGCACGAATTTTGGAGTTGAGCATTCTCTCAACTTGTTTCTGAAAGTGCAGAAAGATGTGTTCAGCATCAGATTTGTGTTTCATTAGATAAATCCATGTATAGCGACTGAAATCATCAATAAAACTAATGTAGTATTCATTGCCATTAACAGAAGAAATAGCTGGACCCCATACATCAGAGTGAATAAGCTCTAAAGGACTTTTTGACTCTCTAGCTGACGAAGCAAAGGGAAATTGATGGATTTTTGCTTGTTGACAAGCATTACAAATAGACTCATCTTTATTTGACGCTGAACACAAACTAAGCGACTTGAGGACACTCTGAACGACAGGGTGGGAGGGATGGCCAAGGCGCCTATGCCACTGCTCCACTGAAATCTTGCTGCTAGCCAAGGAGAAACGACCATGAGGCCGACGTGCTGTGCTGAGTGGGTAGAGGCCACCTCGACTACGACCTTCAAGCAGAGTTTCCCTCGTTTCCCGATCCTTGATGAGAAAATATTTGGAATGAAATTCAAAAAATACATCATTGTCAGTGGCTAGTTTGTGAACAGACAAAAGATGTTTGCTAATTTTAGGGACATGCAGAACATTGGTGAGTTTAAGTGGACGAACAGATCCAGTAATTTCAGAATGACCAATGTGAGATATGTGCAAACCTGAGCCGTTGGCGACTTGGACCTGATCTCCTCCCTTGTAGCGGTCGCGCACCGTCAGCCGATCAAGATCGCTAGTCAGGTGATCAGTGGCACCGCTGTCAGCGATCCAGTAGGGGTCGACGTTGTAGCCGGTCGCCGCAGCATTGGCAGCATGATTGTTCTCCGGCTGGTAGGCCTTATCAAACCTGTACCAGCAACGGAGAGCATCATGGCCAGTCTTCTTGCACACCTGGCACTGCTCCTTGCTGCGTCCTCCTCCTTGCTGTGGTTGCGCCTGGCCACGACCACGGCCTCCTCCTGGGTGCTGGCCACGGTCGCGTCCACCACCAGTGCGACCACGGCCACGGCTTGCTTGATTGGCGGAGAAATTGGTGGCGATGTTGTTGTTGACGTTGATCTGCTGCACGGCGCTGTTGTGCTCGTGACGAAGCTCGTAGCTGATCATGTGGGAGTAGAGCTCGCTCAGGTTCATGGGCTCGGCACGCGTGGTGACCGAGGTGACCAGGGAGTCATAGTCTGACCCCAGGCCGGTGAGCAGGTACGCGATGATCTCCTGCTCCTTCAGAGGCTCGCCGACCATAGCCATGGTGTCGGCGATCTTCTTTACCTTCTGGTAGTAATCGTCCATGGACATGCCTTTCTTCTGAAGGCTGGTAAGCTGGATGCGTAGCTGCATGATCTTGGCCTGCGAGCGGCATCCAAAAGTGGACTCCAGCTCCTTCCACACCTCTGCCGCCGTAGTGCAAGTCATGACATGTGAAAGTGCCTCCTCCGTCATGGAGGAGAGAAGAGCCCCTTGAACAGCCTGGTCCTGCTGGTACCAGGTGAGGTACGCCGGATTAGCGACTGTGGTAGCCGCATCTCCGGTGCCCTGAGTGACGGTCTTGGACGGCGCCTTGGTAGATCCGTCGATGTAGCCCACCAACTGCTGGCTGTGCAGATAGGGCATGAGCTGCCTCCTCCAGACGAGGAAGTTCTCACGCGTCAGTTTGACGCTGATGAACTGGTTGAAGGAGGCATGGGTTGAACTCGAGGAAGTCGATGAGATGGACATGGCGGCGGAAGCGAAAGATGATGGAATGGCTCTGATACCATGTAAAGATAGGTTTGGCGAGTTAAGGAGTCTCTCTGGACTCTCATATATTTATACACCAGGATGATTACATCAGGATTACAACGATAGCTGTTAACAACTCTATCTTGTACAACAAACTAAGATTACACTTGTGCCGGATAAGCTACAACATAAGTTGTTGTGATCTGAACTTATCAACACCTGAATATCTGCAGGTTGTTTAACAAGGTGGAGACGAATGCTTCCGCATTGTTCCAACCAAAGCTAGACTGGTGGAGGGAGGAGGAACAAGAGGACAAGCATGGGGTGGTGAAAACCTTGGCACAACCAGGACAAAGGCGAAAATGATATGACGTTGATGAGGCGGACAACCTGAGACATACGTACTCCGTTCCAAAACCTACAAGTTTAACTATTCGTCTTAACTTGTTTTTTTATCATCAAAGCGCGCGGTATTTTAAGTGTTCCTCATATTTCTACTTTTAAGACACACCGCTTCCTCTTGTTTTCTACTTTTTAGACACATGCAGCTTCCTCTTTGACTTTGTTTTATGTAACGACAAATCTACCTATCTGGTTCACTCTTGCAGACCCTTCAACTTTCCTTATTACAACATAAACTTTCCGTCTTTAAGAGAATCCAATTTGTTGAGAAATACAATGGTCTAGATCGAGTAATCTGCTTTGATGCCACTGCAGGACATCCTTTCCTGTCAACAACAATATGACACCAGCATCCAAGTGGAAACTGAAGCCTTTGACTAGTCTGTTTCGTCTTCATTTGTGATTTGCCTCTGTGACAGTGTGACCTCTGTTGTCCTCATATGTACTGTACTGAAGAAGGATATATATCTAGTCATGTAATCTTAAATAATGAATCATTTGTCGAATTTAACTAAATAGCTAAGCTGTTAACTAAATCTAGATCACAGAAAATTTAACTAAATTGTTTTCAAATTGCTAGCTGGCACGATAAATAAATTGGTAACATTCGATAAATAACTGTATTTCCTGTAATCAATCATGAAACACTCAGACAACTAAATGTACATCCAAAAACTGCAAAATAATCCCAGTCGAGTAGTAGCAGGACAGCAGCAGAAGCTAACATCAAGAATGGCCTCTGTTCAAAACTCATTTGAGAGGCAGAAACTTGAGAGAAACAAATATTAAAATGATCCGACATAACAGAGGATGGCTAAGAAACTGCAGTTTCTTTTCGCCTGGATAGCATTACCTCAGTAGACAGACTTGAAAATAAACCAAGATACTCGAGTAATGTACTGTTGACTCATCGATAATACGATAAGCCAATCTGCATTTTTTTTATATGAGGTCAATGGATTTATCTGGGGCAACATATGGA
The DNA here is from genome assembly GCA_012490785.1 of Eragrostis nindensis. Taxonomy (NCBI): domain Eukaryota; kingdom Viridiplantae; phylum Streptophyta; class Magnoliopsida; order Poales; family Poaceae; genus Eragrostis; species Eragrostis nindensis. The sequence goes on from JAAXCT010000954.1 coordinate 167,241, forward strand.
CACTATATTTCTGGACAAATGGAGTAGTTTTTAAGTGACTGAGATTTCGTTTACCTGTCATATTTTCGGAACAATGAAAACACATTGCTGGAACAACCTAACTGCACCTTTGGAACAATAAAACTGTATTGCTGGAACAATTAGTTCTTAGATGGAACAATTTTGTTTATTCAAAGAACTTTTTTTTGCACAAGTGAATGACAAATTTGGTCGGTTGGATCAAATCTAATGAATGGTTAAAATGATTGAGAGATTAACAAAATGATACATGCAAAGAGATTTCTGTTTCTTCTTTGCATGTCTCTCTTGAATGATTTATACGTAGTAGTATTTTGGTTCATGCACGGGGCGCTGGAACCCTGCTCAGCGACATGCACATTTTATATCCTTATTTGTGTGTGTAAAGAACTGGCAATGATACAGAGGTGCCTGTTAATCACATGAACCGCCAGGAAAAGGCACCATCTCTGGCGCTTCAGGATGTTAATACTAACAACTTCTATCTATGTATTACAGGCCAAAAAGAAAACCTGGTATCTATATATGAAATTGTAAAAAAAAAAATCAAACTTAAGATGTTCGCATGATACATATGCAAAGAAGGCCAGTTAAAGACAACTTAGTAATTAAGAAGAAACAGGATATATGTACTATATTCCATATCAAAACAATAATACAACCGACTTGACAAATCGATTCTCAAAAAAAAAATTGATAACTTTTGTTGCGGAACAGTAATATGGTCCCCTGCAACTAGCAAATTAAGGTACAATTATTTGTTTCACTTGCTCAATGAGACAGCGATCGCTGGCTCAATGGTAGTATATATCTCATGAGTGATTTGTACGTAGTAGTATTTTGGTTCAGTTGCTGTCCGAACCCTGCTCAGCGACTTGCACCGAGCGCATGGTGTTCCTGAACCTGAGCCCAGCCAGCGTGGGCTTCAACTTCTCGATGGCCAAGAACAGCAGCCTGTAGAGCACGACCATCCCGCAAAGGACGGCGAGGTCGACCCACTTGCTGTACCCCATCTCCACCTGCCAGTAGTTTCTTAGGATCTCGCCGCCGGAGATGGTGGCGGCGCCGCCGGCCTGGTTGTTGGGGAAGGTGAGGCCCAGGAACTCGTTCTTGTAGAAGCCCTGGTTGGCGTACTTGTGGAAGGCCACATAGTACATGGGGTATCTCCACACCGGCTTGGGCAGGTCGTTGGGGAGGCGGAAGAAGCCGCCGTTGAGCATCATGACGCCCTGGATGCCGGCGCCGGTGATGATGCCCATGAGGAAGTCGGGGACGACGCTGGCCACGATCATCATGAGGCCCTCCACCACCATCATTGTGACGAAGAGCACCAGGGCGAAGTAGGCGAAGTGGCCGAAGCTGCTCTGGAGGTCCACAAGGTAGTAGGCGATGGCGCCGGGCACCACGGAGATGAGCGCCAGGTACGGCGTCGACGACACCGTGTTTGCGATGACGAACGACGACACGCTGTAGTGGCCGTTGAGCCTCTCCCTTGCGAAGATCTTCATGTCCTCGACGAAAGACGGGAAACCACCAATGGCCATGAAGGTGAGGAAAGCGGCCACGAAGTTGAGCAAAGAGCCACGGGCCTGCAGAACATTTCCAGGACAGTTAGCAATCAGAATATCAGATGTGCAATGCTGAGCAAAGAGCCACGGGCCTGTATCACGTACCATTTCCAAGACAGTTAGCAATCAGATGCTCAATATAATGCTGAATAGGAATATATAGAAATGGAACTATATATATTTGACACTATATACTGAAGTGTGGCAGAAAATAAACTAGCACTGCCAGTGTTAGCTAGTCACCTGTATGGATCCAAAGCTGTGTCCGACATCGTAGAAAATGGTTCCGACAGTGAGGCACAGCGCGATGTATATGGCGAACCGTAGCCAGTAGTAGCCAAGATCACGGTACATGTTCACAAAGGACCTCCTGGTGAGCACCAAGGATTGGGTCAAGAAGCTTGGCTGCGATTGCTTCTTCACCGGAGCACCAGAGCCCTGCAAAATAAAATAATAATGAATAAACATCGATCTATCTTATTGCACAGCAAGAAAATGAACAAAAATTGACAACTAAGCAGAATTCTGATAGTGAGTGGTCTTACGTTTTTACGTGTGTCGGCAATCTGGCGCTTCACATTCTCCATGTGGACAGAGGATTTGTACGAGTTGGCAAGCCTGTCGATCGCCTGAGATGTGGTAATTCTCTCCTCGTCGACCAGCTGGCTTTCGTCGTTGTCGAAGTCCTTGTTGACGGTCCTCAGGAAGTGGTCAGAAGGGTTCATCAGCGACGGACATGGGAATCCGGCCGCGGTGAAGAACCGGTTGGTCTCTGCAGCCGGTCCGAAGAAGATGGTCCTTCCGTAGGCGAGGAGGCAGAGTCCATGGAAGAGCTCAAAGACCTCGGTGCTGGGCTGGTGCACGGCGGCGACGACGGTCATGCCCTCGCGGCGGGCCAGCCTGGCGATCCTGCTGACGACGTGGAAGGAGGCGGCGCTGTCGAGGCCGCTGGTGGGCTCGTCGAGGAAGAGCAGCGCCGGGCGGGTGAGGATCTCCATGCACACGCTGACGCGCCGCCGCTGCCCGCCGCTGATGCCCTTGTGGGCCCACCCGCCGATGCGCGTGTCCGCGGCCCCCGACAGGCCCATCTCGCGCAGCGTCTCCTCCGCGCGCTCCCGCTTGGCGGCGGCGGGCATGGCGGACGGGAGCTGCAGCTGCGCGGAGTAGTGCACCGCCTCGCGCACCGTCAGCGTCGTCATCAGCACGTCGTCCTGCGTCACGTACGCGGAGGTCCCGTAGGCGAGATTCCTCTGGCGACGACCGTTGACCAGAATCTCACCCTTCTGCGTCACGCTACCGGAGAGACGGCCGGCCAGGGCGTCCAGGAGGGTGGACTTGCCGCACCCGGACGGGCCCATGATGGCAAGCACCTCGCCGGGGCGCGCGATGCCGCTCACGCCGGAAAGGATGGCCTTACGGCTTCCACCGGACGGCGCCGACACCCACAAATCCTCCCAAGAGAGAACCACGCCGTCCTCCGCCGGCCGAATCAGCGAAGACGACCTCTCCATGGCACTTTTCCCCGGCTCCGCAGCTACGCTGATCTCCAGCGCCGGTGTCGTGGTCTGCCGCAGAGGCTGCGCTGCAAAGGACTTCTCGCGCCCGCTGCCGAAGGGGAACGCGCCGCCGCTGCGCGTCGAGCCAAAGGCGCTCAGCTCGTCGGTGGCCTGCTGCCACTGTGCGGCAGCCACCATCTGCGTTGGCTGCGGCGGCGGGAACGAGTTCTGCGGTGCGAACGAGCGCCCGCTGCCGAACGGGAATCTTGACCGGAGTGGGGTCTGGGAATAGTCAATTGGCACGAATGGCGGTTGTAACACTTGGTATTATAGATTGGCACAATCCAGTGGGAGATTTCCATTTAGCTGACTGACTAGTACTCCCTTTGTTTTTATTTATATGACGTAGTTGACTTTTTTCGTTACTTTGACCATTCGTCTTATCTACAAATATTTGGGCATGTGCAAACAGCTAAATATATAGATTAACCTTAAAGTGCTTTTAATGATAGATCTAATGATATTGATTTCACGTTACGTACCTAATTATATAATTATATATTGTTGGTCAAAGCTCAATGAAAAAGTCAACTGCGTCATATAAATAAAAACGGAGGGAGTATCATGCAAAAAATGTATAGTTTTCCTAGCGCTCAACTAAACTGCCAAGATCCCGCGTCATAAGTTTTAATACTGGTAGTCCTCAAGGCATGTGTGCATACGTAGATATGAAGATCGGAAAACACTATTGAAATGACACAGTGCATTCGGAAAGATTCACAGAAACTTGACGATTCCAATTCTTTAATACTAGCCATTCAACCCGTGCACATGCATGGGCTAGAATTATAGTCACTATTTTTTTAGATTACATTTTTTACTTTTGTCTTTAAGGTTTTTTGTTCTTCTTTTTTTTTTTGTTGATCTGAGAAACATGTTACAGGTAGGTTACCAGGTTTTGAAGGTAGATTTTGCTTTAAGTTATCTATTTACGATATTATGGGCCTATTTTCTAGTTGTATGGGATCGGATTATAGTTGTTACATTATTTTAATTGATTTTTCTACTTTTTTACTTTGGAGCGTAGAGAAACCTGATATAGGTGGGATTTCAGGTTGAAAGTAGAAAACAAATACTCCGATGGTTGAGGAGCAAAAGTAGGATTCCGTTCTAGGAGGGGCTTATGTCTTATTAGTTAGTTGGGGGTGCAATAGCTTGCCAAGTTGATTATATATTGCTGGTCCCAGAGGATTTTGAACCACAATGGGATTGAGACACTGCCAACTCTAGGAAATCCATGGATCTTTTGGAGCTTCTCATTGTTACCTCCAGAAATCTATGAATATGTAAGTGTGGAAGTTTTAATCATTTTTAAGTAGTCATTTTGTTTTTATTTTGACTAAAATAGATACTTAAATTTTTATTTAATTTCATAAATTCAAGTTTCAGGCGTCTGATATTTTACATTTTTCAATATTTTATAATATTGTTTTTGCCCCATTTAAATACATTTAAGTGTCAAATGAATATGAACCTTTCATATTTCGATTTTCCAAATCAGCTTAGCGACAGTCACAATACTGTGGTAGGATCCCGGCCCCTTCTACTTCCGTGTCTCTTTCCGTCTTCCTAATTGATCCGGAGCTGTACGTCGTCATTATCGCAGATCTGATATAAGTAGTTTTCCTAGGCTCTGGCGAGCTTAGCTGAGGATTGGTTCATCTACAGGAGCTATGTTGTGAATTTATTGTGGTATGTAGTAGTGCGTTGAGTAGATTTTACGGAGATGAAGCTTGCTTGTATGTTTAAGAGTCCGGCCATTGAAAGTTCATAGGCGGCCACTGGTTATGGCATGCATTGGCTACAGGATCTCTATTTTGTTTTGTTGTTTTTCAATTATTTCTCGCTTGCAAAATTCAGTATATATTATGTGTCTTCTTCTAGTGTCATGTATCTTCTTGTTTTTTTTTTTTTCAGACTGAAGTTTGCTTGATGATTATTTTCCTTCTTTCAATTCACCTTCGTCTATGCTTTACATCGCTATTCTCCAATTCTGAGTTTGATGTCTCTTTGTTTCAATATTTGGTAATACCTTCCTGCAAGGAGAAACATTAAGTTAAATCCAGTGATGTCTGTGAAAAAAATGTATGGAGTACAGCAAAGCACCTTTTTTTTTACCTTGTCAAATTTACTTGTTCTATTAGCGTATTTTCTTTTCCTTGCAACTTTGTACTTTAGTACTTTCTTTTAGATGCTTCATCATCTTGAAGCTTGATAACACGTTTTCTCTCACTGTTCTATTCTGCTGCTTTTCTCTATATAGTTTTCAGTTTCACCATCCTCCTGCAAATGCATAATATCCATTGCTCCTTGAGGCTCCACCATCTTAATGACATAATCCTTTGGGTCTTTTGTTAATGTAGCCTGTGAAGAAAAAGGTAAGGTAATTACTTGTGGGCAATTGAAGCAATGAAAGTTAAAATAAAAGAAAAGCTTTATACTTTTTTAATGAGCTAATGTATGGTGAAAATTAAATTGTTAACTTCATATGTCTCGCAGTAAAGGGGTGGTTGAATCCTTGGTATGTGGAATAAATAACTTTGAAACAGTATATTCTAGTTGAAAACTTGTGAAGTTATAATCTGTCAATCTGAATTGATAAATTAGTTTTTTCCCAAATAATTTCTGAATTGATTTTGGAAGCTCCATAATGGCTTGGTTAATTGAGGCTATCATAAATTTTGCTGATTCTGTAATTAGCATCTGAGCTTCCTTGTCAAAAGTATGCAAGTTGCATTTTCTGTTGAATCACTTATTTCAAGCTTAATTTTGTATCTGCGATTGGGAAAACATTATGTTATAATAGATATATTAGTATGAAAAGTAGTGCTAAATAATACTAAATTTTACTTACCGTCCTTTCAGATTAGCCTTCTTATCACACTTTCTGCAAAATTAATGATCAGAATTTTTCAAGTTGCTTCTTGCATCTATCTTCGCTGCATGAGATGTATTACCAACCATATTTTTTATTAACTGTTGTAGTTGTCGCTTCAATAGTAAATTCTTTCCTGCAAAATTTGTTCATTTGTAACATCGTTCATTAGGATCAGACAACTGCATACCCGGTTTGATGAGTCAAACAGAACTGAATTTAGTTATTCCAAAGTTTTTCTATTGAACTGAATTTTCTCCTCCGATGTCCCATTTAGATGGTTCTCTTTTTGTATGCCTTTGCTAACATATTCGATTGAACAAATACTATTCGCATACAAAAAATTGTTTATATTTTAATTTTCATATCACACCTTAAAATCAAAGAAATGATATTACCTTTTTTGTACATCCATAGCTTTGGGAATAGGTAAATCTATATTAACTTGTGAAAGGATCAAGGGCACCGAGGGGGGGGGGGGGGGTTGAATCGGTGTCTCAACAATTTCTCCCGAACGTACTTAAGGCGTAAAGCTAGCAAGACTAGATATGGTGACAACAAGAAGCTACCGATGCGCGCACACAATCTAGTCTATGCAACAAGCAACACCCTAACAAGCAATTCTACCAAGAGTAAAGAGACAACCTATCATGCAATACTACTAGCACATAAGTAAATGCGGAAGCGTAAATGCTAGTAAGTAAAGGAGATAGAGATAGGAATGCTCATGATTTTTCCCGTGGTCTCGGAAGGATGGCGCCTTCCCCTACTCCACGTTGGGTCACTCCCGCCGGATTCTCGACCCCGTCCCTCCGCTCGAAGGCGATCCCTCCTAGAGCACACTTCACCCTCCGAGTGAAGTCGCGGGCACGTCCCGCCGGGCTCGATCCCGGATACTCTTCCGGAGGTAAGGTTCCGCACTTGATGCGTGCCAAAGGACGCTCCACTAGTGATGCTTCTTTCGCACAGAAAGCTCCAAGACCGTGTACAAACTTGTGTTGGCTTTCATACACTCCTTGGACAGCTCAACACCAACGCCTAACCGGTCTAGGCCTTGCCATAGACCAAGAGTAACAAACCGAAGTGACTCTCTCAAGCTCACACTAGCTTAGAGATCAAGTGGATGCAATTGCTACTCTCTCAAGCACTAGAATCACTCCAAATCCTTCACAAGTGCTTCTCCCCCTTGCTCTTGGCTTCCTCTGAGTTTCCTGCACTCCAACAATGGCCAAGAGAGCCCCCAAGGGGCGGGCAACCAACTATTTATAGGCTACCAACCCAAAACTAGCCGTTGCCCAAAAGTGCCCTGCGAAACTAGAGACCGTACAAAGGACCGTACTGTCCGGTCTCCTCTAGACCGTACTGTCCGGTCTCTATTTCCAGGCGCATCTCCATTTTCTTCTTCATCTCCAATGAAGACCGTACTGTCCGGTCCCTAGGACCGTACCGTCCGGTCGATTGTCCGGTCTTCATTTCTTCCACTTCCAGAAACTTCAGCTTCTCTGTCTGGAAATCTTCTGATGACCGTACCATACGGTCCCTTGACCGTATTGTCCGGTCAATTGTCCGGTCTTCATTTTCTCAATATCCCGAGACTTCACTTCTCTGTCTGGATCTTCAATGAAGACCGTACCATACGGTCCCTAGGACCGTACTGTCCGATCTCTACTGCAAAAGCTGAAAACTTGATCCGCTTCTTGATCCTTGCTTCCAACTTCTCCATTCTTGGTTCCTCTTCTTCTCTTCAGCCACCCTAGCCCTCAAGAGACTCACAATGCATCCATTTGATCTCTAACCTAGTGTGCTCTAAGAGAACCAATTCGATCCCTCTTGATAGTCCGGTTTTTCCTATGGACTCAAGCTAACATCTAACCAAGCAACACCCGCTTGAGTCTAGCATGTCCTTAGCCTTGTTATGTCTCCGCGACTCCATCAAGTTCTCGATCCGAATTGTCGAGGCAACCAATCACCAAGTCGTCGATAAAGATAGAGTATGTGAGACGACGCTTCATTGATATGACCATTTGAATATCCTACAAGGAAATGTTAGTCACATCAATATGGTCACCCAATCACCAAAACATTCATACCTTTGGGGTTTCCGTACTCCAATGGTCATGAAGCTTACAATCTCCCCCTTTTTGGTGATTGGTGACAACACATAACAAAAGGATGAAGAAATGTAAAGCGCAAGAGTGATCGAGAAGATTGGATATGCATGAAAAAACAAGTAAAACGGAGAACAAGGTAGTCATAGCTCAAAAGGTATCACCTGCAAAATAGAGTTAGAGCTCATGGGTGATATATATGAAATAAAAGCAAGAGCTATGACCACAACACTTGTGATGATAAGTTTATAAGATAATCCTGCAAAAGCAAGTGAGTGCACATATCATCACAAAACGAGAAAACCTGGCAAGATAGATATAAATAAGCACATCCAGGATAGCACACACAAACTCAGAGCAAAAAACATGATATATAGATAACGAGCAAGTGTATGAAAAGAAACCAAGTGCATTCTTGATGAGCTAAACACAAGCAAAAGAAATCCAAGCTCAACAAGAACCACGAAGTACCAAAAGAATATACAAATGAAGTCGCAAAAGATCTCCCCCTGGACAAAGACTGTCTCACACTCCCCCTGAACACAAGATCGCTCTACTACTCCCCCTCGACCTATACAAGATCTCTCTATCTCTCTCCCCCTTTGGCACCAATGACCAAAAAGAGAAAAAAGGAAAGAGAAAAACTGCTGTCCTACGCGTCGGAGGCTGGAGGAGGTGCAGTGGCAGCAGGTGCTGAAGAACTGGTAGAAGGCTGAGCACTGTCCTGCTGCTGCTGAGAGGGTGGCACTGGAGGTGTCCAAGTCCAAGTCCGCGGCATCCCCAAAGACTCCTGTCGCTGGAAGAGTGGAGTGAACGGCACAAGCTGCCTGTAAGCTATCCCAGGAGAGTCTGTCTGAAGTAGGGTCTGCTCAAGCTGTGTCGCATACTCAACTGCCTCTGAGTCTGAAGCTGAGTGGACTGAAGGAGTGAGTGAGCGACTGGGGGTCCAAGTGAAACTGCCAGTAGGTGAGGGTGCCCTGGACGGTGGATCCTGTCCTGCAGCGAGAGCCTCATCTATCTCCTCGCGAGTGTACCCGAAGTCAGTGAGATCCACTGTGTGCTCAACAACCGAGGCGGTGTAGGTGTCCTGGGAGACTCTGTCTGCTCCACTGCTGCTGTCTCAGCTGTAGTAGTCACGACCTCTGCCTGTGAAGCTGTAAGTACTGAGTCTGTCTGTACTGAGGCGGTCTGTGCTACTGTGTCAAAGTCAAGTGTACGAGCTGGCAGTGGTGACACAAAGAAGGGACTCGTCAGCTGAAGCGGTGAGAAGCTCGGAGCTGTAGTAGCTAGTAGGGCTGACGGAGTCATGGAGAGGCCTGGTGAAGAACGGTACTGGTGTGAAGGTCCTGCCTCTCCGGTCAAACCAGCAAACGTGGACGTCGACGGCCCCACCGTAGGTGCACCAGCAGGTGAGATGGGAGCCGTGAGTAAGGTGCTGAAGTACTGTCCCTAGCTGGATGACTGTCCTGCCTGTGCCTGAGCAAACTGCTGCTGCTGCTGCTGCTGTAGCTGCTGAAACTGAACTGTCTCTGGTGGCAGCACACCTGGGAAAGTGATAGGAGGGAACGACGGGAGACCTGGCAGTGCCTGTCCAAAGAGACGAAGAGTCTGAGCAATCGCCTCAAAACCTGTGAACAACGAAGACAAGCCAGAAGCCATCTCCCTCTGAGTAAGTACCACGCTGTCCAGCATCTGTCGATCCCTCTCCCTATCCTCTCTCTGACTCTGGATCTCTCTGCGAAGGGCTGCTAGCTCTGCATGAAGTAGCGAATCTGTCTGAGCTGGAGCTGTAGCAGACGCTGAAGGTCTAGAGTCCGGAGTCACGTCCTCAGGAATGGACTCCATCTGGCTACCTGTCTGAATATGCTGCTCTGTCTCGGTAGTCGTGTCACCTAGCCCCTGTGAGGAACTCCCCTGTGAGGCTGACTCACGGGCAGCAACCCGTCTGTCGGAGACAGGTAGGGGTGTGTACGCTGTGGTCACCTTGGGCAGCTCATCATAGTCCTCCTGAGACAACAACTGTAGCCTCCTCAGAATATAGCAGATCAGTGGTCCGAAGGCTAAGTGTCTGGCAGCTATACTCTCAGCAATGACGTCCTCCATCTGACACAGTATCAAGTCAACCAAGTCAAAGCCTCTGTGTCTCAGCATCATCATGACAACCCACTGTGCAAGGATAGAGAACTGATCCCTGTAACCACTCCTAGGCACAATGGTCCTGCACAGGATACTCCTGAGAACTCTGCCCTCGTGTGTAAGTCTGGTGTGAGCTTGGCTAAAGTTCTCCGGTTGAGGTGGAGGAAAGGCAATGCTCATGTCCTCATCAGTCGGTAGGTGTCCCCCAAGAGGTCTGCGGGGAGGCTCCATCCCTGGGTGAGCAAGCGGAAACACTCTAGTCTCGTGCTGGACGGTCTCAAGGGCCTCTACGAGGTTCTCCCTCGTCACTCTGTGGGGCTGTCCTCTGAGCATGAACCATATAGCTGAGCGATCTGGGGCTATCCAAAGAGAAGCATAGAAGTCCATCACTATATCATAGTCCCATCTCATCTGTGTGGTGATGATCTCCTCGAGGCCCGGAATATAGGACAAGTGCTGTGTGAAGTCTGTCCCGGCACCTCTGCTAGCAGCCTGTATGCTGCAGTGCTGGTGAGTGACAAAGAGCTTATCAGCTCCACCAGTCCGCAGTCTGCTCCTCAGTCCAGCTGCTATCCTCTGCTGAAGCAAGGTCCAGAAGCGACCTCCTGCCTGTGGGTCTCTCCTCGCAGGTACCCAAGTCTCCTCAGTGACTATCCTGAACTTCTTGAGGACGGGGCCTGGCAGCCTGAGAGCGTCCTCAGCAAGCATATCTCTGAGAGTGGCACTCCTGTCAAGAGCACAGAACTTCACTGCCATCCTCTGCCTGTCAGCCTCGGTGACCTCAGGGGATCCGTCACCGGAGCGGGAACTCTCCTCCTCTGCCTCGGACTCTGGCTGCTCCTGCGCGGTCCTCGACGTACCAACCTCACGGGTGGACGGAGTCCGCTGCACTGTGGCTCTGGCCCTGGAAGACCTCCTCGGAGTCTCCCCATGTCCTCCTGCAGGTGTGTCCCTGATCCGGAACCCTATGTCTCTGCCAGTAGGTATGTCAACATCTGCTGCCCTGAGGGCCCGATCCCACTCTGGGTCACCTGTCCTCTGCTTCTTCTTCTTGGGCTGCTCAACAACCTTGGCCTTTCCTCTGTCACGGTCTCCTCTGCCCCTGCCTCTGCCTCTGCCAGAACCTCCTGCCATATCTGCTGACTGGCCTGCAGACAAGATAGGGCGAGTGAGCTTGGCTCACCAACCCGTCCACTGACAAGCTGACCACTGTCCGCTGTCCGCTGACCACTGCCACTGCACGATAGGAATAGACAGGGTATATAAGTATAGAATAACCTACTATAATCTATAAGCAACAATCGTAGGTAAGCGCGTAAATCTAGATGAAGTCCTAGCGCAGAGGTGAAGGACACAATGCCGGCAAATATGCAAAGGGGAACTAAGCATTGTCGATTTTCGGTGGAGATCGACTAGTGTACATAGATCATATGCAATAGCCTCAATGTACCACTAATCGAGGAATGTACTAAGTGTCGAGCTAGTGTATATGGTATGGAATTGGAAATCGACACAAAGCGACCAACTACCAACATGTCATAGGTATAAGAGATGGAATATGACCTCTACGACATATGGTAACCTAAATTGCGAAACAATTTGAAGCAGTTCATATCAGTTCGCAATAAAGGATCGATTTTGATCGAAATTTCTAGGGATTTTCAACGAAGAAGGAATCGATAGGCTCAAAACCTAGATAGGAATCGTAATCGAGGCTACTGTGCAACCAATTTGATCCCAAGTGTCTCACCAGAGCAATCGAATCGACGATGATCGCCGGAGTGGTGGTGGTGCTCAGGCTCGGTGAGTCGCCGGAAGAGGAGCTTCACGCGCGCGGGTGAGGAAGGAGCAGCTCGGGGTCGCGTGTGAGTGGTGGAGCTCCTCAACGCAGTGCTCAAGTCGACGACGTCGTCGTCCTCCGGCACGGCGGCGCGTGGCGATTGACGGTGGTGGAAAAAACGGCGGCGCGGCGGAGCTAGGGTTCGCGGGCGAGCTGGCGCGGTGGAGTGGAGCAGGTGAGGCGGCGCGCGGCTGCGACTGGAGCTGTGGTGGAGCTCGACGGCGAGGAGCTCGTCGGCGGCTGGTGGCGAACGGCGCGCGCGAAGGTGAGGGCAAAGGCGGGAGCTTGGGCGCGGCGAACGGCGGCCGTAACTCGGTGAAGATGCACAGTAACACGGCGTGACCCGTTAGCATTAGGTTTATTTTGAATGAACGGCCACGATTGATCTGATCAGGAAACAACGGATAGGATTGGAACCAAATTCCCGATGAACTTAACCAGACCGTATGGTACGGTCCTAGGGATCGTATCGTTTTAACCCTGACAGTTAATCTATAGAGACCGTATTGTACGGTCTTCAGGACCGTATTGTCCGGTCTCCATTCTGCCTCAGGTTTTAAGGATCTCGTGCAAAAGCACACCTCATTGTACGGTCCCTATGACCGTATTGTACGGTCTAGTCCAGAAAAGCTGATTTTCAAGGAATTTCCTTCTAAGTCCAAGTTTCTTACACAAAAACCAAATAAACACCAAACATGGACTAGAAGGGGAACTCTCAAACACTCCTTTGAAAATATACCAATATAGGTTGCACATAGGCTTATAGTAATTTTTCAATCGGCAAATAAGAAGCATCCAATAAGAACCAAAAGAGATAAAACCAAAGGAGGGGTATGTATGAGCCCTTTGCCTATGATCCGTGCAAGTAGATTTAACCTTGAGGATCATTTAGCAAGACTCAATGGGCATGAAGCACAATTCTTTTCTTTCGTCACACTTCTATGAGATGTGAGTTCATATTGCGAATGAAGCACTTCCTCATAGTGTGACCACTCCTTTGTGATTTCCTATATGCAATGCATGAGACAAGCATATCATACAAATGCAAGGGGAATTAAACATGCCATGTGATATGCAAGCAAAGTTAAGACAACGCATAAAGGAAACCTACTCAAGGTCAAGTTTGAGCCTCTCTCAAGCTTACTCACTATGAGCCAAACCTTGCCTTGAGCCCGTCGGTCCACTAACTCAAGCATCCCCCATACTCATAGCTATCTTGAGAAAGTTAGACCTTGAACTATTTTTTTTTTGTTCTTTTCTTTTAGTTATTTACATATGCATGGATGCAAACGTACTAGTTCAAAAGAGCACCTAGCTACCATGCAAGCAATGCAAGAAAAGAAACTGTTATGATACAATATGATACAAGTTACCTCCTTGAAGAGTAGATTTGTCGATGAAGCACTCATTGCTTGTGGTGGACGTTCATGGATCATCATCATAGCACACGGTCCACCACCATCACCCTACTAGGTCTTGTTCTTGGGAGCCCACTCGCACTTGGTTGGCCTCTCAAGGTCAACTATGCATTTGGGCACCCAAATCTTCCTCATCATCCTCCTCTTGTCGGGTGATCCAAGAGCCTTTGCCTTCACCCTTCCTTTCTTGTCCCTAAAGAGCTTGTAGTGTGTATTCTCATGGAACAAGTTAGCGTTAGGCAAAACTTTGGAACTTCTCACCTTGGGACAATTCTTGCTAGTGTGCCCGTCACGGCAACACTTCTCACAATAGTAGTCGTCCGCCATGAGGGGGACTACCCAAGGTGGAATGTCATCGTCCTTGCCGATGAGGTTGATGGCGGCGGGGTAGGAGCCGAGTCCCTTGTGCCTGGGGTTGTTCACAAGGTTGCGACCAAGTATCTCCTTATGAATGGTCCTTCCCCTTGTGAGCCTCTCGAAGCCGTCCATCACCGAAGCTCTCTCCTCCTTGAGTTGATGATATTCCTTCAAGATTTTCTCATCAAGAGAGATGCTCTCAAGAGAGGGAGTTAGTTCATCACAAGTAATATATGAAGAATCGGAAATAGATGAACTAGAAGAAGAAGTGTTACTCTTTTCGAGGATGGATTGATGTTCTTCCTTAAGAACCTTGAACTTGTCGTTGAGCCTCTTGTGATCAACCTTGAGCTTGTCATAGTTCTCATCCAAAGTTATGAGAGAAGTGGAAAGGTGCTTGATCTCATCTTCTAGTAACTTGGACTTCTCCTTGAGCTTCATGTGGTCCTCCTCAAGTTTGTCATAGTCCTCATCTAGAGCCTTGTGAGAGATGGATAAGTCCCTAAGTTCACCTTCAAGTTGGCGGACTCGGAAAGCGGCCACTTCATGTTCCTTCTCCAACCGAGCAATGGTCTTGTCCTTTTTCTTGAGCATTTTACCGGTTAGGAGAATGCTATCCAAGAGTTCCTCATATGTGGGCTTATCCTCCTCACCAAACTCTTCCTCGGACTCACTCTTCTCATCATCACTACTATCATTGTCTTTGGCCATCAAGCAAGTAGGAGGCGGAGGTAGAGTCTCGGACATGTTTGTGAGAGCAATGCCGGCCATCTTCTTGCCCTTGGAGGATGAGTCATCACTTTCTTCTTCATCACTATCATCGTCCGTGACCCACTCTCCAACATAGAGACCCTTGCGAGATGATCTTCTCTTGTCTTTGCCTCTAGAGCTTTCCTTCTTGACAAACCTCTTCCTTGCCTTGTACTTGCTTCTAGGGTCTTCTTCTTCATCATTGCTTGACTCTTGAGTCTTCTTCTTGCTCTTCTTGATTGGCTTTGGGCATTCCTTGGCAAAGTGACCCTTCTCTCCACAATTGTAGCACTCGGCATCCTTCTTGTTGATGAACCTTCTCTTGAAGAAGTTGCTTCTCTTCATGAGGAGTGCTAGGTCATTTGGATGAAGTTGCAACAAGTCTTCATCATCTTCTTCAAGCTCTTCATCACTTGAGTCTTGAGTCACCACCTTCTTCATCTTCTTCTTGCTTGATCCCTCGGATGCAAAAGCAAGATTCTTGGAGGGCTTCTCATCAAGCTTCTTGTCAAGGTTGTAGCACTCGAAGGCGGTGATCTTCCCAAGTAGCTTGTGGGTGGTGAGGTCTCGCATGTCGGTGTTGAAGAGACATGTGATGAGTGCACCATACTTCTCCCTTGGGAGAATCCTCATGATCTTCCGCACAAGGTCACCATCATCAATCTTGTCCTTCACACCGAGAGAGTTGATATCCTCTACAAGCACATTCAAGCGAGAGTAAGTGTCATTGATTAGCTCATTTGAAGACATGGTAAAAGCATCATATTTGTCCTTAAGGACATAGTATCTTTCCTCTTTCACATCCGAGGAACCCTCATGAACTTGTTGGATTTGAGTCCACACTTCATGAGCGGTACCCGCGGACTTGACTCGAGCAAAGACCTCTTTAGTGATAGCTTCAAACAAGGCATTTTTAGCTTTAGCATTTGCCTTTGCGAGATTCACATCGAGAGTACCAATGGGAGTTCTTAGAGAGATACCGGAACTTGTCACCTCCCATGCGATAGGATCGAGAGCCTCGAGGTAAGCTTGCATGCGAGCTTTCCAATAGGAATAGTCGGTCCCATCGAACGGGGGTGGTCCACTTCCTCCCGGCATCCTTACTCAAGGCGGTTAAGCCCTATTTGAGCAACGAGGCTCTGATACCACTTGAAAGGATCAAGGGCACCGAGAGGGGGGGTGAATCGGTGTCTCAACAATTTCTCCCGAACGTACTTAAGGCGTGAAGCTAGCAAGACTAGATATGGTGACAACAAGAAGCTAGCGATGCGCGCACACAATCTAGTCTATGCAACAAGCAACACCCTAACAAGCAATTCTACCAAGAGTAAAGAGACAACATATCATGCAATACTACTAGCACATAAGTAAATGCGGAAGCGTAAATGCTAGTAAGTAAAGGAGATAGAGATAGGTGTTGGTATTTCTTACACCAAACAGAAAACACCACCTTAGGCTGGTTAGGCCTAGAGTGAATATTCCCGGTTCGGCGCCAGAAATACCTGGGGTTAAGTTACTTGCTTAGGATACATAATAATCCACAACTAGCAACGAGTGCCAGATATGTATTATTAGTATTTAATCATAAAAGATAATCCGCAAGCGCACGGATAACCCGTTGTAGCATTTCACCCGAGAGTATTCCAGGGTATCGTTATTTATATTTTCCCAAAGGAAGACGTGGTTGACAAGTGTGTACTTATACTCATGGTGTTACAAATGATAGATCATAACCAATATCCAAATACAGGGGTAAGGCAATGTATGGATAGAGGATAGTGCGACACACACAGCAGGCATTTCCACTCTTTGATAAAAGGCGAGAGGCGGCTCTAGGCTAGACTAAGGTTAAGTAAGAAGAAATGCTACTCCTAATGTACATCGTCAAGTAGCGTGCGTAGCATCTACCTATAGCCTAAGCTGCACACAAGCCAAGACTAAGCTGTTCTACTGCCGAGCCATCATCGGGAGATCCAGCGATCAGAGTCTGCCCTAATCTCCGGACATTTCATATATACTCCTACGCCATACCCGAACGTGGAGGATTACAAGGGACGGACAGGGCTGTCACCACCTGCCGCCTACCTCTACAAACCGTGGGGCACGAACACGCATCCAAGGGTGGAAAGGAAGCCCTAGCACCATGCTAGCGTAACTAACCACAACTCTAGATCCCTCGAGGCACCTCGCAAGGCGATAAACCTAGAGCACTCTTGCAAGACAATGGACCCGATGACTAAGCAAAAGGAACAACTAGGTCTAGCAAGCGATTACTTAGACAAAGGATCAAAGCTAGCACTACGTTAAGCATAGGCGTTCGTCGCTCAAGAACGAGCGACGAACGATGAACGATGAAGAACGATCATCGTTAACCGATGATCGAGTATGAACGAACGACGAACGAACGATGAACGATCATGAACGAACATCGATGAACGATGAACGAACGATGAACGAACATGAACGAACGAAGAACGTTCATCCAAGATCAAGGATGAACGATGAACTAGCATAAGCACATAACTACTACAAGAACGATGATATTCCATTGATAAAGAAATAAGTCTTACAAAGAGAGTAAAAGGATACAAGGGAATATACCCCAAACTCTCCAAGGGACTTGGGAGCCAAAAGGGCAGCCCAACTACTCAGCCTAAGCCTAACTAGAGAGCCCCTAGCTCTGGATGTGTGGAGGAGGGAATGAGCCTCTTGTGTTGTGTGTCTTCCAAGGGGAGGGGGTACCCCTTTATTTATAGCCCTCAAAGGCGGTGGAATTGAGGCGGTTCCGTAGGTCGGTGGCATTGATTGCAGGTGGAACCGACCTCCTGAAGTCGGTTGCAAACCGCCATAAGAAGATGGACCCAGGGGGCCTCCCTGTCAGGTCGGCCGACCTAGGGTTTGGGGTCGGCCGACCTGGCCCTGGCCCCCCCTGGGCTGGGCTTTGGCAGGTTGGCTCCCCTCGGCCTTTTAGCCTCTTTTCCAGGTGCGTGGCCTCAGTTGATATTCTGAGTGGTTCTGGGCCTTTAATCCTTGAATTATATTCCCGCGGCGAGCGTCGTTTGATGGACGTGTTGGAATCGTCGCCTTGGGCCTTGTTTACACCTGGAAATCCCTGTTTTCCACCTGCACATCCAAATCTAGAGGTACACGTGGAAATAGGTTATTTGATAACAAAATGCAAGTAACAAGTGTTAGTTCTTCCTTATTTATAGAGCTAATTGACGGTCAAAAACTGGGTCTAAGGACCGTCAACAACTCCCCCAAGCTGTCCTCCTTGCTCGTCCCGAGCAAGAAGTAGGACTTAGGATGTTGATCAGGAGTTGCTACAATGTTTCATATCTCATAGGTACCATGCACACAACAAAATACTCTCCTTTGAGTTGAAAAAGTTGGCATGGCAACTCACCCTTTACCTTACTCCTTATGGGGCGTATGGCTTTTTCCTTGTCTTGGGCGGTTGAGAGATAGAACGGTTATAACAGAGCACCATTCACTTGTCCATTGTTTGACTTTTATTTTCCGGAGGTTTTCAAAAGTTTTGAAATAAAAGTAAAGTTCCTCAAATGATGCTCTCAAATCGCTCAATAAGTGTATATTCCTCACCAAGGCATTATTGTGTTGCCTCTTTGTCATCCTACTTCTAAGGCTTGTATGTGGAGCTCAAGGTAGGGATGATATGAGGCATACTTGCATCACACATATTGCTGAACCAAAAGAGTGGATCCATGGAGAATGCAAGTCATACAACCTTGATCAAGATGTGCATGTGTGTGTAAGGTGGTGGTGAGGTGGAAGAACTATACTCCTTTTTATTTGTTTCCTCTCTCTCTCTTTTTGAATTTTTGAGGAGAACATGGCTATCTTGCTTTCTTTCTTTTTCTCAACATTTTTCTTTCTTTATTCCCCATTTTTCTTCATCATGCTCTACTTTTGTATGAGCAGGGGATTATTCTTTTTCTTTCTTTTGCATAGCCATGTCTCCAATGATACATTTTGAGAGAGAGGTAACAATGAATTTTTGGAGTATTTATTTTGATGGAAAGTGTGGTGGTATTGCTTAACTTCCAGTGTAGAAGTTTAGCATGCGAGGTGGAGTGTACGTGATCTTGATCAATGAGAGTATGACAAGCTTCTCACTAGGGTCACACAATTTTGATAAAGCTCAATGCAATGACAAGCAGCATATGTGTAAGGGTTTGCAATGTAAGAACAACATATGGCTTGGTAGGAATTTTTGATCATTGAGGAACTTTATCATTTTTTTGTATTTTGTAAAATAAAACTCCGGAAGTCAAGTCCTACTTTGAACAAGATCATGGCAGCCCTATTTGTACCATATCATATCTCACAACAACTTAGACTTAGATCAAGCACTATGCAGCCCACAAGTTTCAAGTTCTAGGTAAGCATAAGCAAAAGTCTCAAAACTTGGGAGAGCACTAAGTTGTGACTAGGTACAAACAAGAGATAAAACAGAGCAACTGTTCATCATCTCAACATAAGGAAGGCTAAACACTCATACTCGCATATGAAGAGAAACTACGAAAAACTAGAAACCACACTAAAGACTATTTTTGTTCTTTTTAGTTTTGTCATTTTTATTTTATTTTCAGATTTATCATTTTTTTTTGGTATTTTTCATGAGAGGTGCAAGAACAAGCAAACAAAAGAAACAAAAGGATACAAGTTGCGATACATGATACCTTAGCGGGGGGTATGGCATCCCCCCCAAGCTTGTTCTTGCTCATGGGTGATGTCGAGGATCGAACCCGGTGTGGCGAAAGTAAGCCAACATATCGGCTTGGCCCTGCTGCGTCATGTTGGTGAGGTTGGTGAGCTGGGCATTTGTGTTTTCTTGCCACTGATGGGTCTGCAGGACGTGTTGGTTGAGAGTGTACTCAACGTCCTCTCCTCGAGTCTCGATGCGTCCCATTTGCTCGGTGAGCGCATTCATTTGCTGCTCAAGATATGGATCACGAGCTGCAGACGAACGCCGCCCACCGGCCCGTGGTGAGTAGGACGTCGAATCGGAGGAGATTTCCTCCCATTGCGCGCGGGAAGGGTGCGTCCATTGGGCTTGGCCCGCACCCTGCTGCGACGAGCCGCCGACCTCGAACGGTGGTGGAGTGGTGTACCCACCGGGACCATACCCGGCGTGACCGTAGCTTGGCCCATGTGCATAGGCCATGGGCTGCGGTGCGGGTATCCCGGTGTCGGCGGTCGGCTCCGGCCTGCGTGTCCTCCTGCGAGAAGAAGTACTCCTGCGTGCAGCTTCCTCTTTTTCGAGAGGTGTGGTTAGGTTTTTACAGCCATACAAACGAAGTTCCCGGTTAGGTAACGGGAATTCATTTGTATAACCGACATAATAGAATATGAGAGAATTATTTGGACCATGCTTAAGTGTATGACCTTGAATAAGATAATCCTCGGTGATAAGAGAGCGGGGTGTATCAAGATAAGCAACATTAGCATCATGCAAAGCACCAACACCCGCAGCAATACGTGTAATCAACGAGGTGCACTCAATTGGTCCAGTCATTCTAAAATTCTCTAACCACTGAGCAATCATGGACATGACAGGAGCAATCTTTATTTTCTCAACCATAGCATAAAGAATTTTCAGATCATCCTCGCGCACAATCCTAATATCACTTCTAGGAAACAAGGTAATGCCAAGCCACATGTGCAACAAGCGCAAGGTAGGATGATGAATATGATTAGTTCGGGGTTTCTCACAAGTAGGAGATGCAGAAATTCTTTGCCAAAAAGCTAACTTTGAGTAACCCGGAATCGAACTATCAACATCAATGGTGCAGCGAGAATTAAAGCCGAGGCATTGACTAAGGATTTTCCATGTCAAATGATATTCCTCCCGGAAAAACCGAAAGGTAATACCGTCATCTACCACGCGTAGGGTGCATAAAAACTGTAGTGTAAGTAAGCGGGAACCCTGCTCATCTACACTTGCAAACTTATCCCACCCTATTGCTTTAAATACTCGAGAAAATTCAGCATCCATACCAATCTTTTGCAGCAGTTCCGGATCAAATGCTCGCGTAGGAGCAAATGTTCGGAGTCGGAGAGCTTCGTAGGCGCTCATCTCTTCGTCGCCCACCAAGTCGAGGTCGGTATCGACGAGAAGACGATGCTCGGTGTTGGCTTGTTCCTCCGTTGCGGCTTCATGTTGAGGGCTTGACACTTGCTCGGTGGCGGTGCGGGCGCGAGTGCGAGGTCGAGATGAACCCGAGCCTGTGCTCCCGGACCGGAGCAGCGAGGCGAAGGCTTGCCGGCGCGCTTCATGCTGCAGCGAGGTCGAGCAAGAACGCAAGAACGAAAACTCCGAACGGGTTATGAGAGTGAAAACCAATCGATGAAACCGTCGGTGTTCTTGCAAGCGAGAAAACGCAACTCGGAAAACCAAACCAAAACAAAACTGCAAAGCAAACCAAAGGAGAAATATTTTTGCAGAATTTTGAGGCAAGAACTCAATGAGCACAATGGAAAACTTGAGAGCAATGGAGTGAAGTGAGTTGAGGAGTGGAAATGAGAGTGTGAGAGGGAGAGAGCTTGTGGCCGGCCACCTCCTCATATACATGAGCCATAACGGCCATTTTAGAAAAGAGGAGAGGACAGGTGACCGTTGGGGCAAAGGGGAGCGCGCCCAACGGCACCCCTGGGTCGGCCGACCTGCCAAGTGGGGTCGGCCGACCCCCTGTGGGGTCCACTTGCTTCCCTCTTTGGCCCACAGCCCCCAACGGCCAAATGGAGATTGACCATGGTTGCTATGTCCAGAAACTCCTCAAAAATATTTGCTCAAAAAGATTTTCAAATAAAAGGTTGCCTCGAATTCAAAATTTTTCGAAAAAATCAAAAATCGACATGTTGATGAAAAATTTCAACATGCAAAAATATTTTTGGCTTTTCCATGATGATCAAGGGTGGTCCAAAAATTTCATCCAAAGATGAGTCATTTTGAACGCAAAAGTATTTTTGAAAATTTTGATTTTTAAATGCATGGCGAGGGAAAAATTCAAATATGCTGGCGGAAAAATCCAAATAAATTTTTGGTGGAGGAAATAAATATGCAAAGTGGTTTGGAAAGAAATCCAAATGCAAATGTGGTGGAAAAGTTCAAAAAGAAAGAGAATCAAACCGAATGATAATGCCGGTTTTTCCTGGCGGCCAGGGCCGTGTCGTTTAAAGTCCGACGGGCTAAGACTTCTCCAACGGGTTTAGCTTGGTGGCGCGGACCCGATCCTTGGAGATGAGGACGTAGAGGGCTGCACCTTGAGTTGCCACACTTGTTTCATCTTTGATGGTGTAGGTGGCTTCTCGGACTTTGGGACGGGTTTCTTGGCCCATAATCCCGGCCTCGTGGTCGCAGGTTTCTTTGGTTGAAACTGCGATGGATTTTCAATCTTTGCCAAGCTCTTCCATAGAGCAATGAGGCTGTCCGTTTTCCTGGCTGTCACTTCAACTTCTTGAATGTTGGAGGTGTTTGGCCCATACTTGACCTTGATCATCGAGCATTGTTCTTTCCGAGGTTGAAACTCGAACTTCTCCTCCTTCCCATTGATGTAGAGGCGGATTTCTCCAACTCCAACATCAATTTGGGCCTTTGTGGTGCTAAGGAAGGGACGTCCCAAGATGAGGGGCGTTTCCTTATCAATATCCATGTCAAGCACCACAAAGTCGACGGGGATGAAGCTACCCCGGATTTTCACCGGAATATCTTCGGCGATGCCCGCCGGGTAGCGGATGGATGAATCTGCTAGTTGCAGCCGCATGGGAGTAGGAGTTAAGTCAGTGTGGCTCAATTGATCGAAGACCTCCTTGGGCATCACGCTAACACTTGCCCCAAGGTCGCATAGAGCGTTGTTGAAGTGGTGTGTCCCAATAGAGCATGATATGGTGGGACATCCAGGATCTTTCTTCTTTTCAGGAAGTTTGTTGAGTATAGCAGCGCTACACTCCTCAGTGAGCTTGATCGTTTCTGTGGTGGGCAAGGGTCGCTTGTTGTTGAGGATGTCCTTGAGATAACGTGCATAGGTGGGCACTTGTATCATATCCATCAAGGGCACGTTCACATGAATCTTCTGAATTGTCTCAACAAATCGGGCGAATTGCTCATCCACATTTCTCTTCTTGGTGCGGTGCGGGAATGGCATGATGTTTGTATCTTGGAAGTCCAATGGTGCTTGCCTCCCGTCATCTTCCTTAGGCTCACTTTCTTCTTTTTCTTGATCTTTAGATGGTCCTTCTTCTTCTTCTTGTTCGTTCCTGTTCTTCCCTGCATGGTTAGGATATGGCGGGTCGCGAGTGGATTTTCCTCCCCTCGTGGTGACCGCATTAACATTTTCACAAGTAGGAACAAGAGCAGCAAGCTGAGCTAACTGAGTTTCTAACATTTTATTAAAGCTCAACTGATTTTTGAAAGCGGAAGAAAGACCTTCTATTTTTGAATTTAAACTCTCTAAACTTTGATCATTGGCAGCAAGCTTTTTGTTGATTGATTCGTTGATTTTAGCTTGGCCATAAACCAAATCTTTCAAAGAAGGCTGATTATTATTAAAACCAGAGAAATTATTACCTCCTTGATAAGATTGGCGGTTTTGGTTAAAACCTTGACCTCCACTTGGACGATACCCATTGTTGTTGTTCATGTAGAATGCTTCTTCATGGGTATGGTTGGGGCAATCCTTCCCCATATGGCCAGTGTTGCCACATTCCTCACACGTGATGCGTGAGTCAAGTGAACGAACACTACCATGCGTGTTGAAGTCGTCCAAGCGCTTCATGACGAGGTCGAGCTTGGCGGACAATAAGTCCACCTCCTTGATAGGGTGTACGCCCTTAGAGCGTGGTTGGAGACGTTCATCGCTCCACCCTTGATTGGAGACCATCTTCTCAATAAGTTCTTTAGCTTGAGCAACGGTCATTGAGAAGAAGGCTCCTCCAGCAGCGGCATCCATATGTCCACGGGTTGTTGGTGTCAACCCGTTGTAGAAATGTTGAAGAATGAGCCATTCTTCCATCCCGTGGTGTGGGCAGGCGGATATGTAATCTTGGAGCCTATCCCACGCCTCGGCGATGGTTTCATTGTTGGCTTGCTGGAAGCTTGATATTCTCCCACGAAGGGCATTGGTTTTACCCAACGGGAAAAACTTTGCGAGGAACGCGGTAGAACAGCGGTCCCAAGTGTCAATGCTAGCACGATTGGCATAGAACCATTGTTTCGCCTTCCCAAGGAGGGAGAGGGGAAACAAACGAAGTCTGATAGCATCTTGGTTGACTCCGGCGGTTGCCGATGTGTTGCATATCTCAAGGAATTGCTGGAGATGAGTGCTGGCGTCCTCCGTGGCCTTTCCACAAAAGGGAATGGCCTGCACCATAGTGATTAGGCTTGATTTGACTGCAAACCCTGCGTCACCGGCGTTGACATTGGGCCCAACGGGAACATTGGCAACGGAGGGAGCAGAGTAGTCACGGAGGGTCCTTTGATCAGCCATGTCAATAAGTGATGATGGTGCGGATGATGTGGGTTCGTCTGTCGGAGTGTTGCTTATGAGGGAGAGTCGACGCGGGGTCGGACTTTCCTTACAAGCGACTCTGGATTATCAACGAAGTTTTCCGGCAGGTTGAATCCACGCATACACTATCCTGTTTTCACATCAAAGAGAGAAAACAGATCAAGGTTAGCCTGCAATGGAAATGGTTAAATCACATCAAGTGTAATCATGAGTACTCATTGTATACACTTGTCAACAATTGTCTTCCCCGGCAACGGCGCCAGAAATGCTTGTTGGTATTTCTTACACCAAACAGAAAACACCACCTTAGGCTGGTTAGGCCTAGAGTGAATATTCCCGGTTCGGCGCCAGAAATACCTGGGGTTAAGTTACTTGCTTAGGATACATAATAATCCACAACTAGCAACGAGTGCCAGATATGTATTATTAGTATTTAATCATAAAAGATAATCCGCAAGCGCACGGATAACCCGTTGTAGCATTTCACCCGAGAGTATTCCAGGGTATCGTTATTTATATTTTCCCAAAGGAAGACGTGGTTGACAAGTGTGTACTTATACTCATGGTGTTACAAATGATAGATCATAACCAATATCCAAATACAGGGGTAAGGCAATGTATGGATAGAGGATAGTGCGACACACACAGCAGGCATTTCCACTCTCTGATAAAAGGCGAGAGGCGGCTCTAGGCTAGACTAAGGTTAAGTAAGAAGAACTGCTACTCCTAATGTACATCGTCAAGTAGCGTGCGTAGCATCTACCTATAGCCTAAGCTGCACACAAGCCAAGACTAAGCTGTTCTACTGCCGAGCCATCATCGGGAGATCCAGCGATCAGAGTCTGCCCTAATCTCCGGACATTTCATATATACTCCTACGCCATACCCGAACGTGGAGGATTACAAGGGACGGACAGGGCTGTCACCACCTGCCGCCTACCTCTACAAACCGTGGGGCACGAACACGCATCCAAGGGTGGAAAGGAAGCCCTAGCACCATGCTAGCGTAACTAACCACAACTCTAGATCCCTCGAGGCACCTCGCAAGGCGATAAACCTAGAGCACTCTTGCAAGACAATGGACCCGATGACTAAGCAAAAGGAACAACTAGGTCTAGCAAGCGATTACTTAGACAAAGGATCAAAGCTAGCACTACGTTAAGCATAGGCGTTCGTCGCTCAACAACGAGCGACGAACGATGAACGATGAAGAACGATCATCGTTAACCGATGATCGAGTATGAACGAACGACGAACGAACGATGAACGATCATGAACGAACATCGATGAACGATGAACGAACGATGAACGAACATGAACGAACGAAGAACGTTCATCCAAGATCAAGGATGAACGATGAACTAGCATAAGCACATAACTACTACAAGAACGATGATATTCCATTGATAAAGAAATAAGTCTTACAAAGAGAGTAAAAGGATACAAGGGAATATACCCCAAACTCTCCAAGGGACTTGGGAGCCAAAAGGGCAGCCCAACTACTCAGCCTAAGCCTAACTAGAGAGCCCCTAGCTCTGGATGTGTGGAGGAGGGAATGAGCCTCTTGTGTTGTGTGTCTTCCAAGGGGAGGGGGTACCCCTTTATTTATAGCCCTCAAAGGCGGTGGAATTGAGGCGGTTCCGTAGGTCGGTGGCATTGATTGCAGGTGGAACCGACCTCCTGAAGTCGGTTGCAAACCGCCATAAGAAGATGGACCCAGGGGGCCTCCCTGTCAGGTCGGCCGACCTAGGGTTTGGGGTCGGCCGACCTGGCCCTGGCCCCCCCTGGGCTGGGCTTTGGCAGGTTGGCTCCCCTCGGCCTTTTAGCCTCTTTTCCAGGTGCGTGGCCTCAGTTGATATTCTGAGTGGTTCTGGGCCTTTAATCCTTGAATTATATTCCCGCGGGCGAGCGTCGTTTGATGGACGTGTTGGAATCGTCGCCTTGGGCCTTGTTTACACCTGGAAATCCCTGTTTTCCACCTGCACATCCAAATCTAGAGGTACACGTGGAAATAGGTTATTTGATAACAAAATGCAAGTAACAAGTGTTAGTTCTTCCTTATTTATAGAGCTAATTGACGGTCAAAAACTGGGTCTAAGGACCGTCAACAATAGGAATGCTCATGATTTTTCCCGTGGTCTCGGAAGGATGGCGCCTTCCCCTACTCCACGTTGGGTCACTCCCGCCGGAGTCTCGACCCCGTCCCTCCGCTCGAAGGCGATCCCTCCTAGAGCACACTTCACCCTCCGAGTGAAGTCGCGGGCACGTCCCGCCGGGCTCGATCCCGGGTACTCTTCCGGAGGTAAGGCTCCGCACTTGATGCGTGCCAAAGGGCGCTCCACTAGTGATGCTTCTTTCGCACGAAAAGCTCCAAGACCGTGTACAAACTTGTGTTGGCTTCCACACACTCCTTGGACAGCTCAACACCAACGCCTAACCGGTCTAGGCCTTGCCATAGACCAAGAGTAACAAACCGAAGTGACTCTCTCAAGCTCACACTAGCCTAGAGATCAAGTGGATGCAATTGCTACTCTCTCAATGTTGGTGCCTTCTAGGTGCACATTTTATATGACAAATATGATGTTTCTAATACTTTATTAGGTCATAATTGCTAACAATTAACCCCCATTATCATATATATGCGTAGTTTCTGTGTATTCGGAAGTATTTGCAGGAAACAAGAGAAGATAAGGAGACTACGAGTAAAGAGCAGCCGGAGGCCCGAAGAGCAAGGAAATTGGAGTCCGTGCCGGTCGGCACGGCCTGTGTGCCGACCGGCACCATGGAGGTCGGGCCCCAAACTTAAAGCCCACTCGGAGAATATGAAGCCCAGAAGAAATATCAGAGTCGGAGTCGGTGAAATCCAGCCCACAACCGAAAGAAACTATAAAGAGGAGATCTTGGTCGCGAAGAAAGAGGGGAGACAGACATACGGAGGTTTTGACCTAGGTTGAAGGTTGTGGCGGCGAAGACGGCGATCACCGATCATCACCACCAAAAGGGAAGACTGTGCCGATCGGCACCTGTGGGACCACGCCAAAATCCTGCGTCCTACTGTACCCATGTTCATGTGTTGCAGTATGATGCGTGAGTAGATCTCATATTCTCTCCGTGGCGAGGGAAATCTGGTTATGTAACTCTCACGCTTACAATACTCTTTTGATGTGTTTAGTCTATGTGATGCTTTGAACTCGTATCCGATCAATACGTGTTTATTACATAGTGCAAGAAACCAGTGGAGAGCTATTAGTACCTTGTCGTGACAGGATCGGGGCGAACGAAACCACCATGTCTTGTAGAATACTAAACCTATCAATTGAACCATGACCTGAGTTGCATGCCGGTACCCCAAACCATAGGAGAGAATCCTTTTCATAACCTTGATACAACCGCAGGCCCTTTCATCTCTAGCTGTTAACCACCCTTTCCACACACACCTTTGCCATATTAATTTAGTAGTTTAAATAATAGTTTAAGTCCCGCTTGTTCTCTGTGGTTCGATATTAAACCTTGGAATACTCTAAGGGAAAAAGTGCTACAACTGTACACCGTCCTCTTGCGGTATATAAGTGGGTGCGTACAAACGACCAACAAGCACGTTTTCTGGCGCCGTTGCCGGGGAACAAGCCAGTTCTTTTACTATTTATTTATTCTACTAACCTCTAATCCTCTCTTTTCTAGTTTGTTTTTGTGTTTTCTTTCTGTGTTTTCAGGATGGGTACTCCTGAACCGGCTCATACGGTTAGGGAGCATTCGCTACCGTCTCCGGGATTGCTGATTCCACAAACTTCTGATGAGAAAGTCACTGCTTCGTCATACGTTCTCAACCCGACCATCATCAAAATGGTCGAGAACAGCAAATTCTCTGGGACGAAGGACGAGAACCCGTACACACATCTGCAAGATCTAGAAGTTCTCTGTCAGACCTTTAAGCATGAGAGAGTGCCTCAGAATTGGTACAAATGGTTGCTATTTCCATTTTCTCTAGATGGAAGAGCCAAAGATTGGTATAAATCTGCAGCCCGTGAAGCTAAGGGAAACTGGGATAAGCTTGTAGGAAATTTCTGTTTGCATTTCTTCCCGCTTCCGAAGGTGCAGAAACTGAGAAGAGAAGTGGTTAACTTCGAGCAAATGAAAGAAGAGACCCTCACGCAAGCATGGTTACGCTTCAAATCTTTATTGAAGCAAGGCCCCGATTTGGGCATGGATGATAACTTGACTGCTCAGACATTTTACATGTCTCTTGAAGGAACCTCCAGGATGCATCTGGATAGTTCAGCTGGAGGGAGTTTCCTCGACTTGACTGCTACTGCAGGTCAGGATCTTTTGAGTAAGATATCGAAGACTGAAGCTATGCATAAGCATTGGGAAGAATTCCAAGAAGATCCAATTCCCCCTGAAGGGTCGACGCTAGCAAAAGGTTCTTTGGATTTGAGAGCTGAAGCGGAAAGCTGTACAGTATCCGAAGTGGGATTAACAGTAAGAACAGAAGAACCAGCGCAAGGCGATCTGAAAAGACCCAGATTGGAGGAGGTGCCGACCGGCACGGCATCTGTGCCGACCGGCACATTGCAGCCCTTCGTGCCGACCGGCACAGCTATTATGCCGACCGGCACGTGCCTGCTGTTAAAGGGATTTCCAAGACTGAAACTGCAATATTAGAGGAGCACGAGAACAGCTTCGTGAATAAATTTCCAAGACCAGTAGGAGATCCAACCTTGAGCAACGCTAGACCGTTGGACGAGTTTGAACCATTAGATTGGATCCCTATAGATTTTAGCTCAAATCTGCTAAGTATGAGGAGAACATATGATCCAAGGTATGCCTCTTCTACAGGAGTTCAGTATAACTTCCCTAAAGACACTAGAACTTCGGAAATACTGGATAATGTCATCATTGGAGAAGTATTGGGGAAGTTATATAAGGACGATATGGAAATTGATCAGATGGAGGTTCAACAAGCAAAGAAGCTATTTGATAGTTGTTTTGTCCCATCGCCGTATGAAGGATTGTGCGGAGTATATGCAGTTGGCCTTACGGAACGAACGGAAGTTGATCCTTACATACCGTGCGAGATTGGATATAGAAGCTTTCCTAAAGCATTATGTGATTTTGGTTCCCGCGTCAGTTTGATGACGTATGAAGCATTCATGGATATGCCTTATGACATAAAAGGAAGATTGCTAGGAACCGAGCTTGAGCTAATCATGGCGGATGGAAGGAGAACCAAACCACTGGGAGTTATCAAAGATCTGAACATCGAGGTAAAAAAGAATACTATTCCGGTGGATATTTTTGTTCTTGATAAAGGTGAAGTAGGAGTTGAAGATATTATTTTGGGAAGACCTTTCTTAAAGCTTGTACAAGCTGTTATCGATGCTGGAAAAGGTCACCTCAAATTGACTCTGGGCGGAGAGGAAGTCCTCTTTGAATTCGAAGACCCACCCGTCGCTCAAGAAAGTGACGACCCACCCTCTCTCCAAGAATTCTTCACAGAAAAAGATGAAGAAATTAGTACAGGATACTCAGACCCGTTAAACAAACTGTTTGAAGAGTCAGACAGAGAAGAGGCCGAGATTCAGGACGGTGCCGACCGGCACGACCCTTGTGCCGATCGGCACAGAGGCGGTGCCGACCGGCACGGAGGTGAAAATCCTCAATTTGAGCCTTTGGGTAATCTGGATCCTGGTGCAGCACCAGAAGTAGAACAGAAGCCACTTCCTGACGGTCTGAGATACGAATACTTAGGCAAAGATAAAACTTACCCCGTCATTGTCAATAGTGCTTTGAATGAAGAAGAGACAAAACGATTGCTTGCTGTTCTGAGAAAATACAAGAAGGCGATCGGATATTGTCTTGATGATATCAAAGGAATAAGTCCAGCTTTTTGCACACATAAGATCAATCTTGAAGAATCAGCTAAGCCAGTCGTTGAAGGCATGCGACGACTGAAAGAGGGCATGAAGGAAGTTGTGAAGAAAGAAGTGCTGAGACTTCTTAATGCAGGAATGATTTATCCAGTTGCTGATAGTGAATGGGTGAGTCCAGTGCATTGCGTGCCAAAGAAAGGAGGACTCACAGTTGTGCCTAATGAGAATAATGAGTTGATCCCTCAACGGACAGTTACAGGATGGTGAATGTGCATTGATTACAGAAAGCTGAATGCAGCGCAAAGAAAGACCATTATCCACTACCGTTCATCGATGAGATGCTTGAAAGGTTAGCCAAGAACTCTTATTTTTGCTATCTCGACGGATATAGTGGTTTCTTTCAAATCCCTGTTAGACCTGAAGACCAGCATAAGACTACTTTCACTTGTCCTTATGGAACTTATGCGTATCGGCGAATGCCATTCGGTCTTTGCAACGCACCGGCTACATTTCAGAGATGCATGAATGCTATATTTGCTGAATTCATTGAAGACATTATGGAGGTATTTATGGATGATTTCTCTGTTCATGGTACTGATTTTGATCACTGCTTAGCAAATTTAGAGAAAGTACTAAAGAGGTGCGTAGAAGTGGATTTAGTTCTTAATTGGGAGAAATGTCACTTCATGGTAACCGAAGGGATTGTCTTGGGGCATGTTATTTCAAATAGGGGCATTGAAGTAGACAAAGCTAAAATATCCACAGTTGAAAGGTTGCCACCACCTACTGATATTAAGACACTGCGCAGTTTTCTTGGACATGCAAATTTTTATCGCAGATTTGTGAAGGATTATTCAAAGATTGCTAAGCCATTAACAGAATTGCTGCAAAAGGATGTTGAATTTGAGATGAATGATGAAAGGCTTACTGCTTTCCGGAAGTTGAAAGAAGCATTATGTTCTGCACCTATTATGCAACCTCCGGATTGGAATTTACCTTTTGAGATTATGTGCGATGCAAGTGATTATGCAGTAGGAGCGGTTCTTGGACAACGAAAAGAAGGTAAAGTGCATGCTATCTACTATGCTAGTAAAACTCTTAATGAAGCCCAGATTAATTATACAACAACAGAGAAAGAGATGCTAGCTGTTATATTTGCTTTTGAGAAATTTAGATCCTACATCCTCAATTCTAAGGTCATTGTTTATACGGATCATGCTGCTATTAGATATCTTGTCTCTAAAAAGGAGTCGAAACCTAGATTGCTTCGTTGGGTTTTGATGTTACAAGAATTTGATTTGGAGATTAGAGACAAGAAAGGGGTTGAGAATTCAGTAGCAGATCATCTGTCTCGTTTGACGCTTGAGAACAAGGAGGGATGCATTGGTGATGCCATGGCGCAAGAGCAGCTATTTCGAGTTAAGGATCATCGAGAATCATGGATGCAAGACATCATAAATGGATTCAAAGGGAAGCTAGATGATTGTAGCAAGAATTCGAGAAGGAAGATTGTCAGTGAGATGAGAAAATTCATATGGGATGATCCTTATTTATACAGATATTGTGAAGATGGAGCTGTTCGAAGGTGCGTACCTCGCGACGAACGCGAAAGCATATTGGAAAAGTGTCATTCATCTGAGTATGGTGGACATTATGGACACTTTCGAACACAAGCAAAGGTATGGGCTAGTGGATTTTACTGGCCTTCGATGCATGAAGATGCGAAAAGGTATGTAGCTAGATGCCCTCAATGCCAAAGAATTGGAAACGTTAATGCTCGTAATGCTATGCCTTTGAAGTATAACTTGCAAGTTGATATATTCGATGTTTTGGGCATGGATTTCATGGGACCGTTTGTTCATTCTCATGGTTATGAATATATTTTGGTTGCTGTGGACTACGTGTCAAAGTGGGTAGAAGCAATACCATGTCGAAACATTACAACTAATGAATCCAAGGCAATGTTGAATGAGTACATATTTCCAAGATATGGTGTTCCTAGAGTTATAATAACAGATGGTGGAACTCATTTTACTGGGCATGAATTTACTAAAGTTTTGAAGAAGATGGGTATTGAGCATCGAATTGGGACAGCCTATCATCCACAGACCAACGGCCAAGCAGAAACTTCTAATAAACAGTTGAAAGGAATTCTGCAGAAAATTGTTACAAGAGAAGGAAAGGATTGGTCAAACAAGTTGAATGGCGCACTTTGGGCTTATCGCACAGCATTCAAGACACCAATAGGTATGACACCCTATCAATTCGTCTATGGAAAGACTTGTCATTTGCCTGTAGAGTTAGAACATAGAGCATATTGGGCGATCAAAGAGATGAATTTGGATTTAGATGCTGCTGCGGTAAAACGGAAGATTCAAATTAGTGAACTCGAGGAGATGCGCCTAAAAGCTTATGAGAATGCGGCCATTTATAAAGAGAAAACAAAGAAGTGGTATGATAAGAAGCTATTGAAAAAGGAATTTTACGAAGGAGATAGGGTGCTACTATTCAATTCAAGATTTCGGTTGTTCGGTAAAGGCAAATTGAAAAGTAAATGAGATGGACCGTATCTTGTTCATAAAGTTCTTCCTTCCGGAGCTGTTGTCATCATGGATGGAAAGCAAAATACATATACGGTGAATGGCCAACGACTAAAGGTATATCTTGAACCCGACACTTTTGAGTTAAAGTCATTTGATATATATTATGTGAATTGAGTGATTGGGTGGTCGAGCTTAACGACGTAAAACAAAAGCACTGTTGTTTTTACTGTTTTTCTGTGTGTTTTGTGTTTCTTTGATTTTATTGAGTCGTTTGAGGCAACTTTGCCTCCGTGCCGACCGGCACAACTCCGTGCCGATCGGCACGGGATAGTCCGTGTCGTTTTTGAGTCGAGTTTTGCCCTTCCTCCAAGACATGCTTCGATGACTTCCAAATTTAAGAGATAGAGTCCGGTTCGATCAAGAGAATTAAGGATATATATATGAAGGAGTTGTCTCGGATCTCATCATCAAAAATCGAGCGCCGCCGGAGTTCCCACCAAACCCTAGAGCAGAAAACAATGCAAGGCGGCGAAACCGGAAGCGGAGGCGACGTGCCGATCGGCACGACGGCGGTGCCGACCGGCACGGCGCCGTACTTTCGCCAATGAGCCCAACTCTGCCATGGGAGAGCAACAGGAGCCTTAACCCCACCGAGGACGATCCAATCGTCTGGTCGCACCTGAAGCAACGATGGATGATGAAGAGTGAAGTGGACGCGTTCAATAGAGAGAAGAAGGAGATGGATGAAGCCCTTCGGACGAAGGTTAGAGAAGTGCTAGTACGCAAAGGTAAATCCAAGGTTGATGATAGCACACCGGTCTCCGATAGGTATACAATGGATCGACTTCTCGCTATGGAACGTCCTTTGACATATGATGATCTTATCACCTTTGAATCGATCCTTACTGATAGCGAGAAGGAAGAGTTAGACAAAGACTGCTTTCTGACCATCCATAGGTCTAGGCTGAACGATGGAAGGAATCCTGATAGAGGTGCCGACCGGCACACGCAAGGTGCCGATCGGCACACTACACTACCACGCGTCCTGACCGACTGGGAAGACCTCCAAGAGAAGATTCTGCACAAGAACACCAGAGGTTTTGGATGTAAGTGTTTTTACTGTATGAAAGACCATCAGAGGCAGATTGAGAATTATCTAGCTGATCCTGAATGCATCCCTGCGACTTTCGTCTTTGATGATGGCTTTCCCGTTGCTAAAGGGCGCATGACCCCTA
The DNA here is from genome assembly GCA_012490785.1 of Eragrostis nindensis. Lineage (NCBI taxonomy): Eukaryota > Viridiplantae > Streptophyta > Magnoliopsida > Poales > Poaceae > Eragrostis > Eragrostis nindensis. The sequence continues at coordinate 201,045 of JAAXCT010000954.1, forward strand.
AAGAGATCAATGATGAAATTCAGAGGCGTATTGACAGGGACAATGCTGCAAAGAGGAGAGCACGCAACCTGGCAGATCTAGAAGCGTACTTTGCAAGGAACGGAAGGCGTGCCGACCGGCACGGCGCTTGTGCCGATCGGCACGACGTCAAGGTTGTGAATTTCGTTGAAATATCTGATGATTCCTCTGATGATGAACCAGATCCTAAGCGATCAAAAGAAGTAGAGGGAGTTCGGCGTTCCGCTCGTCTTTCTTCAAAGCCAAGAGCAAGATATACCTCGGAATCAGTGAGCTATATACAGACATCTCCTGTGCATGAACACCCATTAGCTAATCTTGTTGCAAAGGATGAAGAAGATCCTGAAGAGGATCCGGAAGAAGATCCCGAGGAGGATCCGGAAGAAGATCCCGAGGAGGAAGCGATGGAAGACGAGCTAGAACCCACTGATGCCGAACCACCCAGTGCAGAAGGAGCTACAGGGGGCCTTGCAGGAGCTCAAGGCAGTTCAGGGCCGCGTTATCAGGTGAACGGCGCCCCGTGCCGATCGGCACGGGTGCCGTGCCGACCGGCACCTCGGGGTTTTGACAGAAACTCGCCCCTGAGAGATGAGCGTCATGATCGTCCTGCCAACTGCTGCCCAATCTGCAGAAGAAACATCGAACGTCTCTATTATGATATGGAGAGATGCTATAGGCACCATCGGGACATTGATATAAGGATTGATGACATAGAGAGTATGGCCGCGGCGGATTACTCTTTTCTCATGAGGAACATTCGAAGCATCTTTAGCATGTTGAGGAGGCATGGCATTTCAGATTAGGTTGGTCTAGTTGTTTTTCTTTTGCAATAGGGACATTGCAAGGTTTGAGTGTGGGGGATTCGCCCTTACACTTCTTAAGGTCGTTTGCTTCGATTTAGTATGGTTTGAGTTAGTGTGTGAAAGTGTGAGAGTTTTCTTAGAGAGATTTGAGATGGTGTGCTTAGTTAAGCTTCGAGGTCAAGAATTATTGCAATGTCTTGAATAAAGTTAGTGTTAGTTGTCGAATCGATGCGTTACCTCATATTCTTGATTTTGTTTTTGACGATCGTTTTGCCAATCTACTTGAGTTCATTGAATAATCGCTTGGCTTTATATATCTACTTTTCGAAAACCCCTTCTATCATCATAAGTTGAAGCATTTGGCTGAGGATTTGATATTATGCCTATTACACTAAGCCAAATGAGATGAGAGAAGCCTACACATAAACCTTTTGATAGGAAGACGTCTTTGTCAACTCTTTGCTCTTGATTACGACTAAGCTAGAAGGGAGAGGTTTCATTTGTTCATCTCAGTTTGCTAGCCATCTATCATCAAGTTCTTTCTATCCAAAAACGATATTTCATCGTTTCTCCCTCCTCCTTGATATAACCTACAAGCAATTGTGAAGTCTAGACAGATTTCGATCCAAAATATGCTCTGATAGCAGTCTGCAAGGAAATAAAAGAAGAAAAAGAAGGAAAAGAATTAAATTGGTCAGGTGCCGACCGGCACCTTCCTGTGCCGATCGGCACAGAAGAAAAAAAAAGAGTCAAAAAGAAAGAGAAAAAAGAATATCAGAAGAAGCAGATTGCAGGAAGAGCCAAAATTCTAAAAAGATCTGTATATACTTCAGGCTTGATCCCTTCGTTCTATTTCGTTCATTCTCAGTTGTTTTCTTTTCCCTTGATCCTTGTGCTTATATTCTGAATTCTCATGATGAAAACTCCCTTTTAGAAGGCATGATGGAGCGAATTGTTGACTTAGTTGTTCTTTCGATTCAATTTGGTTATATAATTTCCGAGATCCACAAAAGAGCCTTATATTATAGAATAGGAGAGGGAAGGAAATACATTTGAGCGATTGAGTGAAGTCTGAAGCTTTTGCATTCTTCTTACTTGATATGAAGGGAGACAAAAATATTTGTTTGATAAGCCTTGTGATTGATTTGGTCGACTCAAGTTTTGAGGTGAAATTGTTTTCAAAAATCGAGAGGAAGTCTTGTGGAGGGATACTAATTCGACGAGATGATTGACAATGGCAAAGTTGAAGACTTGTGAGAGTTTTTGCTTCTTGACATGACGAAAGCACGGTGATGATTTTCTTGATTCGTGTTGCTTGAGGACTAGCAATGATTTGAGTGTGGGGGAGCTGTTGGTGTTTTCTAGGTGCACATTTTATATGACAAATATGGTGTTTCTAATACTTTATTAGGTCATAATTGCTAACAATTAACCCCATTATCATATATATGCGTAGTTTCTGTGTATTCGGAAGTATTTGCAGGAAACAAGAGAAGATAAGGAGACTACGAGTAAAGAGCAGCCGGAGGCCCGAAGAGCAAGGAAATTGGAGTCCGTGCCGGTCGGCACGGCCTGTGTGCCGACCGGCACCATGGAGGTCGGGCCCCAAACTTAAAGCCCACTCGGAGAATATGAAGCCCAGAAGAAATATCAGAGTCGAGTCGGTGAAATCCAGCCCACAACCGAAAGAGACTATAAAGAGGAGATCTTGGTCGCGAAGAAAGAGAGGAGACAGACATACGGAGGTTTTGACCTAGGTTGAAGGTTGTGGCGGCGAAGACGGCGATCACCGATCATCACCACCAAAAAGGAAGACTGTGCCGACCGGCACACTCCGTGCCGATCGGCACCTGTGGGACCACGCCAAAATCCTGCGTCCTACTGTACCCATGTTCATGTGTTGCAGTATGATGCGTGAGTAGATCTCATATTCTCTCCGTGGCGAGGGAAATCTGGTTATGTAACTCTCACGCTTACAATACTCTTTTGATGTGTTTAGTCTATGTGATGCTTTGAACTCGTATCCGATCAATACGTGTTTTTATTACATAGTGCAAGAAACCAGTGGGGAGCTATTAGTACCTTGTCGTGACAGGATCGGGGCGAACGAAACCACCATGTCTTGTAGAATACTAAACCTATCAATTGAACCATGACCTGAGTTGCATGCCGGTACCCCAAACCATATGAGAGAATCCTTTTCATAACCTTGATACAACCGCAGGCCCTTTCATCTCTAGCTGTTAACCACCCTTTCCACACACACTTTGCCATATTAATTTAGTAGTTTAAATAATAGTTTAAGTCCCGCTTGTTCTCTGTGGTTCGATATTAAACCTTCGAATACTCTAAGGGAAAAAGTGCTACAACTGTACACCGTCCTCTTGCGGTATATAAGTGGGTGCGTACAAACGACCAACACTCAAGCACTAGGATCACTCCAAATCCTTCACAAGTGCTTCTCTCCCTTGCTCTTGGCTTCCTCTGAGTTTCCTGCACTCCAACAATGGCCAAGAGAGCCCCCAAGGGGCGGGCAACCAACTATTTATAGGCTACCAACCCAAAACTAGCCGTTGCCCAAAAGTGCCCTGCGAAACTAGAGACCGTACAAAGGACCGTACTGTCCGGTCTCCTCTTGACCGTACTGTCCGGTCTCTATTTCCAGGCGCATCTCCATTTTCTTCTTCATCTCCAATGAAGACCGTACTGTCCGGTCCCTAGGACCGTACCGTCCGGTCGATTGTCCGGTCTTCATTTCTTCCACTTCCAGAAACTTCAGCTTCTCTGTCTGGAAATCCTCTGATGACCGTACCATCGGTCCCTTGACCGTATTGTCCGGTCAATTGTCCGGTCTTCATTTTCTCAGCATCCCGAGACTTCACTTCTCTGTCTGAATCTTCAATGAAGACCGTACCATACAGTCCCTAGGACCGTACTGTCCGATCTCTACTGCAAAAGCTGAAAACTTGATCCGCTTCTTGATCCTTGCTTCCAACTTCTCCATTCTTGGTTCCTCTTCTTCTCTTCAGCCACCCTAGCCCTCAAGAGACTCACAATGCATCCATTTGATCTCTAACCTAGTGTGCTCTAAGAGAACCAATTCGATCCCTCTTGATAGTCCGGTTTTTCCTATGGACTCAAGCTAACATCTAACCAAGCAACACCCGCTTGAGTCTAGCATGTCCTTAGCCTTGTTATGTCTCCGCGACTCCATCAAGTTCTCGATCCGAATTGTCGAGGCATCCTATCACCAAGTCGTCGATAAAGATAGAGTATGTGAGACGACGCTTCATTGATATGACCATCTGAATATCCTACAAGGAAATGTTAGTCACATCAATATGGTCACCCAATCACCAAAACATTCATACCTTTGGGGTTTCCGTACTCCAATGGTCATGAAGCTTACAACTTATGTTGCATTGGTTGATGATAGAGAGTACCCTGCAAATATCTAAGTTATTAATTTAGGATTGTCATGCTTAATGATAATTATATGGCTGTTGTTACAAAGACTTACTGCCAAATTTCTTCACAATTGTTGATGTCACTATGATAATATGAGATGTTGACTTAGCATCGACTTTATCCACTTTGTTGTTCCATAATCTAACTTTAACTTCTTTACTGGACATTAGAATGGAGCAAATAAATCACTGTGAAACAATATGCAGTTTAAAGTACTGAACCAATGATTGTGCATAATCATTAGAAACAATTAAAGATTACATTCATTTTTTTTAACTTACTCAATTTGGATGACAATGTCATGTATTTTGGATAGCCCAAATTGTTTCTTCATTTCTTCGACTGGTCCAATGTATGAGCCGACTCCTATAATATCTGTTTAAACATAAACATTACTACTCATGCACTAATCAACTGGAACAAAAAATAATTTAAATAAGCTACTCATATTATTATAACTGACAGGTAAATGTAAATAAGCTAGTCATATTCATTGATTCTCATAGAAAGCATATCTGTGTTGAAGAACTGGAAACTATATCTAGGAATATCATCTGAATCTTTCAGCTTGTCTTCACAGTAGTTGTAGGCAAGAATTTTACTATCTTTTATTTTCCACTGGTTGATATGATTTTGCTTCTGGTGTGACTTTAACATTCGATAGGGATTACACATTGCCTTCTTGAATCAATGGTTTGAATTTTCCCATACATGCCTTATTGACCACTCCGTGCATTATTGTGCCCTGTATTGACATAATCTCATTAGCTTGTAAACTGAAAGTAACTACAAAAATAAATTTTAATCACATTGAAGAATCATTATACCTCTTGATCAATCAGTATCATGTCGAGGCTTAGAAGTTCTCCACTACTCAGCAAGAATAGCATCCCATAGTCTTGTTACCCTTGCCTTTATTGACCATAAATTATATCCTGGCCTTATTTCTCTTAAAGTTTATTGCGCCATTGCACTGTTGGTAACTGAAACAGAAAGACTTGACATGAGAGGATAAATTTTATATGATCATGATTATATGATCGTATGGTGGTACCAAGACAAAATTGTTTTGCATGCATAATTATATTATGCAAACCTGAACATGGATGATCGTTCCTGGTGACTGAATCAGTAGTAACAAATCCTTGAAAGAAGAAACACAAACATGTGACGGCTAGAATTTGTCAAGTTGAACCTGCAGACAATAGAAGAGGAAAGCATCTGTCGATGAAAAAAAATAGTAGAAAGTAGAAAAGGGTTGTGCCATACGTGTGAGATCGAGAATCATGTGCTGCCTGAGATGTGTATCTCCTGGTTGTATATATATCATTATATACTGATATCTCTTGTTTGATTTTGAGTCTGATTAGAGTTGAGCCGTGGGTTTTGAGGACAGTTAGATTTTCGTGATTTATGGCTGCCGTCGGGAGCCACTTCTTATACCATAATTGTATGCAGCATGTGCCGTATTATGTATGAGATAGCCAGGCTGCCCTTGAATACGTGATGATTCTGTAATGAGATTCTGCTGTTGGCGCCGTGAGAACCATGAGTCCGCTTCCTACACGAATGCCTATATGCACCGGCGGCCCCTTCTATACGTGTGGTTATGAACATCTAATGGTTATGATTTGTTAGTGTCTAAATATACGGTCGGATGTTTTGCTTTTTTTTGGTAATTTTTAGGATTTTTCATCGATTAATGTGGAGGCACCGAAAGGAGCCTCTAATTAGTAAATATAAGATGTGAAGAGCAACATTGTCAGCATTTTCCATACTACTTTTCTACTACATTTTTTGGTGTGACAACAGGTGTATTAAACAGTGATAGTATTACTTTGGTTGACATCAAAGCCGTCAAACATGCATGCACACTTTGAAGAACATTGAAAAATGAAAACCATTGAAATGACTAGATACAACGCATTCGAAAAGAATGAAAGAATGTTGTCACTCTCTTAACCGTTCCAGTCTTTGAAGATGTGAAGAGAGACTGTCAGCCTTCTCTGTACTTCTCTACTACAAGACAACAAGAACGTACATTTGACAGTAGTACTATCTTGAATTCAAGAACATGCAGCAACACAGTTCTTCTTCGACGCAAAGATACATTCAACCGTGAGACTACGAGTAGAAATTTCTAGGACGCTGCGCCCCCTCTATCTGTTCTCGGCTATGATGTCCTATTCCAAGTCTGAGCACTACCGGCGGCTAGTAGAAAATGGCAACACTGATAAACCATGCATGATCAATGGTCAATGCTGATCATAGTTGAACCGAGCAAGCTCAGAGTTACTAGGTCACTTAACTTTTCAAATGTAAAGTACTAGGTTATGAAAAAATAGTGATGTAAGTTGAATCCACAAAAAGTGAACAACTTGAAATAAAAAGAAACAAAAAAAAGTAATTAAGCAGCCATGCATTCCGATTGCAGCTCGTTGTTGATTGTGTCTCCACTTGACCATCATTTGACCCTAATGTTTGTGGAAGCTTCGTCCAGCTCCTTGCAAATTAACAACAGGTCCACTATTTTTGTCAACTACAATCATTTCGAGCTGTAAAATCTGTTTTCCAGCTCCATGTCTATTGGCAAGCAGGGATGACCAGGCTCTGTTGAACGGTGGAAGTCCCCCCACGGCACGGCTTCAACGAAGAAGAATCATCAGGCTGTAATTATGCGAGAAATTAGTATGTTGCAATTGCTGATTTATCCGATTCAGCCAACGTAGGCCATACCCTAATGAGGAACAGTGTAAGTTTAACTGCAAGCAGAGTAGAACAGTCACAAACAAGTCAGAACTCACGAAACAGATTTTAATTTAGGAAATCATTTATACCAGACAAGGGAAGAAACATCCTAAAGGCCGTAAATGTGTTATTTGTATCAATGTGAAGTTTTCTATGCAATATTAATATGAAAATAAAACAATAGTAGTTTCTAAAGTCACATCTGCAACTGCAAAAGGCCAATTTTTTTAGAAAATGAAAATAGTTTCCGGCCTCTGTTTTGCCGCACACAGCATCCTTCTTATTATAAAGTTCAGCTACGTAGCTGGTGATATGAAAGGGAAACTAAATAAATCTTATGAGGAGCAAAGTCTATTATAAAATTTCCACCCATGGGAAGCGAAGATCTCCATAGCGACACTCTCTAATGAAAGGCTGGCCATGCGTATTTGCTCTTTTGTCTCCTCATGCTGCAACACTGCCCAGAATCGCAACCAGTATGTTCCTCTGAAAACAGCCTGCATAAAGGAAGAATATTTGACGTTATCAAAAATAATATCATTTCGACATTGCCATATTGCCCAACACAAAGCTGCTGCCCCTAATAGAATTAATTTCTTTTCTTTTTGGCTTGTGTCGGTAAGCCAGTTCCCTAGCATATGGCTAACTGATCTGGGAGGGGTTCAACCAGTAGCTACTTGAACCACCCTCCAGATTGTCTTGGCATGATGACAACCAAAGAAAAGGTGTTTAATTGTTTTGTTACAATTACAGAAACAACATTTTTGACTTCCTTTCCAGTTTTTTCTAACTAGATTATCCTTTGTTAATATAACACCTCTTTGTAGGTACCAAAGGAAGATCTTTATTTTCACAGGAATCTTTAATTTCCATATCAGCTTGTGAGAGAAAGGCATGTCTTGGTCCATTAAGAACATATACATAGGCCTACTGCAAAAGGCCAATATATAGCCCCTTCGAATAAAAACGACAGAGGGAGTAGCACCCAGTTAGTATGCAGCCATTCCGATTGCGACCCCTAATTAATCTGTCTCCACATAACCACGAACCCGAATCTTGTCTCCACTTGGACCTTCCTTAGTCTCTAATGTTAAGAATAACATTTGACTTGCTCCCCTACAGCGCTGCGTTGAACGACTCAGTATTTTGTCAACTCCGGTCGGTTCAAGCCGCTATTCAACAGGCACGCAGGGCCAACTTCCGTTGAAAGTCCTCACAGCGCTGCTTGAATGAAGAATCATCATCAGGTCAACAAAGAATTTTTATCCAGGAAGAATTAATCCATTTGACATCAAAAGACCACGAAAAACTGAGACAGGGAGGATATCAAATGCAGACATACACGACTGACAGAGAGGACCATTAATTCTCATGGGAGGTACCAAGCAGGTTCCATTGCAAGTAGAGGATAGATAATTACGTTCAACCTCAAGAAAAGTATTTCTATTAGAAACGTTCCTCTTACGAAACAGCTTTCCTTCTACGGAATCAAACATCCTCATATTTAGTTCGCAAAAAAAAAAATCCTCATATAGGATCTAAACATCCAACTGATCGAGATTATTAGGCCCAACATTTGAACACGCCGAATTCATTTAAGGCTTCATTCCAAACTAAAGAAACTACTTATCACATAAGAAACTAAAGAATTACACTGTCATATGAAACGCCTCATCCCTCACAGATCAGAACAGATTATTTTGCAACAGTGAATGACAATGGAGATTTTAAAATTCATGAACAAGACGTTATGGCACTTAGCGAAAGAAAATTAGGAAGCAGATTAAGAAATGCATTTCCTTAACATGCAGTAAATACACATCTTCGTTTAATACTTCACATTTGTATATTTTAATTTCAAAAAATTTCATCATAAGTTTTTTTAACTAGTTTACATCGTGTAATCATTCCCTTAAAAAATCCTACTTTGAGCGCTTCTTCAGTTTGGCCAAATATAATCAAACCCTTCAACAGGACATTGCTGTTTTCAGCACCTTTTTACTGTTTTTTCTTTTCCAGCACGTTTGTTGTCTATTGTGTGTTCCCAAAAAAAAAAAACATGAGACTTTATCATAATCTGACATTTAGAATTTACATGTCGATTGATGCATGAACCTGTCTTCTGAGTAGTTTCCTTCAGTCTCCACTGGTGCAATGAGGTTTTATAACTACCTACCTAGGGATGCACACTGAAACAAAGGAATCAGAATTTGGTCCACAACAAGCAGTTTCCTAGAAGTTGTATTTTCTAGAATTTAAGTGTGGGGATATCATCATATGTCGAGAGTTGACCAGAGTTCTATTTCTCTGCTTTCAAACAACTTCGAATTTTGTTTTGCTATATTGTTTCCTTAGTTACCAGAATGTGACGTTGTTTTCAGCACTTTTACAAGTGTTCTTAACTGGTACCAGAATGTAAGAACAGGCTCTATATCAAGTGCATATCTATGACAGCTGATCTTAGGTTTGATCTCAAATGGAAATACCTTGGAGATATGCTGTTATGAAATTACTAAATCTACCTCCGTCCCTAAATATAGGACCTCCTATCATTCAAACACAAAAAATAGTATTGGCGTTCAAAAGAGTACATACACTTATTTTTACCTCAACCCATCCCTCGACCAGCCAACTCTAAAGTTAGACTTATCCTCAAAACGCCCTATATTTTGTAAGAAATTTTGAACTTTAAAATGCCCTATATGAGGGGATGGAGGGAGTATATATACTTTGGTGGTACTAGGGCTGGACGAAAAATTCGAAGCTCGTAAGCCGGCTCAACTCATTCCAAATTCGACTCGAATCGGCTAGGCTCGGTTGTAAATTTTAATTAGCTAAGACGAAGATTTAACTCGCTTTGTTAACGAGCTAGACCAAGCCAGCTCACGAGCCTAATGAACCAAGTGACACCATGTAACAATGCTTTCATTCGCAAAAAAAAAAATGTAACAATGCTTTATTTTTAAATAATTTTTGACCCTCAAAGGCTTCGATGTTGAAGTCTTAAAGTGTGATTTTCATCTTTACTTGAAGCATAGCTAGCATGATTTGGATCTTAACCTCTAAATTTAGACATAACATCTCTGATTTTATATCATTAAGATTAAGGTACAGTTCGCGAGTCAAAACAAGCCAGCTCACAAGCTTAACGACCGAGTTTAACCAACTTTCTAGCTCGTTAAGATAATGAGCCGAGCTAAGCCAGCTTATTATCCTAATGAGCCGAGCCGAACCGAGCCTTAATTTTGGTAGTCCAGGGCTAAGTGGTACCAAGTGAAACCACCAAGTATATCTTTGTGGGGTACCAAAAATGGAAACAAAGGTCCCAAAGTGGAGTCATAATTTTGGCAGCATTTGGGTCCGTTACAAGGAAATGGTACGAAAGGGAAAACAATCGCAGACGTAAAAGGAGCTCCATACTCGCTTCCCCTTTTTTTTTCCAGATATAAAACCATTTCATTTTTATTAGCCAGTTGAGCTTGTAAATCATACCAACCAATTTTAATACTTTTGACTCTTTTTTTTTCTCGTGGAATTTGTCAATACCGTGGTCTGGGGATAGATTGAACCTAGGTCTACAACGACTTGGTTCTGTTTGGAACATAGGAATTGGGGCATTTACAATTAACCGCCATGATGGACCAGTATTGATCAGCAGGCACGGGTTTATGCCTTGAACGCATACCGCGGCTCGTATACTTCAGTTAGCTCATGTTCACCTTTGACTTGGAAATAAATTATTAAGCGTGTATCTACTCCTTTCCGTCCTCTGGACGCGTAAGGTGAGCAATCATGTGCAATGCAGTGGCTATATATACGTGCCCATGCAAAGCCCTTCAATCACCAAACACACACACACACAAACATACACATACACAGCTACAAACAAGCCATAACCATTGTCATCCCACACAGCTGCCATTGCCATTGTTGCTCTTGACCTTGATAGCTAGCAAACAGTTGTCTCTTTCCACCGCTGCCATCGCCGTTGTTGATCTTGATCTCTCGATAGCCAGCATTAAGTAGCAAACTTTTGTGATCAAAGTAAAGTGAGAATGCCATCTGTGCAAGCTGGAGCCGTGCCCATGGAGGCAGCAACGATAGCGGAGGAGGCCAAGCGCATGGCCACCTTACTTGGCCTCCTCCGTGTCACGACGTCGGAGGAGAAGGCCAGCGCCACCGCTGGCATGTCGGAGGACAAGTTGGACTGGCTCCGGTCTCAGCTGATCGGAAAAGACGTCGAATTCGACACGCCGTTCGGCCGGCGCGTGCTCACCTACGCCGACCAGACGGCGTCCGGCCGAGCCCTGCGGTACATCGAGGACTACCTCGTCAAGGAGGTCCTCCCTTTCTATGGTGAGCCTGGAAATGAAGAGCATACTACAATGCATCCATCGCCATGAGCTTCTCTTTCATTCCCATATATCTCATTCATTTCTGTACTTAATTACCTGCAGGGAACACGCACACGGAAGACAGCCATGTCGGGAGCAAGACGACGAGGCTGGTGCACAAGGCGGCGCGCTACGTGAAGCGCTGTATGGGCGCTGGCCCCGGCGACGCGCTGCTCTTCTGCGGCGCCGGCACGACGGCGGCCATCAAGCGCCTTCAGGAGGTCATCGGCGTGGCGGCGCCGTCCGTCGAGCTGCGCGGCCGCCTCGCCGGGCAGCTCCGGACCCAGGAAAGGTGGGTGGTCTTCGTGGGGCCGTACGAGCACCACTCCAACCTGCTGTCGTGGCGGCAGAGCCTCGCCGAGGTCGTCGAGATCGGCGTCGACGAAGACGGGCTCATCGACGTCGCCGCGCTCCGGCGTGCGCTCGGCTCGCCGGAGTACGCGAACCGGCCGATGCTGGGGTCCTTCTCGGCGTGCAGCAACGTCACCGGCATCATGACGGACACTCGTGAGATTGCGCGCGTGCTACACCAGCACGGCGCCTACGCGTGCTTTGACTTTGCGGCGAGGTGAGACCGTGAAACCCCATCACAATCTAACGTGGAAAACATTCTGTTCCATTTTTTGTCTTCTGAGAGTGACAGAACAATATATCTTGACTTGTTGAAAATCATTTTTCCGTGTTGAAGCCAGTTGATTTTGTTTGACCAGAAATCTAACGGATTCATTTGACTCCATTCCATTCTTGACTTCATAATTAAAAACTCTTAATATTCTTAGGCCAAGTGGCCAACTCAACTAATTTGTAAAAAGATCCATTAATCTTGAATTAAGTTTACCAGTGTCTATGATCAGAAGTATTCAGAGAAATTTAGCTTTTTACACACAAATATAAGTGTGTTGGTTTTCTTGACGGAAACATCAACAAGTTACATCAATCAATTCTAACGTACGTGTTCTTTTGCCAGTGGCCCATATGTGAAGATTGACATGAAATCTGGTCAAATTGATGGCTATGATGCTGTCTTCTTGAGCCCGCATAAATTCGTCGGTGGCCCAGGCACACCAGGCATCCTTCTGATGAACAAAGAAATGTATCGACTCAACTCCCAGCCCCCGTCAACATGTGGTGGTGGCACTGTGGCCTATGTGAATGGCTTCAATGAGGAGGTGAGTAATTACCAATGCCCAATAATAATAGAAAAATTCTACTTATGCCTTAGCTACATATTTCCATGCTTGTATCCCTCAAATTATTATGTTTTAAACATGGTTTGTCATATGTAGGATACAATATACTATGATGACATAGAAGAGAGGGAGGATGCTGGAACGCCACCAATCGTCCAAAAGATCCGTGCATCCCTTGCATTCTGGGTCAAGGAGTATATTGGGTACGATAGAATGAGCCTTAGAGAGCATGTGTACTCTGAGACCGCAATGAAGAGGCTTGTCAGCAACCCAAATGTATGGGTTCTAGGCAACACCAATGTCGAACGTCTTCCAATCTTCTCTTTCCTCATCTACCCTCCGGCGAAGGATTCGCTATTCAAAGCTGTTGATCAGCCCGGTTCTGATAGATGGTTGGAGGATGTGAAGCACAAGCGACGGCCGCTACATGGTCGGTTTGTTACAAGGCTTTTCAATGATCTTTTTGGCATCCAAGCAAGGGGAGGTTGTGCATGCGCAGGGCCATATGGTCACACGTTGCTCAAGATTGAAATGAACTCTCTCTTCGGCTCCGGTCTGCCATACTTGAGGTATCACCATTGTTCCACTGCTTGACCACCTTGATTTATCAGGTAACCGTACAAGTACTAATATGACTGCTCATTACAACAATATTTTCAGGGGTACAGTGGATTGAAGCCTGGGTGGACAAGGTTGAGTTTTTCTTACTACCTCTCCAAGGACGAGTTCAAATTCATCCTTGCTGCCATTGAGTTCATAGCGTCATATGGCCACCGCTTTCTCCCTTTATACCAATTTGATTGGATCACCGGCAACTGGACATTTCGCAAGCAGGCAATCAAGTACCATCTCATGAAGGAGGAGCTTGCTCTTGATACTGGCCTTGACGTCCTTATTAAAAATGATCACTCAAAGGATGAATACAAAATTGAGAAGAAACCTGGAGCAAGTCAGAAGAAGTTTGAGAGCTACTTAGAGAATGCAAAGAAAATAGCACTCTCATTGCCAGATATCAATCAGCCGACTGTCATCATCCCAAAAGGAGTCGACCCTGACTTGGTTCTTTTCTATATATAGAAAAGTTCTGTTATATATGTTTTTTTTTTGAGGGAAAGTTCTGTTACATAGTTAAACCATGTTGTATGTTGACAGTACAATTGTTCTCGTTGTACTGGCCAAAATCAGAGTGAACTCAGTTGTTTAATCGGGAATAAAAAAGTGCAGGTTGTGGAACATGGAAATGCTATTTTACAAATGTATCACAAATTTAAGAGGCAAACATTATGCTTTTAAGTTTTTAACAACCACCTAATCTTTCATTGCAGCACATCCTGCAGCCTCATTTCATTTATCTGTAATTGTTTCACTTTCCCCTCCCTGTATCTGAAATGAAATGACTCAGCACAACATCAAACACAACTCTTTAAACTTTTAACCCAGTTCGTTAAAGTTTAAAATACGACATGGTTCTTTAATCCTAGCCTTGATGTCCTTATAAAAAATGATCACTCAAAGGATGAAGACAAAATTGAGAAGAAATCTGGAAAAAAAAAAATCAGAAGCAGTTTGAGAGCTACTTAGAGAATGCAAGGAAAATAGCTTTCTCCTTGCTAAAGCCATCATCCCAAAAGGAGTTGACCCTGACTTGGTTCTTTTCTATATATAGAAAAGTTTGGTTATATAGTAATAAGACGGCAGCTTGGTAGAGCATCTAAAGGTGAAGGAATCGGAATTAACCAAGCTGTGTATTGATAGTACAATTTGTTCTCGTTGTACTAGCCAAAGTAAAAAATGTTCTGGATATTGATATGTCACAAGTTTATGAGGCAGACACTATGATTTTTTCAGCCACCAACTTTATATTGCAGTATGTCTTGCAGCCTCATTTTATTTTATTTGTTATTATTTCACTTTCCTCGCCATACATCTGAACCTAGAAGAACAATCTTGCAAATCAGTTTATAGCATGATTTACTCGGCGCAAACATGAAACATGGATCAAAATTGTAACAGAATTGGTTAAAGCTCAAATACAAGGAACGAAAAACCTAAGGTGTGCTGTCTGGAAATATTTGATTCTTTGACAAACAAAACTGCCAAATATCACTAATTTCTTGTGCTATCACTGGTAACTAATACGATGTATTTTAATTAGAATGTCCATATCAGTCGTTCTCAACATAAAAACAAAGTGTACAATGTCCAAATATTTGATTCTTTGACAAACCTAAGCAGTGCTACCATTGATAATTTCTCTAGGAGCCCCCTTTGGCCCGCCGAATGAAATACCTTACAATAGCAAAGTAGTCCATGTGGAAATTTGCTTGTACCTTATATCTACTAGTTGTTGATTCTAGAAAACAAAATCCTTAAATTTCTGAGAAGAAAAGCAAAACATTATATCGTCAGTGGTAACATTAGAAAATTATCTTTGCTAGCTTTATCTTCCAGAGAGATATGTTACCATTTGCATTGAATATAACAGCAAACAGTTGACTGATCCAAATATCTCACGCAAAGTTTGAAATGGCACACAGTTGCTTCTTTACGTGCAATATAATATCTTTTCCTTTTGACCATTGTAGTATGGAGCATTGCAATACAAAATTTCCCTTCAGCCTGCAATACACAGTTGCTTACTCTTTGTTATTACCTCATTAAAAAATTGCATTTTAAGATTCCCCGTTCTCCCTCTACCAAAGAGAATTTTGTAGGATTTCTATTGGTTTTTTGAGCTAGTAGCTGTTTTCCCCTTTGCTTGTTCTATTAATTCACAAGCATGTGTAGCAGCTTGGCTTTTACTAGTATATAATTACTCTCCATCCCCATCATATTTTTTAATTCCAGAATAACTGGCATACTCTTCTAAGTTGTATTTTGACTATAAATTTCTCTTTTATAGAGTTATTTCTAGATACAAAATCAGAATCATATGAATGTGCAATAAAATATGATCTAATCATATGAATTTTTTCACCGCTATGCTCGTACATTGTTAGTATAATATTATCTATATAATTATTTAATTTTTGAATTTTAAATTTCATGTACGCCGTATATAATCAGACATCAGGAATATTCTCTTTGCAGTCTGCGGCTAAACTAGCCCTCTAGCAGTCCCCACATGGAGCGACGTTTGACTTTGAATACTCATCGTCAAGATATGACGCCTTCCTCCTACAGCTTCTGCGGCCACGTTCCAACACGATATATAATTATGAATGTATGTGCTGTTTCCACAGATTCATGCACGCTCTTATAAACCATTTCGAGAAGTTTCTATGAAGACGAGAAGCTCCCCTCTGTCTGAAGCAAGTACGCTAACTTTCAAGTCTGTCCGCAAATGTGGAAAAATAGTTGAAGTCAGGTCAGAGCGTATGACTAGACAACGTCGCTTTCGTATCTCAATCATTTTCGGCAAACATTGCGTCTTCTGGAACTGCTCCCTCATTTTTCATCAACTCTCTTTTCGGCAAACATTGCGTCCCGCGCCGCCGCCTGCTCGCCCCACCGCTGGAGCTGTTGGTCCCACGCGCCCCAGCCGTGTCAGGCGAGCGCTGATGGCCGCTCGCCCCGAACGCCGCCGCGCGTCAGCAGCCGGCGCTCCTCTTCCGCTTCTCTTCCGACTTCCGGTCGTTAGCCACTCCCAGATGCATTCGGAGGAGAGAGGGAGTCTATTTTTAGATCATCTCTCTCCTGGAAGCCAAACTTTCTATCGCTTTTGTATTACTTGTTGGAGACAAATGTCCGATGTATAGTACCACTCCGATAGGCATATTGGGTTTGGCTCTCCTGATGCATGGCCTTATTGGAGTCAGTCTTAAGCAGGCTTACCTAAGCTAGGACCGAAAGTGATGGAGCTATCTAGGGTCTAAAGGACAAAACTGGCATATCTTTTTCTGGTTTTTCTTTGTAATCTTTTTTATTTATTTTTCCAGACCATTCTTTTCATTAATTTCCTTGAAGAAAAGTCATTTCTAAGAATTGAATAATTAGTATCTTCTTTAATTTCTTCTCTTTAACACTTTCATGCGTGTTGTATTTAAGACAATTTATGGAGACCATAAGTGTAACTTAAACATGTACCTCCACAACATTCAGGATTTGACTAAAATTAACTTCTTAGAATGGTTCTAGATGATAGATCTCAAAATTTAAATTTATGTTTTTTGCACATGAAAAATAAAACCAGGAAACATCATTTTCTCTCCTATGCTATAATTTCTTCCTATGTTCAACTCCAAACCTTTCAGCCATGTCCAAACCAAACCATGTGGATCTAGGACCTAGTCCATGTGCACGAAGCTTAGTACAACCTTTGAGTCAACTTGGGAAATTGCAAAGAAAAGAAAAAGGAGAAGACTGCTATAGGCCTGCAGGGTGTGAGGTGCAAACCGGTGCTCGAGTGTGTTCGTTACATGGGGTCTTATCTTTAGATGGTTTTTGCAATAAATATTGTGATTACAAATAAATTTTAATTACAAAACTAATTTTAGGACTCCGCTCGAATTCGCGAGACGAATCTAATGAGGATAATTAAGCAGTGATTAGACGATGGTTACTGTAACATTACTGTAGTGAAACTTAGATTAATTAGGTTTATTAGATTCGTCTCGTGATTTAAAGGGGGTCGTGATATAGGTTTTGTCATTAAATAAATAAAAATATTTTTAAATAGTAAGATTTTTTTTAATATGACAGATCTAAATTTTAGAGGAGGGTGCGACGAACGCACGCCGAAAGCGAAAAGGACACGCTTTGGGGCTTGGGCTTTCTGTCTTCGCGGGCCACGACCAGATTCACCGAATCCCGAGAAATTACCAATTAAAAACACACGAAAAATCAGGTAATAATAGTTTGCGAGAGAAGAAAAAGTCGTATAAAACCGTCGCGACCTCGTCGCCCCTTCCCCCACTGATTGCAAGCTCCCTCCATTTTGATCTCCCTCCGTCCTCAGGCTCCGGCGGCGGCCTCGCCGTTGACCGCCCCGCCGGTCTCTCCGCCACCCGCGGCATTCGTCGAACCGCGGCTCGGATCCAGATCCAGGTATTCTCCCGCCACCGCCGCTTCGATGTTTCTTTCGTTCTTGCTTTTCTTTGTTTGTTCGCGCCGTCGGCCTTCACCTCGCCGCTTCTCCCGGAGGAGGCGCCACCGCCCTGATGTGGAGATCGGCCCGGGGGCTTGGGTCGAGTTGACCCTCGTTTTTCTGCGAGATTTCAAGTTGGTTCTGGCTATGAGCCACAGTTTCTCAGCGTCTTGCAACTAAAATCAACCGTGTGCAGTGGCTCAATTTCATCTGTCGGAGGAGAGCAGGGGTCTCTCTTCTCCGCCCTACCTCGCCATATTGCTCGGTCCGCCTCTGGTTGAATCCTAAGCCATTTTTCGCTTTGGTGGACAGGGCGTCAGCGAGGTCGAACGAAACGAACCTGCTCCTGATTACGGCGCTGTTCATGGTGACTTGATATTTGCTTTTTCCTTGCACTTGAATGTGCTCGTTTCGTGGCTTGCTTGCTTGCTTGTCATGGCGTGTTGTACATCGTTTGCCATGTCATGCCAGATGTGCTACTCTTGTCTTGATTTGATCCTGATATGGACAGGGTGAAGAGGCTGTTGAGTTCCGCGTGGAGACCAAGGGCTGCCAGCAAAATGCCATAGACATTGGCAATAAGACGGTAAGTTGTTGGCTATAGTTCCATTTCAGTTATGCCTAGTGATCACTGGGATCTTTTTTCTTAGTTGTTGGTGAGATTTGTTTGTGTTATATTGAAAAGGGAGGATCACAGTAACAATACTGGAGTGGTTTTGACGGCTTTGTGGCTGTTTTCTTTGATACACAGTCATCACACTTTTTAGCTGTTGAGTACCTGCAGTTATTTGATGGATATGTAGCCTTAAATTTGAACAACTAGTAGAAGAATCCTCGTCCCTCATTCCTTTCATAAAGCATACAGGACATGAGCTACTCTTACTTTCTCCTTAAAAGTCGAAATGCAGTGTGCGCATCATATGATACTGAGTTGACTTCTTGTACCGGCTAAATTTCTTTGCTAATTGCGGTACAATTAACTTTCACAGCTTATTGACAAGCTAGTGTAGTTATCAGTTGGTGTTTTATTTTAGCAAGGAGTACTCTGAAGCATATTGTAACAACATGTTTTCCTTTTGCAGTATGTTTTCAGCAGATTAGATGATGACTCCAAGTCATCCATTTCCATTAAAATTCTGGACAAACTAGCTCAGACTTGGTATTGTAGTTCATCACTCGAATTGTGTTCTCTCCTTGACCATACTTCTGGGTAGTTATTCATACGGACCATTGATCTTATGACAGGGTTGTACCGACAGTACTAGGGAAACAGCCAACTCTGACTAAGTTGCTGTCAGCAATTCCTGTAAATGATGAGAAGGTATTGGTTGTCGAGAAGGGTGTTCCCTTGATTGATTCCTTCTGGTTCCTTGAGGTAACACTAGCTTATTGACACCATATTTTGTTTTCGTAGAATAGGAGCATCGTTTGCATATCAAGTGGGGACGGGTGAATTTGTTAAATTTTTTTCAACAAGAACATGGTGAGAAACAAATAAACTTGATGTTCTCCTGGTAACCTCAGTAATAGTATTCTCTGTATGATTTCCTGTAACTACTGTACAATTATGTTCCGTTTTGGAATTATATGATGAAATTTTGGCGCTCACCTACTGGAGAGTCGGATATACTTGTAGCAGTGGCGGAGCCAGCTGGTAGTCCCAGGACTACCCGGCTCTCGACGACAACAGTGCAATCAGAGCACTGTTCATGCTATGTTTAACTCTATTTGATCCTGTTTAGACACCGTTTAGCACTGTTCTTTGCAATTAGGCCTACCCGGACTTGGTTTCCTGGCTCCGCCGCTGACTTGTAGTGTCACATGATTGAACTGTGCAAAGTGTCATGGTAACTGGCGTGGTGCATTCAGCCAGTTTGTTGTGCTGTTAATGCAGAACTATAGATTTCTGTTTTTCTAGATGCTTTCAGAGGGGGCTGGTATCGCTTTCCTATGTGCTTCTTCTCTAGAGGCCTACAGCCAAACTTCTGGTTGCTTCCTGTGTAAAATTTCTCCTTTTACAGGTCCACTAAGTTGACATTCTTCTCCTTTATTTATTTCAGATAGACACTCCCTTTGTTAAACAGCAGCAGAAAATTAAGGGCGTCGAAGTAGTTGTGTGGAGCAAGGGGGTGATTGGTGTGGGCCAAAAGCCAGTTGTGATTAGTGGGCCTTCTGGTGTTGGTAAAGGGACATTGATTGCAAAGTTGATGCAAGATTATCCGTCGAAGTTTGGATTTTCTGTTAGCCACACTACAAGATCTCCCAGGGAGAAGGAAATAGATGGAATTCACTACCATTTCACAGAGCGAAGAAAAATTGAGAAAGATATAAGTGAGAGCAAATTTCTTGAATTTGCTCATGTTCATGGAAATGTATATGGCACTAGTATTGAAGCAGTTGAATCTGTTACTGATGAGGGCAAGGTAAAACTGCTACTATCTATTCATACACATTTCTGAAAGGTGAAGTGCTTCATCTTTCCATTTCTTTGTCATTGAAGAGGTGTATTCTCGACATTGATGTCCAAGGAGCTCGATCTGTGAGGGCTTCTTCTCTTGAAGCAATATTCATCTTTGTATGCCCTCCATCATTCGAGGAACTAGAGAAGCGCCTTCGGGCACGGTATATTTGTAGCTTATAACATGTAGTGATAGGCTAAGCTCATGTGTTAATTATTTCATTCTAAATCATAACAACATGCTTGGTTTGTTCTCTGATCATACAGGGGCACAGAAACAGAGGAGCAAATCCAGAAACGACTGAGAAATGCTCGGGCTGAACTTGATCAGTCCAATTCTCCAGGTCTTTTCGATCATCTTTTGGTAAATGATGACCTTGAAACTTGCTATGAGAACTTGAAGGTAATTCACTTATATCATCGTTCATAAGCTTTCCTTGCCTGAACGTCTTGAATGCATGACTATACTCATGTGCCCATCCCTTAACAAAATATACGCTATTCCTATCTGCAGAAGTTGCTTTCTCTGGATGGAGATGAGGAAGATTCAGATGAACTTTGTAAGTTACATGACTCTGTTTGTCCATTCCCCTGTATACTGATGCTTTAGTGTGTTTTCTGATAGTTTATCTCATTATTGTCAGCTATCAAGGAAGGCAATTACTCCATTGTTTCCAAAGTTAACTCACAAATTTTGTTGCAATCTGAGACTAATGAAGCGGAAAAGGGAAAGGCAAACATGTACGTCATTTTCCCCTTGTTTTCATATGAACGTTCGATGGTTTGACATTGTGGTGCTTATCCTTCTGTACTTGAACTTTTTTACAGGCTAGTGCTAGATCTGTCGTCTGTCACTGGAGGTGCTCCTGGACGAACAAGGGGGCTTCAGATACGCCCAGTTAACTCCTCTTGAGAACGGTTTAACCGGGCATTCAGGATGCCCAGGTCATTCTTCCAAACCATACTGCAGAAGTGCTGACACTAATCCCATGAGATGAAACATCTAGTTAGGAAAAAGGAGACAAACATGGAATTCCTTTCCATTTGTTATTTGTTTGTGCCAGAACGAGGTGAAAAATCATAGCGAGGGATTGTACCTTATTATTGAGGAATTATGTCTTTACTGCTGTTGAGACATTTTGTTCATCGGATGATATGATAAGAGCCTAATTGTTTTCTCCTCTGGTATTAAGAACTGGAGCTCGTTGTTGGATCATGTTGTGCTTCTCTCTTGGCTCTTCAGCGTTAATTTTGTGCTTCTCTCTGTCGTGTATGGTGTAGCCTGTGTAAACGTCACAAACTAGTAAAGCTTTGTTTTCTCCTCCAGTATCTGTTCCTCATCTTTTAGAAGAAACGCCATTTCTCTTGCTGTGCTTTCCACCCCTATCAAGCCATCACAACCACCAAAAAAACAAAACACAAAATATATCAAAAATTTAAAAACATAAGATGCCATTTCAAAATTGGGCCAAGGTTTGGGCTGGATCATGCTAGACATTGAGATTAGGAAGTCAGGCAGGTCTGTGGCCCCCCATAGCCTGGCCAGCTATTTTTCTTGGTCTGCTCATATCGACGGACACGAGGGAGATTGCGCGCGTTCTGCAGCAGCACGGCGCCTACGCATGCTTTGACTTTTTGCGGCGAGGTGAGACCATGGAACCCCATCACAACGTGAAAACAATTTATTCCATTTTTTTCTGTCTTGTGAGAGTGACAACAATATATATTGACTTGTTGAATATCTTATTTCCGTGTTGAAGCCAATTGATTTTGTTTGACCGGAAATCTAACGGATTCATTTGACTCCATTCTTGACTTCTTAAGAACTCTGAATATTCTTAGGCCAACTCAAGTTTGTCAAAACTCAATTCTTCTTGAATTATTAAGTATACCAGTTTCTATGGTCAGAAGTATTCAGAACAATTTGGCTTTTTGATTTCACGCACACATATAAGGGGCTGTTTGTTACGGCTCCTCGACCGGCTCCTCGACCGGCTTCCCCTGACACCCTAACAAACGGCCGGCTCTCTCAGCAGCTCCTCCGGGAAAACCGGAGGGAGCCGCACCCAAAATCCATCCGGAGCGGGGAGCCGCAGAAACGTAGCTTCGCCGGCTCCCTCCCCTGTCCCCACGCGCCCTTCTCCAAAGTGCCCTTGCGCATCCATGCGTCGCTACTTCGCGCCTGCAGCGAGCTCCACCAGCCGCCTTTTCTCTTCCCGTCGCCATTGCTAACTCCAATGAGCATGACCCAAATTGATGGCTCAAATGGAACCGCGCTGCCTCCAGGATTCGATTCCACCACTTCTTATCCGCCATCTGCCCCTCTTACCATGCTGATTCGAGCTCTCTGAACTCACCCATGGCTGCCCAGAGGAGCACGCCGCCGCCTCTGTTTCCTTCCATTCGATCTCTCCCTGATGCTCTTTGCTGGGCCACCGCGATGGGCCAAGCTGCAGCCCATCTACACAATACAATATTTAGTCACTGATTTCCCGTGCTACAGTTGAGAGGAGGCGACCGGGAGGCGAGCGCTTGTCGGGCGGCGACTCCGCCGGTTCTTCCCTGTCTTCGGCGTCGCGTTCGGCGCAGGAGAGTCGGGAGAACAGGTGAGTCGTCGTCCGGTGTTCTGTATAGCTTCTTTAGTAGGTCTATAGGATGGAATAAATCCTGTGTTAGGGTTAGGGTTCCGCCGGTTTCCATGGTGAAATCGGTCGGATTTGTCTTCTCCCTCGGCGGATCTGGAGGCGGAGGCGTCGACGTCGGCGGCAAGCTTACCGGTGAGGCCTTGGGGAGTTTGTCTTTCCTCTGCTCTTTTGTGAAAGGGTGGGAGGATTTGGTATATCTGAGTTTTTGTCTTCTCCGGGCCAACTCCGGTCGCGCGGTCGCCGGAGGCGGTGACGTGAGAGTAGTTTTAGCTCCATCTCTGCGAAGGGGTGGGTGCTACAAGTCTTCCCCGTGTTGTGGGATTTCCTTTCCGGCTGCCGGCCGATGTGCTGGTGGTGGCGGAGTTTCTTCTCACCGTTGTGACATGAAATCGGGTTGGTTAGTAGTTTCCACCAATCTTGGTGGTTCAGTTCCCTTTCAGTTTTCTTCGTTGTTCGATGGATTGGTTCTTGAGGCGTCTGACTCCTCAAGACTCGACGATGTGATGGCCGCCGGTCATCTTCAACAGCCGGATCGTTCAACGATAAAAAAGCATGTCGGTTTCTTCGCCGATATGTTGCTCAAGACGGCAATTGCAAACCTTGTTTCTTCGTCGGGGAGGAGGCCGGCCTCAGGCGGATTCCAGACGATGGCGAGGAGCTCTGGGAGATGGTTACAAGGACTAGTTTGTTTTTTCTATATTTTTCAAGGATGTCTTTGTAATATGAGCTGTAATCACCAAGTTTATGAATGAAATATCAACCCGTCGTATCTACGCACCCACTTATATACCGCAAGAGCACGGTGTACAGTTGTAGTCTTTTTCCCCTAGAAGAGTATTCCAAGGTTTAATCGAACCACAAGGACCAATGGGAATTAAGCAAAATCATCAGTAAAAGAGTTAGCCAAGCTTTCTAGTGAGCGTGAGCGTGGGTTTCAGGAAAACGGGGTGTTGTGCCGATCGGCACAGGGGATGTGCCGGTCGGCACCATGGTGAAGTTGTCCGAAGTGTTGTCTGAAGAGCCTAGGAACAGATTAGGTCATGGGGTAAGTTAGCCAAGTCTGCTAGTCGAGATCGTAACCAAAAAGCTTAATCAAATAGCATCATAAACGGGATTACTCAATTATTGATAACCGAAGATCGGTAGGTCGAAGCCCCTTTCCGGAATGCCCTGTCACGACCAATTCGCCTTAATCGGTGACCTCTTCCCACTCTACACATCACCTCAAGGATCATCGCGTATGCATTAGCGGCTGTGGAGGTACAGAGGCAACGTGCAAATATGGCGCATTACAAGATCCCAATGCTACCTTAACCACGATGGAGATAGTGAGAGAACGAATCTTGTCACTTCTTTATGCCACCACAATCAAGATAACATCTAATACTTAGTCGTCACTAAGCGTAGGAACAAGCACATGTAAAGACCATAAAATCCAGGCAATCAATAATCAAAACCATTCATCCACATATTCAACCATACTTCAATGATACATAGTGCAAGATACATCACCATCTAGTAGGCCTACCTTGATGGATCACCTCTTTAGCACCAATGGTTCTTGATCAACAACTAGAGAACATGAAGAACGGGGCAAAGCCCCGGTGGCTCTAAACTTACTAGCTGTGTTGTCCCTCTGGCGGCGGCTCCCGAAACCTTAGGGCTTTTACAAGTTTATATAGGGCTGTACATCAGGAAGGAAAGGATTCTCGGGAAAAGAGTCCTTGTGCCGATCGGCACAGGGTCTGTGCCGATCGGCACACCTCGTGTCCAGCTCGGTTTCCTCCCTAAGTCGGTTCCGAAGTCCTAGGTAGCTTCCATGTGGGCCTTCCAGTCAGTTTTCTTCAAGATCAAGTCTTGTGTTGCTCTTTCAAATCTTCGAGTATCTTTTATCTCTTCGTGATGAATATCTCTCGAGATTGGTTCGGATAACTTCCTTCTAGAATAAACTGAATGGTGGGCCAGCTTCGGTGGCCTTGGGGTCCCATGTGCCGGTCGGCACATGTCTGTGCCGATCGGCACAGTGGGCCTTTTCTGCTGGTTCTCTTCTCTTCAGGTCCAGATCAGCCACAATGTCCAGAATGTCGTCCTCTTCATCTGTTTCTGTAATAAAGCTCCAGAACGACATATATACAAATATGGTGCTATTATCAAGGGTTAATGGCCTATAATGATAACATTTATGCTCTAAATAAGGCGCAGTTGGCATATAAAATGGTATGCTAGAAATCGCCAACAGCTCCCCCACACTTAAACCTTTACTCGTCCCGAGGAAAGTCAAGAATGAAAATCAACTTGCATATAGTCACATCAATCATAAAAGCATTTCAAATCTTCACGAGCTGAGCATTTAGTCATTGTGAGATTAAATCAATTTAGTATTCAGCAAGCATGTTCACAATATGGGTACTAAACATGAAAGAGTACTTCCCAAAGCAATCCTTGAAAATATTCAACTTAGTGCACATGACTTTTCCACTTATGTGAATCACCAAAAAGGTATTGTGAGCAAAAGAACTATCCTTCTCAAACGATCAAGTCAACAACTCAACTTCAATCACTCACCTAAATCACTCAAAAGTCTATCCTACTTTATCGATATATGTATGTGTAAGGCCATATGAGTAGCTTGGTGAGGAATTTCAAGGAAAATAGACATAGATCAACAACATATTGCAAAGCTAAGAAATAACTCTAATTGGTTTTACTGAGACTTGTCAAAAGGCCATTAGAAATTGAATTGAGAAAGAAACTCACACCTTTAGAATAGTGGTCATATACTTGTGTGAATGAACAATCACAAGTAGAGAATGTAATCTTTTTAAACAGGTGACAAAGCTGTCCTTTCTTCTTTGCATATCTATCAGAAACTTCCTGGCATTTTCGAAGGATATCGAATGCAAAGTGGACATGATCGGAAAAAGAAATTCTTGGCTACTAATCAATGATAAGAATTCAAGGGAATTCACTCTTCCCCCCACACTCAAATTTTTGCTAGTCCCGAGCAAAACAGCACAAGGTACAGACTTTATTTTCCTTCTTTTTTTTTTTCTTTTTTTCTTCTTTTTTTTTTTTTTTTTTTTTTATCTGTGTGCCGGTCGGCACAAACTTGTGCCGGTCGGCACACTGTCTGTACCTGCCAATTTCGCCCGGAGTTTTCGTTGGAACTGCTGTGTCAGATGTATAGCCAAGAATACAATAGGATGTGGTCAAGGATTGATGTTCGAATCAAAGAATTTGGTTCTCAAGTATCGGATACTCGGCGAATTATGCATAATTCCAATGCGGTAATTTGCATAGCTCGAGTTAGAATAGGCTAGAAAATCAACACGATACGCGAAAGATGTGGCCATTTTTCCAAGTCTCATACCCTAAGAATTAAATCTTAACCGAGCTCAATCATCAATCATAGTCTCTACTTAGCAAAGGCTTAAATTGAGTCACATATATATTTGGCATTGGTGGGCATAACCGAATGATATGGCGTAATTCTAAAGCTCACAATAAGAACATTTGAATTTTATAAAGAAATAGGTACTAAGTCATGTCATCCAAAATTGATCTTTTTGTTAGACCTTGCATGGGAATTTCGAAATGAACGACACCACATATGAAGTACTTGCTGAATGCACTTTAATGAAAGTTCGAAATTTTATTTATGCTCAACATCGCTCGATTATCATTAACACTTCTCAAGATAGACATACATACTCGTATCATTTTTCAAATAAAGCATAAAGATCATCATCATATTGGATTTGAAAGCACGGGCTACATGGTGATGCATCATTCTAAACAAACTACTAGCACACTTGCATAAATAAAACTAAACTACTAGCACACATGCATGAGTAAAAGCACACAAACAAACTAAACACACCCGATACATGGTTTCCCAACCCGCTCACACACACATAAGGAAATAAATAAAAAGAGAATGCGAAAGGGAAAGAAAAACGCAAACCGGGAAACCGATACAAGTTGTGCCATACACAACACTCTACCCATCAAATGGAGGTGGCTGATTGTAGTCGAAGCCGTAGTACGCCGCCTCCAATCTCCCGAACTCGTCAATCATCGCATCGGTGTTGCTCCGCATTGCGCCCGCCAAGTCGTCGATGCGTTCAACGTATTGCACGTTGTTGTCGATGTACCGATGCATAGGGGCAAAGTTCGCCCCCGGAGGACCTGCAGGAGCATAGTAGGGCGCCCCCTGGAAGTGCTGAGGGTAGACAGGGGGCATACCGAAGTACCTGGGGTTGGTGCCGGTCGGCACCTGTCCTGTGCCGGTCGGCACAGAGCCCGTGCCGATCGGCACGGGTGCCTGCTGCGCTGGTTGATGCTGCGCGGCTGCTGCCGCGTCCCAGCTGTCCCACTCTGCTGCTGCGCTCGCCGAAGACTGGCCGACGACCTCCTTTCTCCCGCGCTTGGTCTTTGTTATCTTGTGTCGCTCGCGGAGGTCGGCCTCAAGCCAATTCCCTCCGTTGATCTTGTTTGGGAGGAAGAGGGCGAGCTCGGCGCAGGGAAGCTTGATGCCGGTGCCGCACACGTAGTAGCCGAGCTTGGCGCTGCCCGTGATGGTCTTCCCGCGCACCATGGACTCGTCGATGAGCGCGGCTCTTATCCAACAATCTTCCTTCATCATGAGGTTACCTTCGGTGACTTGGAAGATGATTGTTTGGAGGTAGCCTCCAAAAGCTAGTCTCGCCCTAGGGTTGGCCCTTTGGGTAAACCAACTTGACACCATTGTCCCGATGGGATTGCACTTGCACGGACTCGCAATGGCGTTGTAGAGCCAATGCAAGTCCGGGTCGGAGATGTTGGTGGTGTCGAGGCGGCCGGTGGTGCGTGCGGCCATCCACCGGTGGAGGATTTGGATCGTGGGGTTCTTGATGTGCCCCCTCTTGCGCTCGTCCGCGTCGGCGATGCGGCGCCAAAATGTGTCGAGCATCTCCGTAGTCGCCGCGCCGTATACGGGGGCCTCCCTTTCAAAACCGAGAGCATCGGAGATGCCCTCGATCGTGATGGAGTAGGGCTCGTCCCGCACACGGAACTTGATCTTGTCGTCTCCTTGCTCGTCCACCTCACGGCTCATGGTGGTGATGAACTCGGTGATGAGCTCGATGTCGAAGCTGCTTGCTTGATCGTGGAGGGTCTCCCATCCAAGGTTGAGGAGGCATTGTTGGAGGTCCGGCCATACCCCGACCTTGGCGAGGAACTCCTCATCCATGTCGATGTTGGGGAAGATGCGGCCGCGGATGTTGGTGTAGTAGAACTCCTCCTCGCGACTCGTGAGGGTGAACCCCTCCCGAACCGCGCGCGGCACATATGCCGGCTCGCTCGGCTCGGCCTCCATGGATGATCCGCTCGCCGCGGCGGCGGCGGCGGCGGCGGTTGCGCTCCTCGTGCGCGGCCTTGGTCCTCGAGGGATGCCGATGTCGCGGTGGCCGATGAAGAAGTCATCCCGCCCTCGTGGCGGTGTCATCTCGACGGAGAGCTCGGGGCTGTCATAGCCCGCCGAGCTTGCCCTCCGCGTCGAGGTGAAGGAGCCGGTGTCGCTGCCGGAGTTGTTGTCGCCGGCTTGGTGCGATCCTCCGACTTGGTGTGATCCACCGGCGTGGTGCGATCCACCGGAGTGGTGCGATCCGCCGGTGCTGAACCCCCGGCGAATCTTCTTGCCGGCGCTCTTGAGCGTGGAACTAAATCCCTTCATTTCCTGCGAAAGAATGGAAACGAATCGCGCAAATGGAGGAAGTGGAGGAGTGGAAAGGGTTACCAGGGAGTTGTGGCGAAAATGGGGGAAGTGATGCCCCTTCTTATAGCTCTCCATGGCTTCCAAGGGAAGGAACCGCCGGTTCAAATTCCCCGCGCGTGCCGGTCGGCACAGATCCGTGCCGGTCGGCACGATTCAAAATTTCGCGGATTCCGTCGTACCTCGGCTGCCACGCCTTCTTTTCCTCCTCACCATGCTTGATACAGTGTCGCATGTCGGGGAACAGGGGCGCACCTGCAAAAGATTAGCTTTCCAAACCTGTGCCGATTGGCACGGTGCCGTGCCGGTCGGCACGGTTCAAATTCGCACAGATTCGCACGTACCTCGGCTTCAGCGACTTCTTTTCCTCTTCCCCATGCTTGATACAGTGTTGCATGTCGGGAGACAGGGGAGCACGTTCAAAATTCGAATTTTTCAGTTGGTGCCGATCGCCACGGAGGCCGTGCCGGTCGGCACCTTTGCTCCATCCCGAGGCTGGGTGCTCGGTGTCCCCCTGTGCTCGGCAGTTGCATGGGTATCAGTGGTCTCTCCTACTTCCAATGTGCGCAGACTTTGATGACAGAATTTTGAATTCCTGGACTTCGTGCCGGTCGGCATACTGTTGTGCCGATCGGCACTGTGGAGTTCGCGCCCGTTTCAAACTTCGTTGCTTCGTGTTGCCCAAAATTTTGAATTTTCTTCGCGGATGTCAGACTTCCTGTAGCATCGATATTCTTGGAGGTGGCGTTTCCTAGCTGTGCCGATCGGCACGCCGCTGTGCCGGTCGGCAACTGTGCCCAATTTCCGCCAGTGCCTCCTTCCTTCGCAAGGCTCATCCACCATATTCCTGCGACACAGAAAAATACCAAAAGCACGGAAATATTCTCGGAACAATTGTTGCACTTACCTTTCCGAATTTTTCTTCATCAAATATTCCGCATATTTTCTCCACTTTACCCCTTATTAATTTTCATCTTCAGTTCAGGGTAACTTACAGAGCACGACTTGGCGTGCTTGTACCTGTGCCGATCGGCACAGGCTGTGCCGGTCGGCACCTTCCAGAATTTCCTCTTTTTGTTTCTTTTCTTCCTGCGCTGTTAGCCAACAAGCAAAATACAAAAACAAAAACTGCAGAAAGTAAACAGACAGCGCAGGTGTTCACACAAAGGTTAAAACAAACACTTGGACTAACAAATTTTATTCCGGGAGCATTATTGTGGATTACAAGCAAACAATTTAAAGGCCGGGTTGCCCTCCCGGTTAGCACTAATTTTCTAATTAACGGGTTGCCCTCCCGAAAGCACTAACACACAAAGACTCACCCTACGACTCGCTCCCGAAAATTGGGTTGCCTCCCAAAAGCGCTCTTAGTTTTAAAAAGGTCATAGAGCTTGACCTCCCCGCATGAATCACTTCCTTAGTGCCGCCTTACGGGAAAAAGTTGCGACACTACAAGGTTCTCATGTCTCTTCTCCTTCAATGATAGGACATATCCTTCCTCCAATTACCCTCGATTGCTTTATGGTGCGGAGACTTGTATTTCTCAACCCACTTGGATGCCGCACGGCCTTCTTCTCCTTTGGGGCGAAAATTGAATGTGTAGGAGGCTCCACTTATGTCGAAACTTATCTTTCCACTCCCCACATCAATGTTCGCCTTCGCTGTCCTCAAGAATGGCCGGCCCAAAATCAATGAAGTCTTTGTCCTTCTATCCATATCAAGCACAATGAAATCCACAGGAACTATATGATCACCAATTTGGACAGGCACATCTTCAGCAATTCCATCGGGATAGCGAACCGATTGATCGGCCAACTCCAAACACATAGCCGTAGGCTCCAACTCTGGCAAATTCAAACTTGTAAAGACATAGCGAGGCATGACACTTACACTTGCTCCAAGATCGCATAGAGCCCCTTCAAAGATTTGAGTCCCAATCAAACACCGGATACTAGGAGATCCGGGGTCGGGCTTCTTTTCTGGTGTAATGTCATTAATAGCTGCAGTGCACTCTCTTGTCATCTTCACTACTTCTTCCGATGCTAAGGACTTCTTGCTTTGCATAATATCCTTTATGTACTTAGCATAGGTGGGCACTTGAAGAGCATCAAGGAACGGTACATTGATATATAACTTCTTCATAATATCGACAAACCTGGAGAATTGCTCATCATGATGTCGAATTCTTTCTGTCTTGGTCAACAGCTGCGTATCCAGAAAGGTAGCAGGACCATGTTCCTTGTTCTCAGTTCCCTTCTTCAGACCCGAGAGGTCAATTTCTTCACTGTGCCGATCGGCACCATCATCGTGCTGGTCGGCACCATCAACTGTAGCGTGCCGATCGGCACCTGTGTCGTGCCGGTCGGCACGAGGTCGTCTTGCCCCAGCTGCGAACTTTGGATCTTCAGTTTGCTTCCCAGACCTCGTCTCGATGGATTTCAGCTGTTCTGCAGAGCGGGTATTACCAGGAAGAGCTCCTTTCTCGCCTTTTACCGACTCCGCCAATTGCGCCATTTGTTTCTCCATCATCTTCATGAATTGGAGAATCTGCTGATTAGAACTCCCCACTTCGATGACCTTGTCATTGATTGTTTCAAGCACACGATCAACTTCCTTGAATTTAGCTTGAGTGTCCTTGTTAACCTTCTCTTGAGCTTGAAAGAACTCTTGGCATTGAATACGAAGAGGGATGGCATTTTGCATAGACGACGATGGGGTGAAGCTACTCCTTTGTTGCTGATATGGAGTCTTCCATCCTTGACTCTTGACATAATTGAGCATCTTCACATCCTCGGGGCAATCCTTGCTCACATGACCAAGTTCTCCACATTCTTCGCATGTGGAACGGGCTTCCGCTAGCTTGACGGTCTCTTCCTTGGGAATATGATCAATCTTATCCAATCTCCTTTGTATGGTGTCAAGCTTGTCCATAAGCAACTCATCATAAGCTCTTTCCACCACACTCTTTATTTTTCCCGTGGAAGGTTGAAGGCTTCTACTTTCTCTCTCACCAACCCATGATTGGTTTTGTTCTATTTCTTGATCAAGGCCGTGGCTTGAGCGGGTGTCTTGTCCAAAAACGATCCTCCAGCCGAAGCATCTAAGTGTTGTCGGGACAAAAGATTCAAACCCGTGTAGAATCTTTCAACTAGCTCCCATTCAGCAAGACCATTGTGCGGACAAGCATCCTTGTACTCATTGAACCGATTCCATGCTTCTCCAACGCTCTCATCAGCAAGTTGAGTGAATCCAAGGATCTTGTTCTTCAAAGCTTGAGTCTTGCCAGGAGGGAAGTATTTTGCCAAAAATTCTGCAGAAAGTAGATCCCAACTAATCTTGGTCGCGGTAGGTAGCCCATGGTACCACTGCTTAGGACGCCCAATAAGAGATAAAGGGAACAATCGCACCTTGGCTTCATTGTCATTCATATGTTCCAATTGAAAGGTACCGCAGATTTCATGAAAATGTTGCAAATGCATATTAGGATCTTCAGAACCTGTGAACGGTTGCTGACCAACCAAGGACATGTAACGCTCCAGCCGAAAGGGTCTAGCTTGTGCAGTGAATTCAGTCTTGGTGACATTGTCCAAGGCAGGCTTGAGACGATTAGCAATTGGTGTTGCGTCTCCCATGTCTTCTTCTTCAGGAACTTCTTCTTCCTTATCTTCTTCCAAAGCTGCAAACAATGCCTTCGGGCTGAGCGGCTCGCTGTTGTCTTCTATGTCTCCCACTGACTTGCTTCTCTTTCCGCCTTACGCTTGCGAAAGAGAATCTCTGGATCATCGAGGTAATTAAAGGGTTTATTCGACTTAGCGCCGTCCATACCTGTCTGTTAAATGAAACAGGACATATATACTGGAAAAGACAGAGAAATCAAAGAAAGAAAGCTCTGTGCCGGTCGGCACACAGGTGTGCCGGTCGGCACAGCGACCAATTTCTCAAACTTCAAACAATGCCTAATTCGAACAAAGGTCCCCGGCAACGGCGCCAGAAAAAGACAGCTTGTTGGTCGTATCTACGCACCCACTTATATACCGCAAGAGCACGGTGTACAGTTGTAGTCTTTTTCCCCTAGAAGAGTATTCCAAGGTTTAATCGAACCACAAGGACCAATGGGAATTAAGCAAAATCATCAGTAAAAGAGTTAGCCAAGCTTTCTAGTGAGCGTGAGCGTGGGTTTCAGGAAAACGGGGTGTTGTGCCGATCGGCACAGGGGATGTGCCGGTCGGCACCATGGTGAAGTTGTCCGAAGTGTTGTCTGAAGAGCCTAGGAACAGATTAGGTCATGGGGTAAGTTAGCCAAGTCTGCTAGTCGAGATCGTAACCAAAAAGCTTAATCAAATAGCATCATAAACGGGATTACTCAATTATTGATAACCGAAGATCGGTAGGTCGAAGCCCCTTTCCGGAATGCCCTGTCACGACCAATTCGCCTTAATCGGTGACCTCTTCCCACTCTACACATCACCTCAAGGATCATCGCGTATGCATTAGCGGCTGTGGAGGTACAGAGGCAACGTGCAAATATGGCGCATTACAAGATCCCAATGCTACCTTAACCACGATGGAGATAGTGAGAGAACGAATCTTGTCACTTCTTTATGCCACCACAATCAAGATAACATCTAATACTTAGTCGTCACTAAGCGTAGGAACAAGCACATGTAAAGACCATAAAATCCAGGCAATCAATAATCAAAACCATTCATCCACATATTCAACCATACTTCAATGATACATAGTGCAAGATACATCACCATCTAGTAGGCCTACCTTGATGGATCACCTCTTTAGCACCAATGGTTCTTGATCAACAACTAGAGAACATGAAGAACGGGGCAAAGCCCCGGTGGCTCTAAACTTACTAGCTGTGTTGTCCCTCTGGCGGCGGCTCCCGAAACCTTAGGGCTTTTACAAGTTTATATAGGGCTGTACATCAGGAAGGAAAGGATTCTCGGGAAAAGAGTCCTTGTGCCGATCGGCACAGGGTCTGTGCCGATCGGCACACCTCGTGTCCAGCTCGGTTTCCTCCCTAAGTCGGTTCCGAAGTCCTAGGTAGCTTCCATGTGGGCCTTCCAGTCAGTTTTCTTCAAGATCAAGTCTTGTGTTGCTCTTTCAAATCTTCGAGTATCTTTTATCTCTTCGTGATGAATATCTCTCGAGATTGGTTCGGATAACTTCCTTCTAGAATAAACTGAATGGTGGGCCAGCTTCGGTGGCCTTGGGGTCCCATGTGCCGGTCGGCACATGTCTGTGCCGATCGGCACAGTGGGCCTTTTCTGCTGGTTCTCTTCTCTTCAGGTCCAGATCAGCCACAATGTCCAGAATGTCGTCCTCTTCATCTGTTTCTGTAATAAAGCTCCAGAACGACATATATACAAATATGGTGCTATTATCAAGGGTTAATGGCCTATAATGATAACATTTATGCTCTAAATAAGGCGCAGTTGGCATATAAAATGGTATGCTAGAAATCGCCAACAGCCGATATGTTGCTCAAGACGGCAATTGCAAACCTTGTTTCTTCGTCGGGGAGGAGGCCGGCCTCAGGCGGATTCCAGACGATGGCGAGGAGCTCTGGGAGATGGTTACAAGGACTAGTTTTTTTTTCTATATTTTTCAAGGATGTCTTTGTAATATGAGCTGTAATCACCAAGTTTATGAATGAAATATCAACCCGGTTTTCTCAAAAAAAGTCACTGATTTCCCATTCTCAAAAAAAAAAAGGGTCACTGATTTCCCTAAAAACAAATCTAGTCACAGACTGGTGGGCCTTTTAGGAAACGTTGAGTGGCTGGTACCCTCCACGTTTATTGTGTAATATTTGATTATTATTGGAACAACGTTTGTAACTAAGACTTTATTTTTATGCTACTATTATGAGGTTAACCTCTAATTCCTTATTTATTTCTTTTTATTTTCCTGTTAAGTCACATAAAGATAATAATGCATGCATAGCATGGAGCCTTATGTTTAGGGGCATTTTGGACAATTTCCTCTTTCATCTATAAAGCTACATGTGAAGCTGCATAAGAAGCCGCAGGAGAAGCTGCAAGAGAAGCTGTTCAACCAAACGTTTTTAGACACAGCCACAGACACAGCCAACACAGCTGTTTTTCAAAAAAGCCACAGCCACAGCCGAAGCCAGCACAGCCAGAGCCCAAACAAACAGGCCCTAAGTGTTTTCTTCCTCAAAGGAAGCAATCAAGAAGTTACATGCATCAATTCTTACTTTTTCCTTAAAAAAAATTCTTACTTTTTCCTTTGCCAGTGGTCCATATGTCAAGATTGATATGAAATCTGGCAAATCGACGGGTATGGTATACTATCAGTCATCAAACTGTTAGCATCCCAAAAGGAGTGGACCCTGACTTGGTTCTTTTCTATATATAGCGACGTTTGGTTACATAGTAATAAGACGACAGCTTGGTTTTTTTAAGAGATGATGGAGCATCTAAATGTGCAGGAATCAGAGTTACCAAGTTGTGTTTTGATACAATTTGCTCTCATTGTACTAGCCAAAATAAAAACGTTTCAAGATATCGATGTATCACAAGTTTATAAGTCAAATACTATGATTTTTTTTTCAGCCGCCACCGTATTGCATCACGTATTGCAGGCTCATTTCATTTTGTTTGTAATCATTTCACTTTCCTCGCCCTACATCTGAACCTAGTAGAACAATCTAGCAAATCAGTTGATAGCACGAAATGACTCGGTGCAACATGAAACCTAGATCAAAGTTGTAACAGAATTGTTTAATGCTTAAATACAAGGAATGAAAACCTAAGGAGTGCTGTCTGAAAATATTAGATTCTTTGACAGACAAAACTGCCAGTAGTATCACTATTTTCTTGTGCTATCATTGATAACTAATACGAGGCGTTTTACAATGTCCATATCAGTCGTCTCCAACAAGAGATAGGAGTACCTTACAACTTTGGCCCGCTAGGAGTACCTTACAATAGCAAAGTAGCCCATGTGAAAATTTGCTGGTACCTTGTACCGATTGATTGTTAATTCTAGAAACAAAATCCTAAATTTCCAAGAAGAAAAGCAAAAATTATATCCTCAACGGTAACATTAGTAAATTATCTTTGCTAGATTTATCTTCTTGAGACAGATGTTACATATGACCGCAAACAATTGATTTGATCAAAATATCTCATGCAAAATTTAAAATGGCACACAGATGCTTCTTCGTTGCTGCCTGCAGTACAATATGTTTTCCTTTTGACCATATTGTAGTTTGGAGCATTGCAATTTGCAATACAATAGTTTCCTTCTGCCTCCAATAATCAGTTGCCAACTCTTTGTATTGCCTCATTAAAAAATTCCATGAGCATTCATCTCTCTTCTGTTTAAATTAATTGGACTTTAAGATTCCCACTCTCTACCAAAGATATTTTGTAGGATTGCGGTTGGTCTTTTGAGCTAGTAGCTGGTTTCCCCTTTGCTTGTTCTGTTAATCTACAAGCATGTGTAGTAGCTTGGCTTTCACTAGTATATATGTTCTCTCGATCTCCGTCATATTTTATAATTCCAGATTTACGGGCATAGTCTTCTAAGTCATACTTTGTTATAAATTTATCTTTTATATAATTATTTCTAGATACAAAATCAGAATCATATAACTGTGCATAAAATATGATCTAATCATAGGAATTTTCATCACTATACTCATATATTATTAGTATAATATTAGCGATATAAATTATTAATTATTAAAT
Organism: Eragrostis nindensis; assembly: GCA_012490785.1. NCBI lineage: Eukaryota > Viridiplantae > Streptophyta > Magnoliopsida > Poales > Poaceae > Eragrostis > Eragrostis nindensis. The sequence continues at coordinate 237,337 of JAAXCT010000954.1, forward strand.
TTTAAATTACATGTGTGCAGTAATTTTAAATATCAGGAATTTTCATCGCTATACTCATATATTATTAGTATAATATTAGCGATAAAAATTATTTAATTATTGAATTTTAAATTACATGTACGCCGTAATTTAAGAATCTATGCGTTGTTTCCACAAATTCATCAATGCTCTGCCAGCCCCATCGCCTAAATCATTTCAGAGATGGTTAAAGGTTGATTTGTAAAAGAAAAATTATATATTTTGGCACAATCAGCAGATCTTAAAAAAAAAGGCAGCAGTTTGGGCCAGATGGCCTAACTTCCCCCCAGCATACCAGGCCCTTCTTTAGGCCAGCCCAGAAAGCCCAAAGAATGTACAGTAAGCAGCTAGCCCCAAGTCACATGGTATCGGTAGTACAGAGATATCAAAGCTGTTGTTGGTTAACGAAGTGATGTGACTGTGTCACTGTGGTAGTTATGTCAGTCATCTAATATTTCAGAGAGGGATGTAGCCAAAAAAAAATGTAAATAGATCAACGCATTCTTCAATTTTTGGTACCGAACGGCTCTAGTGCAGTAGTGCTGCTCACTTTTTCAGGACATCCGTGCGCTTCACCTGCCAGCAGCTAGCACCGTCCATAGAAGGGCCTAAATTAATCGACACGTACATGCAGTACTTTGCACTGCATCGTCGCAGAACCAAATGAAAACCATTCACTTCCAATTTCCAAACAAATCAATTGGTGTTGAACGCCGAGCAGACGTCCCTGACCTCACCGTCGTCGCCGGTGATGGCCCCGATGCTGCCCATCCTGACCATGGCGTCGGCGAAGTCCCTTCTGAACCGGCGCGCGGCGGCGCCGAGGTACGCGTCGACGAGCACGCGGGTGGCGTTGCCGGCGACGAGCGCGGCGTCGGAGGCGATGACGGCGAGCCCGGAGCGGATGTTGCGGAGGATGGAGTCGTCGAAGCGCGCCTCGCTGCCGCGGTCCAGCGGCAGCCGCGTGTTGAAGTCGCCGGGCGCGCACCGGGCCTTGAGCTCCGCCAGGAACGCCGCCGGGATCGCCGGGTCGGACCCCCGCCGCCCGCCGGCGAGCGGGTAGTTGTACAGCCGGTCCTTGACGAAGAAGCACGCCGTGGTGCCCACCGTGTGCGCCGCCGTGAGGAGGACGAGGTCGCGGTCGGTGAGGCCGGCGGCGGCGAATCGGGACCGGAGCACGTCGATGGGGTCGTCGGCGTCGGGGAGCGCGTCGGCGTCGCGGAGGTTGGACGACAGCCCGTCGCGCCGCCCTGTCGGCACGTCGAACGCCGGCCCGCCCGTCTGATCGATGTAAAAAGAAAACATGAGCGACAGTCAGCTAGCGTGTCGATCAGCTAGCGCGCGAGCTGCGTCGTATCGTCGACGTGAATGTAGTAAGTGTCAGCTCGATCAACTTGTAATTAATTCTCACCATGGCGACGGCGTCGCGGGCGGCGAGGGCGAGGATGTCGGCGCAGGAGACTACGCCGGGGCACTGGTCCTCCAGCTGCGCCTTGGCGGCGTCCACCACCTCCTGCCCGCGCAGGCCCTGGTTCTTGCTGTTGTTCTCCTCGGCGTCGTTGCTCGCGCGCCTGATCAGCACCGACGCGTCGCACCCCTGCATTGACATGACGTACGCCGGAGAACAGACAAACACGTCACCACACGAAGATTTAAGGCACTGCGTCTCCGGCCTCGCCATGGCGAAGCCCTGACGTTCTCGAGCTTATATATAAGTATGTTACCTTGACGAAGCAGTCGTGGAACTGGAGGCGGAGCAGCGCGGGGAGGATGGTGGGGTCGTTGCCGGCGGCGTCCTGGACGGCGGCGGTGACCACGTCCTCGGCGTCCGGGCAGGAGTCGGAGTAGAATCCCACCTGAAGCTGGCCACGGACAAAACCAACCTCAAACAGCACCACGAACGTCAATGCCATCGCAAGGACCGCCGCTCGGAACGACAACACGACGTGGTTCGCCATGGATTCCACAAAGAGCAAGCTAGCAAAGTGACGGCACTTGGGGCGCAACACAAGGAGATAAATAGAGTAATAGACTGTCACTTGCAAATGGCCGGCATGAGTCCAAGGAGTCTTGTCTTCAGGATCTTATCGATGAAGCTACACGAGCAGAGACATGGAACAAGTGTGCTTTCTTTAGGAATCAAGTGCGCGCGCGTGAGTCTCACTCTCACATGTGGAATTCATAAACTGCTCGGCTCTGTACTAAACGAGGTGTAGTCCCAAAAGGCAAAGTTAAAAGGAGAATTAATAATGTACAGATAGATTTGGAGGCTTGTTCTTGTGCAAGGAAAGAGTACTGGATCTATTGGAAGGAAGAATTGATGGGACACGGCACTCTACTCTGATCTAGAGTCCAGATGAAAAGTTGTAAGGCCTAAATCTGGTGCTGGCTAGAGCCATTTATGTGCATGATTTGTCTGCTCATGGCCATTACTTCCACTTTTTCTCTTGTACCATCTACTAATGACTAGGACTTCGTAGCTGGCCATGTTCAAGTGCACACATCATGTACAGAGTGCAAAAGAGAGAAAACACGCCCGTGGATGGAAACTGATGCGCCATTTTTTCCAGCACGATGTTTTGCAGGCTCGAGAGCATGCCATATCAGGATCAGAAGATAATCCACGGGAGCATGTATCTACTGACGCAGCCGCCGGTTTCGGACAGCGCGTCCTGTCGCTTTCGTCAGCTCGTTTCACTCCCGTGACCGATCGATCGAGTGCAAAAAAACGGCGCCATTAGCTATGTAGCATGCCATGATTCACTGGCTCGATCCACGGGCGTGTGATGCTTTGTCTTGGCTCGCCATCATTCACTGCATCTTCAATGCAAGACGGGAACGTGGGCCCGACGTAGAATGTTTTCGCTGCCATTTAGCTAGTACTCCATGTAGTATCTCACGGCAGATATTTCGAGGAATGAAAATAAAAATGACAATTCCAGTTAGGTTCCTTGACTTAATTTCTTATTTGTTCCTGGTTCTCTAGTATTTGTTGAAAGCTTTCAATCCCTACTTGAAGGTTTTTGACCTCTGGTTGAAATTTTAAGCTCTATTTGAAAGTTATCTAGTTGGATGCATTTCACAATCTCAATTTGCCGTTTGGCTCGCTCATCAGATCAGTTTTTTTTTTTCTAATAAATAAAACCTTATAGAGTTCGATGCATGAACAGACAACGTACCATATAGAGTTCAGTCACGAGTATTGGAGTCCTGGAAATACTATGCACGCCCACAGGCTTCCCATCATAAATCCAGAAAGATCACAAAGTACGGACCACATAACCGAGTTATTATATCAAGATATTATGAAAGATCTTAAAGTTGATTGACATAAACATAACAGATATCCATCTTCAATCTTGTCGTTCTCAGCACTGAACAATTTATCAAGTTGGTAATTGATTGATTCAGAGAAACAGAGAGGTTCCCTCGCAAAAAAAGAAAAAAGAAAAAAAGAGAAAAAGAAGAAGAAGAAGAGAGAAACAGAGAGGTAACCACAAGTTCTCCAAGAAAGTCAGGTTTGAACATGTTCAGATTTCGAACATTTTATCAAGTCTAATCACTTTCTATCCAGAATACCAAGAAAGAAATCGATTGCACTGTAAACTAGAGCAAGCCAAGGGTAGATCGCTGAGGGAAGTGGGATACCACAAGGGGAGCCCCTCTGTCTTTTCCCTTCTTGTTCTTCTCCTTCTCTGAAGCCTTCACTTTCTCACTTGCTTTAGATGACGCTTCTTCTGCTGCTTCCTTAAGATTCTTTGCGTCTTCAGCTTCTTGCTGCTTACATGATAACACCTTCCTCTCAGGAACACCAAAGCAGGCCAAACCAAGGACCATCCTGGTCCTAGAATTTGTATATGGATCTCTCCTTGCACTGAGAACACTTGTTTTTTCTTTGTATCTCAGTTTCTGCTGTTCTTGTGCTGTGATGAATTTTTCAATGTAGGCGGCGAATTGTTTATATGTGGTGGAGGAGCAAGTTCCCTGTGAAACAAGATTGGAGGAAATTTCTAGGATGAGTCCACCATATTGAAAAGGTCAGCTGTAGAAGGGAGCTGCTACCTTGGTGACCAAGGATCCTTAGAAAGATAGAAGACAGAATCTTTCTTATACAAGACAAAAGAAAATAGACAGAATTGAAAATGATTCTTATCTCCTTTCCTGTTCTTAACCCAAAATCTTCCCCTGTTTGGCTATTTTACAAGCCAACAAAATGATACCTTTCATATACGATTTGTGGGCCTCGCTAATAATAATAAAACAAGGATTTAAAAAAAAATTAAAAGCCAATCTGAAAATTTACCAGAAGCCCCCTCTGCAAACATCCCTTTAGTTTGCAGAAAATATTTAACCTATGCATGATTTAGTGTGCGCACCTGCCCACCCTTCCTAGAACTTTTGTTCCAACCAGTCATATTTAGTTTTATCATGCCAATTCATTAGCATATTTTAGTTCTATTATTGTGTGTATAATTTGTGTTGAAGCCAAATGAATAAAATTGTTCTAGGGAACCAAAGAGGAAAGTCATAGTATGAAACAAATGTATCTTTCTCCATCTAAGGACTTTTCTACCTCAAACAGCTTGCACTAGTTGGAATGCAAAGAACAGGTCTTCTGGTGACAGACCAGTCAAACTTCAATGGAAGGGTAGATAGAATCTGGTGTGTAAGGTACTCTGGTTCATTAGGATAGTACATGAGCAGTTGCTCTTATATGAACACATAAACCTGTGGACACATGTATTCCAAATGATTTGTTAGGGCCAAGCGTGAGGTTTATGCCTTGTTAATATCCGTTAGTGGAAACTGTGAGTGATCACTTTATCCGATTGTTAATATCCTTTAACGGAAACTGTGAGTGATCACTTTATCCGATTCCAACTCCTACTAAAAAATGTATCAACCTATTTCGTGTCGTGACAATATTATGATCTGGAAGTACCTTTCAGAACCGGCTTTGTTGCTAGGTTGCTGGCTGTAACTTTCAAAAGAAAAAAAAACTTCCAAATGACTTTCACCCTTCTTTACAAATGAAATTTATTTCCTCAACTGTTCAACAGAGGTGGTGGTATTATAACCAAATGAAAAAAAATAAAAATTACACATACCATCTTTATGAACATGTACGAAGCTGAGTGGCGATAAGACTATGGTTTGTAGTTCCCAAAGAATGTTCCTTTCAGAGTTCTCTCGTTCAGTAAGTTAGTCGCCTGTCTTGAAACACATAATCTTTATGTGGCAGTGGCACTACCGAATACCAACCAGAAGTAAAGGATTTTATCAGGACATATGTTCAAATAATCTCGCAACTATATGGATATCTTGAGAACTGAATCCATGCGCCGCTCGTGAAAGTAGTAGTATTTTCTGCCTTCCTAAGGGTAGATAAATCTTCCTTAGTAAATAATCTATTAAAGGCAGCTTTGGCATTCAAATTCAGGTGGAGTTTAAGCAATTGATATACATACACTGAAATAAAGGCAGAATCAGCTTACATGAGGATGATCACACTGATAATAACCTTTGAGGCTGCTGCAACTGCCAAACAACATTAGCAGCTGAATAAACCATAAAAGGTGTCTTCATCATGCTCTTTCTGAACTAAAGTAGTGATTAGTTCCATCATATGCTGCATCTCCATGGACTGATGGAGCAAAATATCATTGGAGACAAACGACTGAACCATTCCAGCTATCTCTATCCAGCTACAGCCAGGCACCTTGTTTCCACAACTGTTCCTCATGACACCCCTTACTTTCGCAAGCTCATTCCAAGCTCCAGCAGCAGCAAATGCGTTGGACATAAGCAGGTAATTTACTGGCTCACTTGGCTCCAGGCAGAGCAGCCTGTCCGCGGCCCACTTTGCCAACTCAATTTCACCTAGCATCTTGCAGGCACTAAGAAAAGCTCCAATGACATCAGCATTTCCTTCACAGGAAAGTTTGACTAGAACATCGTAAGCATCTTCAATCCTGCCAGCTCTACCTAAGAGATCAACCAAACAAGCAAGGTGCTGTGGACTTGGATCGATTCGGTATGCCGTCGTCATCACAAGGAAATAATGCAAGCCATCCTTAATGAGCCCAGCGTGACTGCAGGCAGACAGGACTCCGAGAAACGCAATGCCATCAGGCTGCACACCTCTCTGGAGCATTCTCTCAAACAGATGAACTGCATCCTGAGCGTGTCCAAGGTACGCATATGAAGAAACCATAGAAGACCAAGTAACGATATCTGGATTGTCGATCATGGCAAACACTTGTGTTGCCTCCTGCACAAAACCGTTTTTGCCGTATGCCATGATAAGAGCGTTGGCCACCTGCAGAAAGCCTTGAGCTCCCCGCTTTACGGTGTAAGCATGGACCTGAGTAGCCTCATTGGCAGCCGCCATGTTGGCGCAGGAGCTGAGCACGCTGGCAAGCGTGAGCTCGTCAGGGCAGCAGAACCTGTCTCTCAGCATCAACCGGAAGAGCTCCAGGGCTTCCTTGCCTTCCCCGTTCCGGCCGTAGCAGACGACGAGGGCGTTCCAGGAGACGACGTTCCGGACTACCATGTCGTCGAACACCCTGTGCGCGTCGGCGACCCGGAGGCACTTGGCGTACATGTCCAGGAGTGCGGTGGCGACAACCACGTCGGCGAGGAGCCCCAGCCTGAAAGCGAGGCCGTGCGCGAGGGCGCCCATCCTGCGCAGCAGCTCGGCGTCAACGGCGTCGGCGTTGCGGCCGTGGCGCGGAGGACGGAGCAGGGCGCTGAAGGTGAACCCGTCCCCGGCGAGGCCGGACCTCCGCATGGCGGCGAAGAGCGCCCAGGCCCGGCGCGCGAGGCCGTGGGAGGCGTAGCAGGAGACCATGGCGTTGCAGAGGACGACGTCCCTGCGCGGCGTTTCGTCGAACAACTGGCGCGCGTCGGCGACGAGGCCGGACTTGGCGTACGCGTCCGCGAGCGCGGTGGCCACGCGGAGGTCGGAGGCGCGCCCGGACTTGAGCGCCAGCGGGTGCAGCGTCCGCGCGCAGGCGCGGAGGTGGTGGCGGCCGCCGCTGCCACCGGAGATGGCGCGTAGCAGCAGGGCGAGGACATCGCGCCCGCCGCATCTCATTTCTACTGTTCATGGTGCGTAGCGGCAGGGCGACGACATCGCCCGCCGCATCTGATTACTACGGGGCTGTTTGGTTGGGTCGTGGCTGATTACTACGGGGCCTGTTTGTTTGGGTTCTAGCTGTGTCTGTTTCGACTGTGGCTGTGGTTTTTCGAAAAAACAACACTGTCGATGGCTGTGTCTGAAAACGTTTGAGCTTAACCCTATGATTAGGGAAGAAAAGAACAAAGAAATGTTGCCCACATGTTTTTGCTGCCTGCACACGTTCTATCTCATCGCTTCAGCTCGTGTATAGCGATGATCTGACCGATCCGTTCGGATCGCGGGCACATTGCGGTAGCCTCCAGCCGGCAGAGCAGCCGTGCCCTCCCACCCCTGCAGCCAAGGCTGCGCCTGCGCCACCACCTGCGAACGCACACATGTGCTGGCGACACAGCAAGAACACGCCCGCGCCTCCACCTGAGAACGAGCCCGCGCCTGCCGCTCCAGCCATGGCCGTGGCCGTGCCAGCGCCCGCGCCTGCAGCTGCGGCAAATGATTCGCCGCTCGCTCGCATCTTCGCCATCTTGAGCGCACTCGTCTGGGGGCACCTTATCGGATTTATGGCGGCGCCGGTGCCGTCGAATTGATCGCCTGTGGAGTCGGGGAAGAGAGGAGAGAACCGAGCAATTTTTTTGGGTACCTTTTCGTCGCATGTGTTACATGGCAAGGTGGGGACGGGGCGAGGAGCTGGCGAAGCCCCAAACACGCGGAGCCGTTCCGGGAGCCGCCTGTGGAGTCGAAACAAAGAGGCCCTACATCTACTTTGGCTCAGGAGGGTGGATTAAAAAAGAAAAAAAGAAAGAAAAAGAGAGAGACAAAAAGTTCTACTATTCTAGTGCTACAGTGCCTCGTTTCCATTCACATGTTGATCGATTAGCATTCGTGGTAGATTTAATAATATGACGATGAAATCTCTTTGACTTAGGTGTGCGCTACTCGTATATCCGATCGAAAACGCACTCGTGATAATTTGAAAGTTCTTTTCACACAGATTTGAAACTGACCAAGATCACGAGCATGCAAAGCCACACAAGATCAGTGACACTGTACTAGTACTTGATCTATATATTTTAGGCCCAGCTGATTAGAACACGCGAGACCTAGTTTATGAACGTGCCATGCGTGACTCGAAGACACGGCGATCTTTCACCGTCAACAATGAACGATGTGTGTCAAGTCTGCAGGCGTATAAGAACACGTTTTATCACGCATACGGCTGCAAGGAATGTGACCAGAGCCAGATTTCGCTTGTGCACCACCACGCACCGAGAAAGTATCGACAAGGTCAGTCTAGCTCACTCAACGACGCAAAAAATTAATCACTTGTGCTATAGCTAAACCTAACCCGGAGGAGCGACGCGGCCGAAGCTCATTAGCACAACAGAGTCACAATGATCAAGTCCTGATTAGCTGCGCCGGCGTTTCAAAAAAAAAAAGGTCAATTAGCTGCGCCTGCGTTTCAAAAAAATAAAAGTCCTGATTAGCTGAGCATCCCAAATTCTCGTCTATGGACAGGCGTTATCAGTCACAACAATAGAACCGTCTTGTATAAGCAGATCGTCTTTTTCCCATTGTCTAAAATGTTTAACTAAATTAAACATCAGGCCGACCTAGCTCAGTGGTAGAGCGCGTGGCTTTTAACCACGTGGTCGTGGGTTCGATCCCCACGGTCGGCGTTTTAATTTGGATGATGATTACTGTCGTCTCTGCGGAAATGTTACTTTTTTCAGTCAAACTTTCGCACTTTCTGCATCCGTGACAAGCAATTATACTGTTGTAACGAGTAGAATGAAGCACTTGATTTTGGAAATGGACAAGGGTGACAGGGGAGCGTTGTGGAAATGGAAATACATTTTCAAAAAAAGTATCTTTACAAGGCAACTCATTTTTGGAAAGCAAAATACATGATTTTTTTTAAAAAATAGAACGTATCACAGAAAAATTTGCCTACACTACTAATTTTCTTTTGTTGTTTTAAAGTCGGGATCAGATGGTAAATGACTTGGGGTGCCCCTATTGTCGTAACAGGCTTGGTTGGGGCGGGCACCCCTCTCGCATAAAAATTGCGAGGTCTGACCACTCCTCATTTCCCTTTGACTGCCTGAAGGATCATGGTTTCTTCCGGGCGCACCCCAACCCATTCTATAGCCGTCGCTGATGGCCACATGTTTTCATCTCCCGATGTGGGACTAAAAACTAAAATCCTCTGCTGGCTTGACTGCAACCAGCAGCCATTTGAAGCGCTAACCGGACTATGGGCCGTTAATTTTAGTAAACAGCCAGACTCGGCCCAATTCGTTAGAATGAACGGCGCCATGCCCGGCCTCTGTATTTTACAATTTTGTTTGAATTAATAATACCGCTGGCCCAAAACTACAAAACAAGGAATCGATAACATGCTTTTGGAGGCGAGGCATCGCTAAAAAAGTTGCAATATAGTACAAGACTGCTCGTCAGTGTAAAAGTTCTGTGCTAAGACAACGCATCCTTTTGCTATTATTTCTTTGCGACAGTTCCCTTTGGCAGCAAGAAAAAAAATACTAGTTAATTTTAACTTTGAAATCATAGCCATACCAGGATAATGAGAAAAATGTTACATGTTACATTGTCCTGCTAGTAGTAGTTTACCAATCATCTTTCTGCCAGTTTCCGGAGGAATGGAGGCTGCATTTTTACTGTTACAGTTTGATACTCTGTTTTTGAAGATCTGGGGACCGACTGACAGTCTTCAGACCATGCGCTTTTTATCCCTAAGAACATCCAATGTTGCGCAGCCGGAGCTTTGCTACAATTCACTTTTCTTCTCTAGGCCGTTTCTTCCCTCTGGCAACTGAAGCACTCATCTGACTGATGGACTGGTTGTGTTTGGAAGCCTTTGTCCACTCACAAACGAGCTGAAGAGGCCGAGAGCTCGGTCCGGCTGCGAAAACGGCACCATATGAGCCCCGCCACGCACCGTCGCAAATGTCAGTAGATTCCCGTACTCCGTCACCCAGCCACCAGCCTTCAAGCAAAACGAACCAACTGCTTCAACTTCCAAAATATGTTTCCATGTACTACTTGTTCATTTCATATTTACTCGTAGCAAGTTTGCATCACCAGCTAGCATGCCTCTTATTATCTGTATTCGAGAAAATCACTCTCTTCAAAATATTCAGAGTAGAACTACTATACCTGCCCTTCATGTAACCAAGCGCGGTAAGGGACTGTGATAGGAAGTCCCATGTCATGAGCTAATTCACGCACTAGGGTCCGTGAGCCTAGGAGGGGTACCACTGAATCCTGGTCACCGCTGCAGATGTTCATTGATCTTACTAGTTAGTACGGTTATCTGTACTTCTGCCAAAGCAATTTCTGCGAGGCATGTAAAATTACAATATTACCTGAAGACCCAAACAGGAATTTTATGCTCAATGATCCTCTGAAGCAATGGCAAGATGTTGATATTACCATCAGTATCACTGTAGTTCAGCACCCTGACATAAATGTAGATATTCTAAGTATTTATTTATTTGTTTATCTTATTTTGATGCTCTGTCAACAATATTTGAGAGCAGTATTGGATGATCATAAGATAAACTTTTCTAGTAACACGGTAATCGAATGTTACCAATTATTGGAAGTTCAGTTGTTGAGAATGCATATTTACAAACATAACCTAAATGGGAAATGGGAAAAAGAAACAGAGACTTACTTGCTGCACATACTCCATTGGTAAGGCAAACTTGTTCTATTAGCATGGAGAGCCTGCTGCACTTCAGGAAGGTTAAGGTAGAAGTATCTCTCAAAGGACATGCAGACATCAACTCCTATACTGATTTTAGTCACCTACATTCAACAAATGGATAGTTGCACAATGAGAGTATTCCAAAGTGCGATGCACGGCACATTGGTATCCTATTGAAACCGTACATATTTCCGCAGTCGCAGCTCCTGCATGACAATTGATGGGTAGCAAACGTCTAGCTGAACATCATAGTTGTTAACATAATCCCCCACCACTTTGTTCGCCTCCGCAATAGCGTCATTGCATGATTCACTCTCGTTATGGGGGCTGCTGAATGTGTAATCCTCAAAATCACAGGCATTTGTGATTGCCAGGCCAACCTCATCAGAGATCATGCCGTGAGACCAGAAGTACTCATAGATTGAGGCGATATCTCTGTCAAGCTTCAGAAGTGGGTTTCCAATCTGTTCATGGAGAACTCAAAGGTCACCACTAGTAAGCAGAAGATGTCAGTTGCAGTGCAGACAGAAAGAGAAACTGAAGTTCTAATTCTTTTTTTTACTGTCTAAGTAGTAATTTTTATAAGAATCCAAATTGTCAATGTTCTTACAGCAACTCCTTGGATATTAAATTTGAAATCCTTTGATTCCTTGTTATGATTGAGAAGTGCATTGGCCAACTGCGGTATGTAATGCCCTGCCATGTTATTGGTCAAGAACCATTCACACAGTATTACATTATGAGTGAAATAAGTTTGGGAGAGACTAGTAGTCAACCTGCATAGCTCTCTCCGGTAAGGAAAAGGTCTCTCGATTTGTACTCCGGAAACTTCTCGTACCATTTCAGGAGGAATATGTGCATGTCACTAGCTTCATTGTTCATTGAAACAAAAGTCAGGTTAACTCTTTTGATATTAAGAATTTCACATCTGTATTCATTGTTATTAAAGGGTACGATGAAATAAATCAGGGTTTCTAATTTAAAACCATATTTGCTTGTACTTGTATGATTTATCAGAAAGATAAAAAAATTGTCTGTTTCATGCAGTATTATGTAGGGGATAAATACCCGTGCGTTCATCTCCAGTTTTGTAGTCTGATGATTTGTTGGAGTACGACCACCCAACACCAGCAGGTGATTCCACAAAAAGTAGATTTGAAACTGCAAAATTTAAGATGACATATTATATTAAGACGACTTCTTATTTTTTTACACGTGATCATTATGGAAAGGAAAATTGTCACCTTTGTTCCATGACTTCTTGTTTAGTCTAAGGCCTCTACCATCTCCTCTGGGATTAAAACGGACCAAGCTCGGTGAAAAGCTCCACCGCCAACTGAAGAACATCCAGGACCTGACAAAATAGTTGAAGATTTCAAACCATACGTGCAAACAAAACATATGTTTTCTTTAGATAAATATCATATATTATATTAATCTATTCTTGACAACCCAGACCTTTACTGCTGCTTAATCATCCAAACATGTGAGCTTTGGACGCAATCTTAACAGGTAACAAGAAGATTAAATGGAGCCCGAGATTAAAAGGCTAAACGGGCAGCTTTGTCAGTGGGTTGACACTCTATCATCATAAAACCTGAACAAACCTTTTTTTTTTGCGAGGAATAAAACCTGAACAACCTAATAATGACGTTAAGCACATCACTGACAAATGCAGCAGATAGTGCTGTCAGATTAGACGGCTAATATTTATTTTATTTTATTTTATTTTGTGTCTTTTCATCGTTCACCACTGGTGGTGAAACAGTACAGTTAAAAGGGGAGCTGCTCCAACATGGGCAATCTTTAGCAGTCCAAGAGAATCTAATACTATATTCTCGTGGAAGACGACAATGCTGATCCAAACAGATCAAAGTTTAACGAAACATCCGGGAAGCAGCATGGGCGGAAGGAGATAGGGAAGGACAAGCAGCACGTGTACCTAGGCATTTGGGTCAAGAATTAAACAATCTGTTTGAACAGAGATGGGTATTCACTAGCATTCAGGCTTAATCCCATCCCCTGTCTTCTCTGGTCCCTACTCCCTCCCTAGTATCGTGTAGTTATCTCCAATCAATGGTACTAGAGCGTAGTAAAATACTGACTAGCGACTGAACTGAAGCAGCATCTTAATTTTTAACAAGTCCTCTTTAGAACACATGACTTTGTATCAGTTCGTAACAAAATGTTCAAATTCCTAACTGAACTATGTCAGGACATCGCTCTGGGATGAAAGGCAGTACCGAACATCCAACAGGCAACAGCAATTCGAGGACGGCGAGTAATGGAACTGACGAACCTCCATTGAGCCAGAGAGTGAGCGGTTTGGACGCGGCGTCGGCGCCGTCGACCTCAACGAAGTAGTAGAAGAGGCTCCTCCCGGCGCGCTCGTCGACTTCCACGTACCCGGCGAACTGTCGGAACGCCACAGGCGGCTGCCCCGGCAGCCTCCGCACCAGGTCCGACTCAGGGTACCCCCACGAGCAGACGAAGACGCAGCCGAGGAGGAGCCAAGACAGAGTCGCAGCGGCCGTCAGTGGCGTCGGTCTCCGAGTCCGAGGAAACACCATGGCTGGTAGCTCGCTATTGAGCTTGTGCCTAGTGAGACTGAGAGAGCAGAGCAATGGAGAGGTGAAGGCTGAAGAGGAGGCAAAGCAATGGCAAAGGGGGCCGCTGAAGACAAGTGTTTAATCTTCTTTTAAACATAGCCCGCCTCTGGTCCTCTGTCTTATTCAATTCACTCCTGTGTTTCTTTGCTCTTGTGCATTGGTTGATCTCCATATTGTTTTCCAATCCAAATTTAGTTCGATTGCATCAATTTCTTGATAATTTTCAAAAAAAAAGGAAAAGTTGTGAGCTATCGGAATGGTGCACGAGTTAGGCTCCTGGGGCGTGTGCGCAGATTAGCAAGGCCCAGACTTAGAGCTGATGACTAGGATTTGTTTCATGTATGCTAAGTAATTATTCGGGAGAAATAGTGCACATATTTCTCAATAATTTGTTTTTTATTATTTATAAATGCACATGTACTTTTATTAAGCCCTAGGGCCGGGCATATGCCCCCTCTCTTGGGTATGTACATCATCACTAGTTACACTAATTTGTGCTGTCACTAGTGCCACTAAATAAAACTAGTCGCAAGAAGACAATTGAAATAAAAACCAATAAGGTGAGGTTCACAATAAGAGGTGCACAATAAAAACCAATAAAACTAGTGCACAACAACATTCTGTCGTTCGCGTTTAGCTTCGTATTGTGATGTCACGCAGAATCCTCCTAAGTTTAAATGTCTAGAGATGTGGCATTTAACTTTATCTTTTTGGAGCCTTTCTCTCTTTCGTGATCTAGATGCTGTAAAACTTGAACTCTGGACATCTGTTTCTTTTGAAAGGGAGGTGGGAAACCCTCATGTTGAAAAAAATATAGTGACACACAGGTAGGACGGAGTCAGGTAGGTACAGCCCCCCCCCCCCCTCCTCTTGCGGCACTATTTCTTTGAGGATTTGAACAGTAATGGGGCTCTTGACAATAAAACAGCAGTTAATTACGACGTAAAATATACTCCCTCCATTCTAGTTAATGTTGTTTGGCTCTTGGTACGGAGAGTTAAGAAAAGATTGTAAAGATATGTGCGCAGGAAACGATGAGGAGAGAGATAGAGATAGAGGTGTATTGGAAATAGAGAAAGTTGCATCGGGAAGTGAGAATGACAATTATTTTAGGAATACTGGATGAACCTAAAGTAACAATTAAACTGGGACGGAGGGAATAGTTTTGGTGTCGAGTCCGGCCCTTACTTGGCTCTGGCTCTGCGATATATTAGTGTCACTAGTTGCAAAACACATGCAAGAATTCGAAACATGCCAATTCAATAAACGGCTCCAAATTAGCTCAAAGAAATTTTCATCATCAACATGTGTGCATTAGTGTTAGGATTTGAGCCGCCAATATTTAGAATTTTTTTTCAAAAGGCTTCAAATTCACTCATTAATGCCGTAAACAACATTTAGCCACAGGATGGTAAGAGTTCGCCATAAATCATGAAAAGATGTATGCTCGTGTACATTGTTTTATGACAACAATAGCCAGAATGAGAATCTTTCTAAAACGGCAGTGGTACAAGGTTAGCATTTTTGAAGATTCCCTTGTAAAAAATAATTTTATGATGCGTGATACTTTAAAGCTCAAACTTTGCATGATATTGTTTAGTAGGTCAAACAGATACGCTAACTGTTTGAAGTGTAAAACAGATTTTTTTCTCTAAATTTAAATAAAACAGCTAAAAGTCTAATACATCCTCCAGTGAGATTCAAGTTTCTCGTTTACAGTGAATTGGCTTGGTACCATAAGCATCCCTATTTCCCTTTTTTGGGTGTTGGGGGGGGGGGGGGGGGGGGGGGGGGGGGGCGGCGGTAAGTTATTAATTGTCACGCGACGTTATATATAAACATGGAACAATTTTGAACATAGCTCAAATGGTAGAGCGCTCGCTTTGCATGCGAGAGGCACGGGGTTCGATCCCCCGCATCTCCATTTTTGTTTTTACTTTTTCCATTTGGTTCTCTCCTTTTCTCTTTTTTATTTTGAGGTCAGTTGAAATTCGACTGAATATATAAAATGTCACCTTGAACCCAGGTCGTCCCTTCCAAAATCCCATCAAAATTACCGCTCCTTACATCAAAGACCAGTTTCATTTCATTACACATCAGTCACGCTACGTACAGGAACAAGTAGTCACGCACACACATCAATCAGCTCGCAACTCGCAAGAACTGTAACTGTCGAACATCACACGAGAAATCACGCCGTCCAGAGGTGAGTTTCACCGGGCTGGCTGGTCTGCGTCGAGCAGCAGCTGCAGCAGGTTCCCGGCCTGGCCTCCCCTGCGCGCCCAAAACGAGCGCCGCCACGACGGCCAGGGCGAGACGGCGACGAGCACCGCGCCGCCGGGGCCGCCGGCCAGACAGAGCTTTCTCCGCCGCGCCGCGCCCTGCAGCCGCCGGGCCTCCGTCAGCTCCGCCTCGGCCACGCCGATGTCGCCCGCCGCCGCGCCGACGTGCCGCTCGATGTCGTCCACGCGCGCGCCCTGCGCGTCCACGAGCACGGCCATGTCCAGGAACAAGCGCTGCAGCTCATGAGGCCGCGCTCCACATCGGCCACCTCCTTCGCCGCCGCCTCCTGCTCCTCCCCGGCCGCGGACAGCAGCGCCGCCCGCATCGCCGCGTCGGAGTCGTAGCCAGCGGCGAGCAGCCGGTCCAGCTGCTCCTCGGTGGGAGCGTCCCGGCCACGGAGAGGTGGTAGCGGCGGGCCGCGTCGTCGCGGCGCTCGGCGGAGACCTGGAGCCGCAGGGCCTGAACGTCCGCGGTTGAGGGGCGCAGCACGAGGCGCGGAGGAAGGCCGCGGCGTGCGCGAAGCGCCGGCGCGCGGAGGGTCCATGGACGCCAGGCTGCGCGCGGAGGCGCGCGAGCCGAGAGCCGAGGAGCCGGACGAGCGCGGCCTGCGTGGCGGCGCGCCCCTCGCCGGAGCCGGCGACGACGTTCTTGGAGGGCCTCGTGCGCGGACCGCAGCTGGGAGAGCTCGTCGCGCAGCGCGGCCATCTCGTTCTTGGCCTCGTCCGCCTCGGCAAGGAACGCCCGGAGCTCCGGGTCGTCGCCGGCGGAGGCAGGCGCGCCGCCCTGCTGCGCCTTGGCCGCGGCGGCGACGAAGGAGTCGGTCATGAGGTCGTTCATCTTGGTCGCCGGACTAGCGAGATGACTCTGAGATCGATCTGTGGTGTGGTCAAGCGTTGCTGAAAAAGCTAAGAAATTGCCAGATCTTTATGCCGCAATTAATCAAGTCGATGGAGATCGCTAGATCTAGTTGTGGGCACGTCGGCCACTTATTGGAATAGAATAGTTTAGAGAACAGAAATAGAGATGGTTATGCTTCAAATGAAACCTGCCACTAAAACTGATTCCAAAAGACACTTCTATGATTCTTATGCGTCATTATTTTATTACAAGTTCAGCTCCACTGAAATGTCTCAAAATATCTTGAAGGAAATGTTTCTCACATTATTCTTTTTTTCCAGAGAGAAATATCTCCAAATTATTCTTTTCACAGGGAGATGTCTTCAAATTATTGAACAAACCGCGCACTTTCTTTCTTTTGACAAAGGGAATGAGAAACACTTGATTACAAATGAAAACATATTCCTCCCTACACAAAAGAAGAGTGATGCCGTGATAGCTAGCTCTATGTTCTGGAGCAAGCATTCGTCAAGATAGATCTGAGGTTTCTGTCTCGGTTGCGACACATTCTCGGTCTCAAAGAGAGCAGAAACCACAGCAACACCTTTGAGATTTGGCAAGCCAAGTTCCATCACTGAACCTGCATTTGTGGCATTGATGCCACCGATGGCCACCACAGGCAACTTCGAAACCGAAACAGACAGCTTCCAGCCACCCTCAAAACCCAAGGTTGGATTGTTCGCCTTTGTTGTCGTTGGAAAGACGCCCCCGCAGCCAATGTAGTCTGCCATCTTCCAGGCCTGCTCAGCTTGAGCAGGGGTCTTGCATGAGACACCAATGATCTTCCCTGGACCCAGGAGCTTCCGCACTTCCCATGCCAGCATGTCTGATTGACCGACATGGACGCCATCAGCATTGCATGCCAGGGCACATCTATGCGGTCATTGATCAGTAGGGGCACTCCACTGGACCTGCAAATTTCCACACATGCCTTGGCAGCTTCCAAAAATCCCTTGTTTCAGTGTCCTTTTCCCTGAACATTGGAAGCGGGAAGCACATTATTGTGTGGCATGACGATAATGTATCAAAGCAAATCTTTTTATAGTTTTCTAGAAAGAGACCTCAATTGGACAATAGTAGCTCCTCCTTCGATGGCACCTTTCACTGCATCTTTTATTGAATGGCCCCACTTCTTGTTCATCCCAGAGTCTGTCACTGCATACAAGAAGAGGTCATCTGGATTGAATATGTGCAGCGACCCGTGTTGTATAGGGGAGTCTTGAGCCTGAAGAGATGGTCAAAAGGGCCTTGAGGTCCATTTCCAATCACAATGTCTTACTGTAATAAAGAGCAGATTCCAGATATTTCTTTGCGGCCTGCCAAGTACAAAATATGACAAAAAAAAAAAAAACACTGTCAAATCCTGAAATTATGAACAGACGTTTGACTGAATTTAGGCACGTGACAGATGCTTGATTAAACTACCAAGGGTCTGATAATTCTGATAAGATTTGAACGTGTAAGCATTCTTTGACACAAAATGTACTCCGTAACTCTTAATCCAAAATAGACTCTACAGCAGATTGTCTGCTGGTTAGTTCTAGATGAAGTAAAAGTGTAATGAAACTAGAAAAAGTCAACACAAACTACCACCGGTTACATACTTGTTTTTAAGACCTTATTAAAATAATCACCCATCGTATGGGAGTGGGTACCAACTTCTGTAGCAGGAAAAAAAATTTCAATTAAGAGAGCTGATGAAAACTGTGCAATCAGTGCCATGTTAGTTGCTGACGAATTATTTTCCTGTACTACATCATCTGCTTGTTAAAAATCACATCAAGCCTTATGCCTCAGTTTCTTCATTGTTTCAGTGATCACTAAGTGAAAAGTACCAAAGCTGTCAAGCACAAACCTGAACAGCTTGCAGCATTGTTGCACCTTTTGCTAATTCAGCGGCTATACATGAAGCTAAAGTGCAACCAGTTCCATGTGTGTTACGGGTCTTATACGCTGGCCACGAAGCTCAATGAACTCCTTACCTGATGAAATATGTCAGAACTTGCATGAGGCTGCTAAAAAGGTAACGAAGGAAACAAGATAACAAGCGAAGAAAGGTAATATGTTATTGTATCATACCGTCAAAGAATACATCAATTGCCTCAGAGGAATCAGGCACATCCCCACCTTTCACAAGCACATGTCTGTAATGGTAGATTTACATTTATTATACATTCTTTATAGTGGCTGAAACCAACATGGATCTAACTAGGAATAAGAATTCATTCTTATGCCAAGCAATCACTAGTGTACTTCGCATTGTAATGCACGAAGAGATTTCAACTACCAAGGCACACTGTCTAGGCGTATAACTTATCAAAGACACAGAAAACATATGGTCTCATGCAGAAAGAACAATTCAAATCGCACGAACAATTAATCGCTTAGATCCCTGCATTGGAACTGACAGAAATTCTGTACATGGCAAGTGAAAACAACTAAGCAGCAAGGGTTTATGACAACGATGTGAATAGTTTGCTTCAAAAGATATACGTAAAAGATTCAAAGCACTGACGCAACAATGGGATATCTGGCTAACATTCTCAGTAAAAACGTAATATGTCGGCTGAAGCCAGTATGAAATATACTGCACAAAGCACTCTATAAGAAAAAAAATGTTTTACAGAAATATGAAATACTTACTTTGGACCAAATTTATAGATGGATTCAGCTGCATTTCGCATGTCAGAAACTGTTTGCAGTGACGCGTCCCCTAGTAACTTTGACGCTTCTTTCACATTAGGAGTGACTATATCAGCTATAGAAAATAATTCATCCCTGCTTAAAAAAAATATGATATTGAGGACCTAACAGCAATATCAACCAGGAACTCAGTAAAATGTATGCAGAAGAAACTAGGAATTATTTCTATACCTATATATAGCAAGAGTTGACGGTCCCGAGAGGGTATCTCCACTTGTGGATACCATGACCGGATCCACCACTAAAGCTGCCTTCACAGCACAATTCATAATAAGTAAATAATTGAGCTGTTATAGCTATGTTCTAACTCAATACTTGCAATAATATGACATACCTTTGACTGGAAACTTCCTGAGACTCTCACATAGAACTCTAATTACTCCAGCTGAAGGAAGCATCCCAGTTTTCACCTAAACAATCCAAGAAAAAGGAAAAAAATGTGTCCTATGTAAGTTGCATGTGAGCTAGGGCCAAGTAAACAACAAAAACTTAAAAAAAGAAGAAGATTGATAATCAACAAATATTACAGTACACAAACATCACTACATCAGGCAAGAACCAGACTCGAGAATTGAGACAGAAATATGCATCTTGAAAGCATGTGTCATTAAGAATTTAGGATTGCATGAAGTAACAAACAGAAACAGGATCAACCATTGGTGATGAATATGATGATAGCTCTTGCTAGGGTAAAATGGGAACACGAATCAACTACATAGTTACATAGGTAGAAGCGCCTAATCTCCTTAAATTATAAGATATGCAATTACAACTATGCATTCTCATGATTTTCAGAATGCCCTCAACATATTCATGGAATCAAACTGCGGAGTCCTATAATGCCGTACAGCAAAATAATTCATAGATACATTCCCAATGACAAGACCTCGGTCTGTGGCACCCAGAAGACAATTATAGACACTTTAAGCTTCAAAGAACTAGCCCCAATATTAAGTTACTCCTAATCCTAAGACACTACTGGAATCAATTGGAAACATGAGCTCTCAAATCATTCTCAATGCAGCATCAGATCTTATGCTTTGGTTCTACCACGCTCAGAAACCAGAGTGAAGTGTGTACCTTAAGACTGGGGAGATTGAGTTTTTCATGTAATAAACTAGTGTTGTTTTGCTCCCTCCCTGTTTTCTTAAAGCTCTTAAATCCTGGATGTAAAACCCTATCCTTTCTATGGCAAATTAGGTCAGGTCCGCCTCGCACTACTGCAGAGTTCCTCCAAAAAATGCAAAATGGCATCGTTACTGAACATTAAAAGGCAGAGGGCTTACCACGTCCACCGACATGTCGGAGAGAACCGACTTGAGCTGCTCTTCGACGAACTCTTCCGGCACAGCATAGACCCCCTGCACCAGCACCGCTCAATCAACCCCTTTATCGATCGAATTGGACCAAAAGAAAGCGAATTTGAGATGAAAGAACAGGACGCGGGGAGACCGGGGGCCAAACGTGCCTGGACGCCGACGGTGTTCTGCGCGGTGACGGCGGTGATGACGGATGAGCAGTAGGCGCCGAGCGCCGCGCAGGCCTTGATGTCGGCCTGGATGCCCGCGCCGGCGCGGAGTCGGAGCCGGCCACCGTCAGCACGTGCGGCCACGGCATCGCGCGAGCGCCGCAACGAGTCTGGGCGGACGGCCGTCGGGGGCGGCGGGGGTCCCAGGCGCGGCGGAGGGGGAGAAGAGGATGGTGGCGGAGGGGCGGCGCGTGGCAAGGACTGGTGGTGGTGACGCGGACGCCATGGCAAGCGGGCAAGTTGACTTCGCGGATATGGGGTTGCTAGGACGAGTCAAACTATTTTCTTTTGCAATTTATTTTTGCTCTTCACAAATTGCAATTACTGTGCGTTTCTCTCAAATTCTACTACTACACGCCAGCAAAATAAATTTTAGAATTTCTGACGCCTCCGTCTAAGGGTGCGTTTGCTAGTTGCTACGGCTCCAGATTCATCAAGAATCAGAAACGTTTCAGTTCCAACCCAGAAACGTTTCTCAATCTGAAACAGAATCACTTTAGAAACCGTTTGGCTAGTTGTCTGGTTCCAGTTTCAGCAAAGAGAGGAGCAGAATCGAAATGACTCATTTACCCTGAGTTTAAAAGACTTACTATCATTGCAAAATACATGCCATAATTAATTTAAAAAGAAAAAGAAAAGAAAAGAAAAGAAAGTGCATTTGATGGGCTCACTAGGCACAACCAGCCCACCAGCACCTTGACTCAGTTGGCCCACCTAGCCCACCAGCCCACATATTGTCCTGGTCATCTTCTTCCTCACGACTCCAAATGCCTAACGCAGAGAATACAGGAAGAGAGAGAAAGGTGGAGCCATGGATCGATTGGCGGTGCTTCAGCCACTAATCAGAGGAGAAGAATTAGGGGAAATGATCCAAGGATCAAGAGCTATCCATTTTTAGGTTGAATTTGAAGCAGAAATTCGAGCAAGGCTCTGGGTGGCAGTGGTGACGGAGGAACTGGGTCAACCAGAGAAGGGCAAAGCAGTAATCGGGGAGAGCGAATCGAAACGAATCGCTGCGGAACACCTCTTTAGCCGTTTCACGCTCCTAGGCCAAAATTCTGAATCGCTCCGAGCCGATTCACCTACGAAACGTTTCGAATTTTTATCGTTTGGAACAGCTCCAGCCGATTCTACTCAGAATCAGAAACGTTTCGGGCATCCAAACGCACCCTAAATTCCATTGCAATCCATATAAACAATTTACTCCCTCCGGTTTTAAATTGTTGAGGTTTGGCTATTTTTGAGTTATGTTTAACCATTCGTCTTATTCAAAATATTTAAAAATTTATCATAAATTTTGTTATGATTAGCTTTCTCACTAAGAAAATTGAAATAGAACTTATAATTTTGCATATTTAAGCTAATATTTTGAATAAGATGAGCGGTCAAACGAACTTAAAATAGTCAAACTTCAATAATTTAAAACCAGAGGGAGTACAGCATAGAGTTGCAGCATAAGTCCTCAGATTTGAAGGCCATAAACCTATGAATGGTAACGAGGGCTACCGACCAAGCGCTGCCAGCACAGCTTCTCGGCCGGTCAAGCAACAACAGGGACGGGGGACCTCTAGCCATGGATCCTCGACATGTTTACGTATCTAAGACTGACTCCAATGCCGTCCACCCAAATCCAACACCCAAATGACCGAGTAGGTCTCACTGAGAGTCAATGGGTAAAGCTCAAAAATATCAATCTCCAACGCGAGGACGCACCGCGCAGCCGCCGCCCGCTGCCAATCGCGTCCCACCGCCGCGCACAACCGCCAATTGGGTCCCGCCGCCGTGAACGAGTCTCGACGGAGGAGGGAGATGGGCCCAGCGCCCGACAGATCAACGTCGAGAGGGTCGGCGAACCCGTGGCGGCGGCGGATCGAGGTCGCGCCACCCCAGGGGAATGATCTCGGCGGCCTTGACCTCGCTGGCAGAGGGGGCGCCGTGTGGGGCCGCCTCGGCGACTTATGTTGGTGAGAAGACTGTGTCGGCATTCTCGTTAAACTGCCCCGCCCCCACCTCCGGCGATGGACGCGAAGCAGCGCCGCACAAGTAATAAATTCCCAACAGACAACATAAATATTAATCAGTGTCAGATAACAGCCAACAAGTAATAGGCGCACTATCGATTCTCACAACAAGTGCCAGCCAACTAAGTCTACTCCCTCCGTTCACTAATAGATGTGATTCTAGATTTTTTAATTTTCGAAATTACATGCCATTCTCATTTTTCAACTTCCTCTCTTCTCAATACACATCTATCTCTATCTCTCTCCTCTTCGTTTTCTGTGCATCTACTTTTTCCACCTCTCTTTAATTCGCGTGTCCAGAGCTAAAATGACATCTAGTTCTGAACGAAAAGAATATATGACAGCTAACACTAATCAGTTCTCACGTAAAGAAACAAGTCCCCCAACCTCCCAGGCAGCTACGACATGCTGGACGACCTGTGGAGCGCGGCGAGTGTGAGGGCAGCCGTGCACATCACGGGCACAGGCGGGATGACGCAGCGTGGGCAAGGGTGCGGCGCGGCGCGAGCGCAGACACACGTGCAGGCTGCAGCGAGCATTTGTTGGACTTTTTTTTAATAATAATTGAATTTTTTATTAGATTTTTAATAATAATCGGGCGTTTGTGAAATTTTCACGGGCAAGTAGGCAATGAGGAAAAAGCTAAGCTTGCATTTAGCTCGTTATCTTAATCAGCCGAGCCGAGGCTTAATGAGTCGAGCTGGCTCGTTATCCATATCTAGACACAGATGTGATGGGACGCAGTCGCCCATTGAGCGGGCGACAAGGGGGCGGGGCTATTCGCGTGTGCATGCGACAGCCCCAGTCTAGCAACTTTCCTTTTTTGAAAGTTTTATTTCTAATAGCTTTCCATTTTAGGAAAGTTTCGGTACACTTTTTCTGAAAACTTTTGTCTCAAAACTTCTCGGTGCAACTTTTCTGAAAACTTTTGTCTCAAAAAGGCGTTCGGCCGCAGCCAGAACATCGGCAAGGATCCCTGTCCGGAGTTATCTTTCGGCCATTGAGCAAGAGCAAGTATTCAAGCAGAAGTAGAAAGCTTCGATGCATTGGAAGTTCGTTCTTCTACCTGCGAGTTCTGTTACAGCAATTGGGGGACCCTACTGAACAACTTAAGGATCATCTACCCACGCCGGTGGAATCCAAAAAGGGAAGGTGAGGGGCTTACTTAGAGACGGGTAGCTTTCATTGAAGTAGAGGCTCCTGATTGAGAAACAATCATTAATGCAGTGCGTGAGCTGGGTTCGTCGTGAGACAGTTCGGTCCATATCCGGTGTGGTATGCAACTTTCTGAAAAATTTTGGCGCAGAAAATTGTAACAAAACTTCTTATCCCAAACTTTTTCCCCCGCCTCCGGGCCCACCCACGTGCAGCGGACCTACGAGTCAGGCCGCGTGTCAGGAGCGCGCTGCGCGCACGCGTGCCCATCAGGAATTTCAGGCGACAAGGCCGGCAGACTTCATTGGTGGGCCCTATGGAGCGAATAAAGAATTTCATTAGTTCCTTTCTCTTCCCTGATCCTTACAAGGCGTTTTGTTTCATCTAATAAAAAATCTCTCCTACCCTAAAATTGCAGCATAATGCTGCTAGAAGCCTAGATCGCCGCCACCAAAGACGGATCACGTCATTAGACCGATTCTAACGCTCCATACCGAAATTGGAGACCTGAAGGGTCAAATGGGTGCTCATACACATCAAAATACTAGACCCAAAAACATTCATCTCC
The DNA here is from genome assembly GCA_012490785.1 of Eragrostis nindensis. Taxonomy (NCBI): domain Eukaryota; kingdom Viridiplantae; phylum Streptophyta; class Magnoliopsida; order Poales; family Poaceae; genus Eragrostis; species Eragrostis nindensis. The sequence goes on from JAAXCT010000954.1 coordinate 261,984, forward strand.
AACCGAACTCCAAGTCTGGGTCCTCACTTCTCTCTCTCTCGTCCCCGTCACCCCACCGCGCCCCCTCGCCGGCATCCTCATCGCGACGCCTCCAGAGACCATCTCCACGGCCTCCTCTAGTCGGCCCCGCTCAGCCGTCGCCATGCTTCCTCGCCCTGCCAAGTCGTCCCCGTTCTCCCCGCCGTCGCGCCGCGCCGCGCAGGCCAGCGCCGCCGCTGCAGGCCGCGCCACCCCGCGCAGGTCACCATGGGTGCTCATACACATCAAAATACTAGACCCAAAAACATCCATCTCCAACCGAACTCCAAGTCTGGGTCCTCGCTTCCTCTCTCTCTCGTCCCCGTCGCCCCACCGCGCCCCCTAGCCAGGCAAGCCCCACCACGCCCCCTCGCCGGCCTCCTCACCATGACGCCTCTAGGGACCAGCTTCGCGGCCTCCTCCGGTCGGCCCCCGCTCCGCCGTCGCCATGCCTCCTCGCCCTGCCAAGTTGTCCCCGTTCTCCCCCGTCGCGCCGCGCCGCACAGGTGTTGGTCGTTTATACGCACCTACTTATATACGCAAGTGGACGGTGTACAGTTGTAGCACTTTTTTCCCCCAGAAGAGTATTCAAGGTTTAATCGAACCACAAGTCTAACAGTCCGATCCACAGGATCTTTGTCCCACGGTGCTGTTTAAGCAGACACGAGATAATACAACTTCGACTTAATTAACAAAATTATTATTACTACAACAGAAATTCAGAGTGTAGCGGAAGCGATAAACGATAAGTTCGAAAACACGTAGGATACACAAGAGTTTCTAACTCTCAACGGTACAGCAACAGTAATAATCCGAGCCCATTGGATTATCACCCTAGCAACACACATCACTGTGGCGGCAGATATTACCTGAAACAACAAAACAACAAAGGCACAAAGCCTGAGTACTAATTACTCAGCAAGGCTGACCCGTCAAATAATTCTAGACATGCAAAGGCTGACAAAGGGATGGCCGAGTTTAAAAGACTCGCTCTAAGCATACTAACATAACTAATCAATTGCTTAGCCAAACTTTTAGTTCTTTAAACAGGAGTAGATGTGATCATAGCTAAGCAAGCAAGAGTACATATAATAATTTGAACTGTAAGCATAATATAATTGCATCAATAATCCATAAATAACCAACAGTCTAACACATCATCATATATCATTTATCATGTGCTACGTGAAGGCGCAGATCACAAGCGAGTACTCATTACTGCGAGGGACAGCGATTGCAATCGATTACACCAGCTGGCGAAAACCCGAGATACACGACGTATATGCACCACTCATGATGGTCATATACGGCAACCTTTCACAAGACAGTAAACACCAAGTACGGGTCTAGTCACGGAGTTGGGCAGCCGTCCTACCACTCTTCCGTTGCGGCCTTGACCTGCCCAACTGGCCCCCCCCCCCCCCCCCTGCGCCAGCGCGTCTTTCGACCAGTGTACCGGGTACCGTACAACGATGCCACCATGCATGCTACGTCAGTTTACTAGCTCCCATAGCACTAGTATGCACTCAGTACTGTTCAATGCTTGATCAAGGGGCCAACATCGAATCAGTCCTTAATCGACTAGGCAGGGCTACCACCGTGAAGGCTCGGCCTTCCCAATTCATCCCACACATGCAAATCCCTGCCCGGTCTCAACAATGAACATAAACTCATTCTTATCTCAACTTTAATGATCAATTCTTAATCATAAGAGCAATACTTGTCGATACGAAATACTTTAATTAAGCATAGCAGATACTCTACCAAGCTACTAGGATAGACACATAACATCATAGGTCATCTGGAATAGCATGCAAGTGGATTTCCAATCAACTCCAATAACCTACATGCACAACCATCCTAGACACTCTAGCAATTATTCTCTAGAAATCAAAGTTGCAAAGAGGGGTTTGGAATGAAACCGGGCCTTGCCTTGACTCTTAACAGCTAAGTTAGTAACTTCAACTTCTGGATCCTGAGAGGAATGATCCTGTTGAATATCCTCCTTTTGGTCGTGTCCTAGAATATGATATATGTCAATTGGATGAAAATGCAAGAGAATATAAACCAATATGTGATGCCATGAGAATGATGGTTTCGCATTTGAAATGTGAAGTTCAGTTCTGAAATTATGTTAGAATTGTTTATTACTTTCGTCTGAAGTATTTCTTTCATTGACTCCCATTAAGCATTATTATCTTATCTTGCTATATTATCCTTAAAATAACTTAAAGAAATCATGATAAATTTTTTTAATGCATTTCTGGACATGAGTGACTTACTAGCATTACTAACATGCTTGAACAGATCAACACTTTTTTTACCTATTTTATGCTTAAAAGAATTATTTTAAGTGGCAAAACCTAGTTACAACAAGGAATAAATCCTATAAAATTTGGATGAACAGTTCTGGTCAAACCCAAAATCATGGTGATAGGTGATCACCTAAGCTATACACATGTACAAGCTCAAGACTATTTGATGACTAGATTAATTTATTAAGAAGATGACAAGTTTATCAAGGAGAAATTCATAATTAATTCATCTGACAGAATTCAGATGAACATTGTAGACCACTGTGAAGGGCATGTCACAAGGATTCCAACAAGCCCTAGTGTGCAATTTTTAGATAAGAAAATCATTTACTATGAATTAAACAAGTTCAAACAAGGTTCAACTTCTAACAATTATACAGGACAGAACATGCATGAACAATGATCATTCTGGTGCTCTCTGGATAGATCTCGTCAAGATGAATCCAACAAGATTTAGTTTGCTATTTTTGGACTTCTAGAACTCCAGATATAGATTTTTGAAGTTTATTCATTTTCTGAGGAAGTTGCAACATAATTACGGAACTGCCATCGTCGTGTTCACACAGACGCGCATACAGCACGGCGGCCGGAAATGGGCGGCGTTTCGCCGGAGCACGGGAAACGGCAGCGAGGAGGGTCGGTGAGTGGCTCAATATGACGAGCTCGTCTAGGTGGACTCAGAGGCGAGGTTCTCGAGGGTGGAGACTCACCGGAAGACAGCCGGCGGCGAGAGGTGGTGGGAAGACGAAGTTCGGCGAGGTCGTGAGCTCAGTACAGGCCATGAAAAATTGGAAAAAAATATTGGGGAGCTTCACCTAGGTCTGTAGAAGAGCGGCGTGGAGCTTGTTGTCGACGGGAAGGAGCGGAAGTAGAAGTTCATCGTGGAGGTGTACGCGTTCTTGCAACAGACGGTGGGGAAAAGTGGAATTCCGGCGATCTTGTTCGAGCAATCAAAGGGAAAGGGGTCAGAAAGGTTCCCCAGATAATTGCGCATGCAAAGGAAGAGGAAAAGAGGACGGGGCTCACTGTAAACGACGAGTTTCGCGTCGGCGTCGGAGATGTTCGCCGGCGACATCGTCGGAGAATTTCTTCAAATACTCTTAGCTCGGTGCACGGATTGATGTTCTTGTTCTTCCGAGGGCTAGAGGAGTTGGAGCTAAGTTCGTGGGTGGCCTTGGCTCGGGCTGGGGTGGAGTGGAAGGGCCGGCATGACGAGCTTCATGGGTTGGCGGCCATGGCGTCGGTGGAGTGGCTGAGAACGTGAGAGAGAGAGCTGAGCGGTGGAGTAAGCGAGTGAATGGAGAGAGGAGAGACCGAAACTGGTTTGAATACTCTCACATCGAGCTGGAGCGGTGGGAACTGGAGGTGGAGCGGTGGCTACGGCGGCATGCAGGCAGGCAGGAGCTGGCGCTCGGCGGCGCATCGAGAAGCTGAGAGAAAAGAAAAGAATGACTCACTGCTGGGTCTTGCTGGGTTTTCTCAGAAATTACAGAATTGCCACTCCCTTAGTAAATTCAATTTGGTGTGGCATTTGGACTCCAAAAATTATGGAATTTTGCAGGGATACATTTGGATATGTACAGAAAGCGATTGTACAAGAATTGACCCAGAACATTTATATTTCAAATTTATGAATTCTTCAAACTTGTTTAACATTTAAACTTGGGTAATTTATTTAGGACATTTCTCAATTGATTGTTAACCCAAACTTTTTGGCTAGAATTTATTTTACTAAGGACTTTCATCTGATTTTTGGTTGGCCCCACTTCTTTTGGAAAAAGTTTTGATCTTGCTGAAACTTAGCTCTCACTTGACTTAAATACCATTTTTAATATATGCTTTGCTTGTAATAATTTGATCTTTTTCTACCTTATCAACTCAACATAAAGGAATAACCTAGCGAAAATGAAATGAGACACTTGGGGTGTCACAACCCTCCCCCTTAAAGAAATCTCGTCCCGAGATTACGAAACGAAACGACAAGGAATTGACATTCTTGACCACCCAACAAAGAAATTGATGTGAAGTTACTTCATATGTGCTGTGGTTATATCAAGGATCTGAAATGTATACTTTGATAATGAGATTGTGGGTGGTTCTAGATTCAAGGAATATGAGAGCAGAACCAAAACGATGTTAGAGTGAGATTTATGAACAGTAAGATGCCTTGTAGAAAAGGATAATTGGACATTATTTCTCAAAACAAAGTAGGGAGTTCAGGAGAGTAATAAACTGGATTATGAGGATATTATAGCTGATGACTTTTCTTGATCACTCACAACACCTGAGTTTCATACAGTAAGGATAGTGAGAAATTCATGACGAGATTGAATAGTTCTCGACAGATGTTGCAGTGCTCAAGTATTTTATTGGAGCTGTGGTTAGATCAGCAAGGAGTACGGTTATCAAAATGTTTGGATTGAGAACAATATGACAATTTAACATGGAAGTAATTTGACAAGGGACCAATTGGCATGTCAGTTGAAAAGTGGTAAACGGGAGAGTAATATAGGCTACATGCAAATCCCAAAGTAATTGGTGCACTGCATGGGTCGGTGAACAAATAGGCGAGGCCTAGAAATAATAAAGGGACTACTTGGTGAAAGAGGAATGAGGCAACAATTCCATCTTGACATGCATGGAAATTAGCCAGATCACAAGAAAGGGAGGCCTCTAATAAGGTCAAGGGTAGTGCTTGATCAGCTTGTTGTCTCTCAAAATAGGATTCCAATGACTGATGGGTATTTCCAAAGAAATATGTCACATAAGAGCATTTCTGTTTGGTCTGAAGGATGACAAAGAGAAGGACCGAGAAGTTATAGCTTTTGATATTGCACTATAAAACGGAAGATTTGTAAGAGCTAATGCAAACAAGAAATGAGGGATAAAACTAAAAGATGTACTCCTATTGGTGCAATGCATGCCGGAGATGTCAAGCTGCTGGGGCGACTAATAATTTTGTAACATGGGCAAGGTGTTTAGATTATATACATGATATGCTGGTGCGTGAGGTGTGTTTGAGCTGGGACTGTTTGGCTGATTGGTGTTCTGCAGTGAACAACATATGGTTATCCTACCCCAAATGAGTGCTTGACTGGTGCCATGGATATGTACTCGGTTACATGGATGTGGTACCAAAAACTTCTATTACAAGCATCGTGAAGGTCAGACAAACAACGGCAACAGCTAGTCGCTAGGTGGTCTGTATCATGATCATCGGACAGTGTGGCTTTACTAGTCAAGAATTTTCATCGAATTACCATTTTAGAGGAGAGTAGCTTCGAGCAGAATCAACAAAAGGACTTTGTGAGGTAAGCAGGCCAACAAAAGTTAGTGATGATCAGATGAGATGACTAGCAAGGATATTGAATAAAGAATGCTGACTTTCCGGCAAAAATGTTTGCGAATAATGGACAGAGAAAGGGTTAACTTTCAATCAAAAGGAAGAACACGACAGAGTATGATAAGGCACCTGCAGATTGGTCTGAAGGTATTCTAGCGTATTGATGCATGGGTGACAGCAGAATATATATGAATTCGGAAAGATGTGGAACAATGTGGCTGAACAATTGGTCAGAAAGTTATCTTCTCAAGGAAAAACAAATCCTTCTCTTGATAAGGAATCTGGAGGCACTTTCCAAAGTTTGTAAAAAAAACGGTTACAGAAATTTGGCTCCATATAAAATATGTACAGGTGTAACAGTACAGGTTCGAGGCATGTTTTGGAGAGTTTTGGGGATGATCCATCAAATGAGCAGTCAAATAAATTCTTATAGGATTTTGAAACCTTTCCGAAGCATATTTATACAAGATTTTCTGAGGAGTGACGCAGGACTTTCTGCAGTATGAGGTCTGCCGTTGATTTCAATTTGAGCCTGATATGACTATTGTACCAGATTTCAATTATGAGAGAAGCTAGAAAATTCCTTGTCGATGGAAGTGTAGAGATGGTCCTGAAAATTTGGTTGAACTGAACTTTGCACTTTTTAGGGAGTACTCAACCACAGAATTTTGAGATGGATCGGAACACAAGGGAATCAAGTCTGGACCATTAATTGGAGAATTCAAGTGAACAATGCGAGGTGGCAAGGTTTAGTCAAATATTTTCCTCAACAGGATGAAAAGGGCTACTCACATTACATAGATGGAAGGAGGTCAACTCAAGGAGAAGGAAACTCCCCCATTAAACAAAACAAACTGAGGATACGACAAAGAAAAGAAAATTGCCAGAATGTCTAGTGTTGCAAAATGTCAAAATATACTTCTATCAAGTGAACAAGATAAACAGAATAAGGTATGATAAAGGACATCAAGATATTCACTGCAATTGGTTGCCACAAGAATTGACAGCTTTTGCCAAAATAGTGTCGATAAATCTGTCCTGACTGTATATTGTGTGTCTGCCAAAGAAGCAAGGGGCTACGTGTGAAAAATTTAGAAAAACAGAATCTAGGTTTATTGGGAAAAATGGTTGTTTAAGAACGTGGAGAATAAAGGGTTATGATGTCCACTGGTGGAAGCAAAGATCTAAATGAAAGGTCGAATTTCAGATTAAACGCAAGAACACTGATTCAGCTGTTTGGACAGATTTGCTGACATTGAGAGAGATATGATTCATGAGGGGTGCAAATGAAGCTTAGGAAATGGTTCCAGAATTCGTTCTGGGAAGATAACTGGACTGATGATAGGCCTCTGATGTTAATGTATCCTGATTTATACAGTATAGCAAATAAGGAAGAAGTGACCGTTAAAGAAGTACTTGAAGGGACACATCCACTTTCGTTCAGAAGGGTTTTGACAGCAGAATAGATACAAGAATCATATAGGATGGTACGTCTGACTGAAAGTGGTCAGTTATCAGAAAGTACAATAACGTTTAGTGGAAATGGAAGGCAAAGAAACAATATAGAGTGAAATCAATGTACAGAAAACTCCATACAGGATGCATGATTCCAATATAGCAGAAAATGTAGAAATACAACATCCCTCCGAAATCGAATACTTCCTGTGGACAATAGCTTGGAATACTATATTAATTAACCAGAGGTAATCTTTTAAGAAGGGAAGGAAGGGAGTAACAGGTGCTTTTCTCAATTTCTGGGTAGGTCTATCCAAGATAGAGGAGGAGAAAAATTAACTCAGAAGTAGCGTAAGATTTCTACAGAAATGTACCAGAGATATCGAGAATCAAGGAAGCAATCGCGGAATGGACATGATCACCAAGTGAGCAGGGAGAGGAAGAATGAAAGACTTGATTTTGAGTAGGTCTTGTAATAGCTTAAATAGCATTGCGTGTTAAGAAGTATGGTTGTTTCTATTGGTGAATGTTGTGACTCTGAATGGTTTCAGACAAAAACATGGACACCTGGTTGATGTAACCAGGACGATATAAACTGTTTTGGCTACCGAACAGATTCAGTCTTGGCTGTACAACAGTCAAAAACATGCAAAGTTCGACTAATAAGCTAGGAGTCAGAACAGATTCTTGCAACCATGTTACAGAAGACTTTCTCAGCTTTCCAAATTGGGTTCAAACTCGACCAAACTCCAAACAAAACTGGAGTTATGATTTTTAACGTCAACTGTTCTGCTGAGAAAACAGACTGACAGAGTCTCTGTAATTCGACTCTACAAAAATTTTCAGAACTCCAAATCACGTGAGACTATCTGGAAATGAAATATAATTTCCAGAGCTTTCCATCAACTACTCGTTTGACCCCATTGTATATCAGAATCCGGAATTATGAATTTTTCATTATCACCTACTTCCCAGAAAAGACAGATTGCATGAGTTCAGTGATTCTGAGCTACTGGTCAACAGCAGAACTCGAAATCCTATGAGACCACTTGGACATAAAAATGATTTCACAACTTTCCAGATTGTATCAAACTCAACCAAACTCCAGATATAAATTAGAGTTATGGATTTTTGAGTGGATTGCTTCCTGCTGGACAACAGGATGACAGGTACTTAGTCTTTTAGTTATAGAGACCACACCAAGTGCCAAACATTTGGAAACCACCAGGAAGTGAAAGACAACTTGCAGGGCTTTCCAACAGGTATTTAAACACCTCCATTGGATCAAAGGAACTCGAGTTGTGAATTTTTGAACTTTGGACAACAGCAGAGCAGATTCTGGACAGAACCTTAGTTTGAGGTAGGTCATTTCAAATTTGATTTCCTTCAGGTTTGTAAATTTCAAATTTTTACACAAGGTGAGTGATCAAGACAAGGCAACTTTTAGTTCAGAAACTTAAGAATGTCATGATGCAACATTTTTTTTAACCTAATTATTCGTCCTCACCAAAAGAAAGCATTGCCATTATATCGGCATCGTATTTCGGTGGCATACTCGTCTCTCAACCGTGTTAGTCTAGCAAACGGTTGACCTCTAACGTAGTTAGTGTACCTGCAGAAAAAACACACATCGTCACCTCAACAACCTACACAGGTGACGCCATCATTCACGCCGATGGTTAGCGAAAACAGAATATAATGCATGGCTCAAACAATCTCAACACTCTCGCCTCCTCATGAGCTCGATGGCTCGTGGGACAATAACACCCCCCACAATACGAGTCCAGCTCGTTAAACTCCTGAGCCATACATGTTACTTACCTTCTTACCTGGGCGTCGGTGAGTCGTTACAGAAAAATACACAAACAACCCCTATTGCCACCTGAACAATAACATCCTTATGTGGGCAATCTAACGTATCCTCACCGTATAACGTAGTTTTCAAAATACGGCGTTTAAGTGTTAGTATTATCTTGGACCAGCTCTGATACCAGCTCTAACAGTCCGATCCACAGGATCTTTGTCCCACGGTGCTGTTTAAGCAGACACGAGATAATACAACACTTTCGACTTAATTAACAAGATTATTATTATTACTACAACAGAAATGCAGAGTGTAGCGGAAGCGATAAACGATAAGTTCGAAAACACGTAGGATACACAAGAGTTTCTAACTCTCAACGGTACAGCAACAGTAATAATCCGAGCCCATTGGATTATCACCCTAGCAACACACATCACTGTGGCGGCAGATATTACCTGAAACAACAAAACAATAAAGGCACAAAGCCTGAGTACTAATTACTCAGCAAGGCTGACCCGTCAAATAATTCTAGACATGCAAAGGCTGACAAAGGGATGGCTGAGTTTAAAAGACTCGCTCTAAGCATACTAACATAACTAATCAATTGCTTAGCCAAACTTTTAGTTCTTTAAACAGGAGTAGATGTGATCATAGCTAAGCAAGCAAGAGTACATATAATAATTTGAACTGTAAGCATAATATAATGGCATCAATAATCCATAAATAACCAACAGTCTAAACATCATCATATATCATTTATCATGTGCTACGTGAAGGCGCAGATCACAAGCGGGTACTCATTACTGCGAGGGACAGCGATTGCAATCGATTTACACCAGCTGGCGAAAACCCGAGATACACGACGTATATGCACCACTCATGATGGTCATATACGGCAACCTTTCACAAGACAGTAAACACCAAGTACGGGTCCAGTCACACGGAGTTGGGCAGCCGTCCTACCACTCTTCCGTTGCGGCCTTGACCTGCCCAACTGCGCCCCCCCCCCCCCCCCCCCCCCGCGCCCAGCGCGTCTTTCGACCAGTGTACCGGGTACCGTACAACGATGCCACCATGCATGGTACGTCAGTTTACTAGCTCCCATAGCACTAGTATGCACTCGGTACTGTTCAATGCTTGATCAAGGGGCCAACATCGAATCGGTCCTTAATCGACTAGGCAGGGCTACCACCGTGAAGGCTCGGCCTTCCCAATTCATCCTACACATGCAAATCCCTGCCCGTTCTCAACAATGAACATAAACTCATTCTTTATCTTCAACTTTAATGATCAATTCTTAATCATAAGCGCAATACTTGTCGATACGAAATACTTTAATTAAGCATAGCAGATACTCTACCAAGCTACTAGGATAGACACATAACATCATAGGTCATCTGGAATAGCATGCAAGTGGATTTCCAATCAACTCCAATAACCTACGTGCACAACCATCCTAGACACACTAGCAATTATTCTCTAGAAATCAAAAGTTGCAAAGAGGGGTTTGGAATGAACCGGGGCTTGCCTTGACTCTTAACAGCTAAGTTAGTAACTTCAACTTCTGGATCCTGAGAGGAATGATCCTGTTGAATATCCTCCTTTTGGTCGTTTCCTAAAATATGATATATGTCAATTGGATGAAAATGCAAGAGAATATAAACCAATATGTGATGCCATGAGAATGACTTGTTTTCGCATTTGAAATGTGAATTCAGTTCTGAAATTATGTTAGAATTGTTTATTACTTTCGTCTGAAGTATTTCCTTCATTGACTCCCATTAAGCATTATTATCTATCTTGCTATATTATCCTTAATAACTTAAAGAAATCATGATAAATTTTTTAATACATTTCTGGACATGAGTGACTTACTAGCATTACTAACATGCTTGAACAGATCAACACTTTATTTTACCTATTTTATGCTTAAAAGAATTATTTTAAGTGGCAAAACCAAGTTACAACAAGGAATAAATCCTATAAAATTTGATGAACAGTTTCTGTCAAACCAAAATCATGGTGATAGGTGATCACCTAAGCTATACACATGTACAAGCTCAAGACTATTTGATGACTAGATTAATTTATTAAGAAGATGACAAGTTTATCAAGGAGAAATTCATAATTAATTCATCTGACAGAATTCAGATGAACATTGTAGACCACTGTGAAGGGCATGTCACAAGGATTCCAACAAGCCCTAGTGTGCAATTTTTAGATAAGAAAATCATTTACTATGAATTAAACAAGTTCAAACAAGGTTCAACTTCTAACAATTATACAGGACAGAGCATGCATGAACAATGATCATTCTGGTGCTCTCTGGATAGATCTCGTCAAGATGAATCCAACAAGATTTAGTTTGCTATTTTTGGACTTCTAGAACTCCAGATATAGATTTTTGAAGTTTATTCATTTTCTGAGGAAGTTGCAACATAATTACGGAACTGCCATCGTCGTGTTCACACAGACGCGCATACAGCACGGCGGCCGGAAATGGGCGGCGTTTCGCCGGAGCACGGGAACGGCAGCGAGGAGGGTCGGTGAGTGGCTCAATATGACGAGCTCGTCTAGGTGGACTCAGAGGCGAGGTTCTCGAGGGTGGAGACTCACCGGAAGACAGCCGGCGGCGAGAGGTGGTGGAAGACGAAGTTCGGCGAGGTCGTGAGCTCAGTACAGGGCCATGAAAATTGGAAAAAAATATTGGGGAGCTTCACCTAGGTCTGTAGAAGAGCGGCGTGGAGCTTGTTTGTCGACGGGAAGGAGCGGAAGTAGAAGTTCATCGTGGAGGTGTACGCGTTCTTGCAACAGACGGTGGGGAAAAGTGGAATTCCGGCGATCTTGTTCGAGCAATCAAAGGGAAAGGGGTCAGAAAGGTTCCCCAGATAATTGCGCATGCAAAGAAGAGGAAATAGAGGACGGGGCTCACTGTAAACGACGAGTTTCGCGTCGGCGTCGGAGATGTTCGCCGGCGACATCGTCGGAGAATTTCTTCAAATACTCTTAGCTCGGTGCACGGATTGATTGTTCTTGTTCTTCCGAGGGCTAGAGGAGTTGGAGCTAAGTTCGTGGGTGGCCTTGGCTCGGGCTGGGGTGGAGTGGAAGGGCCGGCATGACGAGCTTCATGGGTTGGCGGCCATGGCGTCGGTGGAGTGGCTGAGAACGTGAGAGAGAGAGAGCTGAGCGGTGGAGTAAGCGAGTGAATGGAGAGAGGAGAGACCGAAACTGGTTTGAATACTCTCACATCGAGCTGGAGCGGTGGGAACTGGAGGTGGAGCGGTGGCTACGGCGGCATGCAGGCAGGCAGGAGCTGGCTCTCGGCGGCGCATCGAGAAGCTGAGAGAAAAAGAAAAGAATGACTCACGGCTGGGTCTTGCTGGGTTTTCTCAGAAATTACAGAATTGGCACTCCCTTAGTAAATTCAATTTGGTGTGGCATTTGGACTCCAAAAATTATGGAATTTTGCAGGGATACATTTGGATATGTACAGAAAGCGATTGTACAAGAAATTGACCCAGAACATTTATATTTCAAATTTATGAATTCTTCAAACTTGTTTAACATTTAAACTTGGGTAATTTATTTAGGACATTTCTCAATTGATTGTTAACCCAAACTTTTTGGCTAGAATTTATTTTACTAAGGACTTTCATCTGATTTTTGGTTGGCCCCCACTTCTTTTGGAAAAAGTTTTGATCTTGCTTAAACTTAGCTCTCACTTGACTTAAATACCATTTTAATATATGCTTGCTTGTAATAATTTGATCTTTTACCTTATCAACTCAACATAAAGGAATAACCTAGCGAAAATGAATGAGACACTTGGGGTGTCACAACAAGGACCAATGGGAATTAAGCAAAATCATCAGTAAGAGAGTTAGCCAGGCTTTCTAGTGAGCATGAGCGCGAGATTGGGAAAATTAGGGGGGGTTGCCGGTCGGCATAGCAGGTGTGCCAGTCGGCACGAAGGCTTGAGATGACCAAGTGTTGCTTGAACAGCCTAAGGAACCTGATTAGATCACGAGGTAAGTTAGCCAAGTTTGCTAGTTGAGATCGTAACAAAAAGCTTAGTTAAAAAGCATCATAAACGGAATTGCTCAATTATTGATATCCGAAGATCGATAGGTCGAAACCCCTTCCGACGTGCCCTGTCACGACCAGTTCGCCTTAGTCGGTAGCCTCTTCCTACTCTACACATCACTCAAGGATCGCATATTCCAGCGCGTTGAGGTACGGAGACGACATGCAATTATGGCGCATTACAAGATCCCAATACTACCTAACCACAATGGAGGTAGTGAGAGATTGGATCTCTCACCCCTTATTGCCACCACAATAAGATAATATCTAATACTTAGTCGTCACTAAGCGTAGGAACAAGTGCATGTAAAGACCATAAAACCAGGCAATCAATAATCAAAAACCATTCATCCACATATTCAACCATACTTTGATAATACATAGTGCAAGATACATCACCATCTAGTAGGCCTACCTTGATGGATCACCTCTTTAACACCAGCGGTTCTTGATCTAACAACTAGAGAACATGAAGAACGGGGCAAAGCCCGGTGGCTCTAAACTACTAGCTATGTTGTCCCTCTGGGCGGCCGATCCCGAAACCCTAGGGCTCCCAACAAGTTTATATAGGGCTGGGCTTCGGAAAGGAAACAGATCTCGGGAAAAAGAGTCCCTGTGTGCCGATGGCACAAAGGTCGTGCCGATCGGCCACCACCTCGTGTCTAGCTCAGCTTCTCCTCTAAGTCGGTTCCGAAGTCCTTGGTGGCTTCCATGTGGGCCTTCCAATCAGTTTCTTCGAGAATCAAGTCTTGCATTGCTCTTTCAAATCTTTGAGTATCTTTTATATCTTCGTGACGAATATCTCCTAAGATTGGTTCGGATGACTTCCTTCTAGAATCAAACTGAGTGTGGGCCAGCCTTGATTGCCCTGAGATCCCCTGTGCCGTCGGCACAGGACTGTGCGGGTCGGCACAGTAGCCCTTTTCTGCTGCTTTTTCTTTCTCTCAGGTCCAGATCAGCTCTATATTGTCCAGATCGTCCTTTTTTTATTTGTTTCTGCAATAATTCTCCAAAACGACATATATACAAATATAGTGCTATTATCAAGGGTTAATGGCCTATAATGATGACATTTATGCTCTAAATAAGGCGCAGTTGCATACAAAATGGAATGCTAGAAATCGCCAATAGCTCCACCACACTTTAAACCTTTACTCGTTCCGAGGAAAGTCAAGAATGAAAATCAACTTGCACATAGTCACATCAATCAAAAAGTATTTCGAATCTACACGAGCTGAGCATTTAGTCATTGTGAGAATCAAATCAAATTAGTATCCAGCAAATACGTTCAAAATATGGGTATTGAGCAAGAAAGAATATTTCCCCAAGCAAATCTTAAAAATATCAACTCGATGCACAATGAACTTTTCCACTTATGTAACATCACTAAAAAGGTAACTGTGAGAAAAGCAACCATCCTTCTCAAACGATCAAATGAAACACTCAACTTCCATCACACTCGCCTACAATCTACTTTATTGATATATATATGTGTAAGGCAATATGAGTAGCTTGGTGAGGAAATCCAAGGAAATTAGACATAAATCAACAACATATTGCAAAGTTAAGAAATAACTCTAATTGGTTTTACTGAGACTTGTCAAAAGGCCATTAGGAATTGAATTTTGAGAAAGAA
>JAAXCT010000955.1:0-276596 GCA_012490785.1 Eragrostis nindensis
CTGGCTGCATAAGATTTACGCAGATATAGGAGCATGCATGATAAAGCACATCCAGAAAACAAGAACGACATGGACAGTTAACGTTGACCCTTACGTACTAACCCTGAACGACTATCGGGGAGGTAGATGGGCCGGCGCTGGAGGGGGAGCGGAAGAGTGGAGAAGGAACATGTACAGGGAGCGGTGGGCTGCGGCGGCGGCGGAAGCGGCGGAGGATACGACGGGAGTAAATCACCACCAGAACCACTGCCGCTGCAGCAAACGCACCGATCACCGCCACTGCTACAACCTTCTCCGTGGTCGTAAGGTGGAAGACGGAGAGATTACCCCCGGGGGTTTCGCCCGGCGAGCTCTCCTCCGGCGCCGGTGCCGAGTACGCCTGCGCCATGCTCTCGCCTCTCTCCCGGATAACACACGCTGCTGCTGCTGCTGCTTTGCTTGGTTACCCTTTTTGACCAGAGCGTGCGCGAATGACTGATCTGGTCTCTCTTCTCATATATAAAGGCAAGGGGGCCGGTAGAACACGGGCGCCTCCTCTCGCTTCCGCCCTGAGCACCCACCCATCCAGCCCGAAGCAAACAAAGCCCACATATATAACCAACAATTCTTCCGTAGCCCAGCAAGGGACTGTCGTCGTTCTGCGCCCCTCACATCGCATCCGCAACCATTCGCCGGCTCGCGCTGACTCGCTGAGGGAGAAGAAGCGAGATCCTCAGATGCAGAGGCGGACGGCGGAGAGAACCCCTCTTTCCCTCTTCTCCGTAAGCTCTGGCTCCCAGGCAGCGTAGCGCCGGCAATGGAATCGCTTCCTGCCGCAGATCACGTTTGAGGAACGGTCACCGCTTGAGGAGGAAGACGACCAAGGCTTGTCGGGCTGCGGCCCGGATGAGTTTTTAATCACAAATGGCCCATCCGATGTTGACTAACCTTCACCCGTTTTCTTTTTTGAGAGATCACTACTCCACCGTCAACACCGTAAGGTCCCTCTGATCATGATGTTCAGCCGCTAGCTAGTGCACGCACAACGGCACAACAGCCAAGGGAGCCACGGGCCATGGCGCACAAGCAAGTTTCACAATAAAAGCAGTTCACAAAAGTTTGAAAATAAAAGACTCCCTCTCCATGCCGGTAGTATCCTAGCCAAATCATGACCTTGATTTTAGATAGTTTTGCCAGTCTTTTGTTACTTAGACAGAAAATTATGGTTTCATGGCCACTTGTTCATTCCACAATTTCTGCCTTAACAAAAATCATAGCTGCCTTCCCATAGGTATAGATTTCTTATAGAAACATCACCCAAAAAAAAATTCTTACAGAAACTTCACAACGCGTTTCTTAAAAAGCAGAGGTGTGGGTCATCCGCGCAACAGCACAAGCACAAGTGTGTTGAAGTTTTATTTCATAAGTATTGGGTTGATTTTTTTTTTCTTTTTGAAGGCAGCATTGAGTTGTTCAATGGAGAAGTTCGCCATACCTAAATTTTTAAGCTGGGTCCGCCACTACTCAGATGTTTTTTTTAAAGATAAGGGAAGCTTTATTTCATAATCAAATAGTGTTTCGGTCTCTGCACCGCATAGGTACATGTAGCCTAAAACATCAAACACCATGAACCGAGACAGATCGACTTAATGATACTAAATGAAAAAGACAAAACCTCCACCCTCTAACTGTAAGCCCTCACACCTATCATTGTAAAGCTTGCCTCAAGGTATTTTGACGAATCCCTAAAAATTCAGAAGAACAGGGACATATACACCATATACCTGAAGGAAGAAAAAAAAAGTCACACACCTAATGAACTACCTATGCTAGTGTATCTAGCCAAACTCAAGGCCACAAAGTCCTCGACACCATAGCCCTTGATCTGACCAACACGAGTTGTTGGATAGCACCGCAAATCCATACTGACATCCATACTCTGATGTTCATCTCCGCACTTGTCGTCGATTTTGTTTCAGCGATCACCACAATTCTTTGAACCAAAATTGTGAAAGTCCTCAACGGAATCACTGTGATCCTTGCACAGACAGACACTAAAGATTGGATTTGAACAAAATGAACTACCTACGCTAGCATGCCAAGTCGCCCACCGCTCGCCTCGCGTGGTTCCTTGCTTCCTCCGATGGACCCAAAGCCACCTCGCCAGCCATGCGCCTGGCTGCAAATCTTCTTCCCTATCAACCTGCTGAGACCTGCTCCGCTCGTTAATGTTACCGACGAATTCACTATCAAGCTGTCGAGCATGCGGGTCGTTTTCGTCTTTAAAAAAAATTACTTTATCTGTTTAAAAATAATTGATGTTTTTTATTTTTAGACATCATGTTTGATTATTCGTTTTATTCAAAAATTTAGATAAATATCATTTATCTATTTATAACTTGGTTTATCAGTAACGATGCTTTCATCGTGACACTTTTGGTTTAGTATGCATAAAAAATTGAATAAAATGTTTGTTTAAAAATAAAAGGCGTTAATTATTTTGAAACGGAGATAGCAAGTACTACTAGAAGAGGAAGCCAAATCCTCCTTTCCCCCTGTTTCGCCGAACAGAAGAACAAGGCTAAACAACTATTTTTCCCAGCGGCAACAAATACGCTATATACCACTTTCGCAAAAGTCATCCGTTTCAGCTATCCTTTTTGAGAAGGGTTAAATTCTGTTTGGTGTCAAAATGCAACGTCACTTATCACCAGACCTTCGCCAGCTGCAAATGACGAAATCAGCCAGACCTGGGATCCAGAAAGTTCCCACAGACACAAAAACCGTTTGGGCCCGCATGTCAGGCAGACGGGACCCGAATTCACACCGTCCACACAAGCTCTCCAAACGTTCTCACAGGTAGTAGTAGTGAGTGAGTGATTGATTCCGTTTTAGCTCACCGAACGTTCTCACAGGTAGTAGGTAAGTGAGTGATTGATTCCGTTTTCTTTGAAAAAAAAAAGTACTACAAGTGATTGATTCACTACTAAAAAATCACCTCGGATCTTCTACATAATAAATGTTGTGCATTCTCTTGAAGTTTACCGTTCCATGTCAGCCAATAATTTTTACTCGTCGGATGGAAAGGAAACTGGCGAAGATGAAGGGAGGTCTTCGCTAGGCACTGGGTAAAAATATCCCTGCTTTCCAGAACTTTCCTCCTCTTCGCTTCGGAACCAAATCCCCTGCCGTCGCTAGTTAAACGGCACGGCCGTGCCATTTCAACGACGAGGCACCTGGACTCTCTCTCAGGGATTTAAAAGCCCAAATACTCTTAATTAGGCCTAGTAATCTGGCCGGCAGCGGTCATTATTTTTGTGAGATGATGCCTGATACACGTAATATGAGAGTATACGCCCAGCACAAATATTTTCGTTTTGCATGTTTTCAAGCAGAAAATTCACTCCTTCAAAAAAGTAGAAAATTCGCTAACTTGATAAAGAACATGAAGACATACATCGCCTCGCCTGCCTGCCGTTGTCGCCATGGAGCAAGGCAACACAAGAAGCTTCGTGCTCGTCTTCTTATCTACGGCCATCACATCTCGCTAGCACATGATGTCTGCTAACGCAGTCCTGTTGCTTGTGCTCTTTCCCTAGTCGCTGGTGCTCGTCGGTAGTAGCGGTTCCTTTGCGCTCTCCTCCTGGGTATCTGACAGCCTGAGGAATCAAATTGGAGAAAGAAACTGAATCAAATTGAGCTTTAGAGGCCTAAACGCAGCTGGAGCGGCAACATTCATACGTTTAGGAATTGAAGCGCGATTGCTGATGTCCCGGCGTGGCGTTAGAGCGCGCCTGCGTGAGGAAGACGAGTTTGATGGTGATGGTTACGATTGCTTTGGTTATTGGGCTTAAAGTGGGCCATATAAGGCCTGGGGAAACAAGTGCCGTGGACTCTTGTTATACAGAGACAAATCACCGTCATCAAAACTGGACTCGACGGCTTAGATGAGGGAATGCACGGTGTGCCGTTTTACTAATAACAGCAGGCGATTTGGTTTCCCTTCGCTGCTGTCCTCTACCAGCGAAAAAGGGAATCCACCGCAACCGGCCGCACGTTCTGATCGCTTCGCCTGCACGACCGTCGCCTGCATGAGCGTGACCACCATATATTACCGCGACGCACAAGCACAAGTGTATTACCGCGACGCACAAGCACAACTACCATTTTTCGGGCGAGCGGCCGGGCAGAATGGCGACGATCGCCGGCTGCGTCGTAACTTGTCTGCTCAACACAACAACGACGCGACAGCAAGTACAACGAGAGGCGGACTACCTGATGACAAGGAAGAACTACGTATACCAGGCTGGAGCGAACCTTCGTCATCGAGCGCCACGATTTGCCCTGACGTAGCTTCGCCCTGGGCGAGAACGAGTACATGCACAAAAGAGTCTTTAGTCGCTGACCCGCTACATGCACAACAAGTGTTCGGTAAAATCTGTTCAAGTCCTCTGTTGATGCTTTTGTACCATTCAGATCATAGCATTCCTGTGCATTATGATTTTATACCATTCAGACGCCCTACAAGTGTTTGGTAAAATGTGACAATTTGGACGTCTGGTGCTCGAGCTGCACAACGTGGAAATCGGATATGAGGGTCCAGGAGGCTGGAGAGAAGGGAAAGGAGGACAGACATGTGAATCCACCTCCTAAACATTTAGCTGGCTAAGTTTAACCAATTTAGATTTAAATGAGGCGGCTAAATATTCTCCTGAACTTAGCCAACCCACCTTCTAAATGTTTAGCTCCTAGTCAACTCTAAACTTAGCCAAACACAAGAAAAAGTCGAGAAAAGTCCAAAAAGCCAGAGACATTAACAAGAGATCCAAACATGTAGCTCCTAAACATTAGTTGACTAATATTTTAATTAAATTTAGCCAGCTAGAGAATCCAAATAGGGTCTAAATTTCGTATCTCTATTCGTTATAGATCAAGACATCAGTCATCGAATTCAACCTCTAGGGTCAACAGTGGGTAACCGTGCACAACTCACCAATTAAGGCGGTGCGATGACTGTGTCACGTCCAGGGGCGGAGCCCAAAAACTTTGCAACGCTATTACGTAGATGTACCTTATACCAATGTTATATACATAAAAATCCTAGTTAAATCTAAATCTTTTAAGCCTAAATGCTTAGGGGAGAGCAAAACTTGATTTTTGCTGAAGGTATATGTTAAATTTGTATCCCCATGATTGAAATCCTAGATCCGCCACTGGTCACATCATCCGGATATTGTGTCCGAAACCGTATTGGAATTAATTAAGATCAGCTCATGAATCAGGAGGGAAAAAGCAATGGTGGCGTCTTGCGTCGGTCTATCGCATTTGCTTCCTCGGTTGATCATCTCGCCTCGCCTCGTGCACAAGATGTTCCTCTTTAATTAAGATGGCCCAAGGCGGCGCGAACGTGCTCATCTTTTTTTTTTTGATCAAACATACCTGTATTTAGAGGTTAAGAAATACAAAGCCCGTACACATACGAGTATGTTGTACAAGGATACAAAGGACAGCTGTCCTAGCACAATCGCACAAAAGACCCTTACAAACACAGAAAAAGCAAACAAATCCCTGGATCTTTTGCTCGATGCTTCCAGCGAGATCTACCGACGCCGGCCACCGCCAGAGCCACGAAACCTCGCCGGACTCCGCACACCCGTGGCGGTACAAGTCCCCTCGCACAAAGGCTTCAGATAGCCGGCAAAAGACACTCGCCGGTGACGACGAGATGAGCAAGAGCTGAAGGCGCCATCGGCCGGGGCCACGCCCCGAGACTTGAACCGCCTGGATCGAACCCCACCGGCGACGACGCTCACCGCCGTCGCGGGTAAGATGAGGTCGATCCGACCACCATCCAACCGCTGACCCGCAGCCGCCTCTCCATCCTTGGAAGCAAAAGCCGGCAACCCCCTCCTCCCGCCGACCGGCAAGAGAGCGGTCAACCGGCGCACTACTCCTGTACAGGCACCCCGCAACGAGGGCGCCACCTCCACGAGCTCTTCGCTGGCGACGGACCAGACCACCAGCGAGGCGAGGACAAACTCGAGAGGACCTATTCCATGCCGACGGCGACGCCAACGCCTCGCCGCCACCAGCCGGAAACACGAACCTCCACAAAGCATCACCGGAAAGCTCGCCGCCGTCGCCGACGCCTCCGCCACCAGATCCGCTGAGGGAGACAAAAGCTCCGACCGTCTCCGACATGGCGGAAGACCTAACCCTAACTACCTTAAACCTATCCTACAGCTAGAGGTAGCCCGCCCACGACGAGATCCTGCTTCCCCGCCCTCTCCGACGCCAACGAGGCCGCCGGAGAGGAGGGGGAAGCGAGAGATCGAGCGCCGGGGCGAGGTCGTCTGAAAACGCCGGTGGTTACTGTAGCAAGGGATAAGGGAGAGAGGGGAAGGGAAAGTATTCGGTGCGGTCGAACGTGCTCATCTTGATCGACACCTTTGCCAGCCCCGTGGTGTTCCGCCTAGCAACAAGCCAGTGCCGTGTTGTGTGACTGTGTGTGCGCCGCCGAAGAGCTTGGTCGTGGTGAAGACCGTCGACAAGTGCATGGACTTGGAAGCACGGTACCGACAAATAAGGTGCAGCCCGTAGGTGACATCGGTGGCCAGCGACCAAAGCCGGCGGTGGAGGAGAGGTTTAGTGGCTGGGTTCCGTCCGTGGTAGGATGTATGGGTGCTGCAGCGAGAGCATCGTTTCGTGGGCGACTTCAGGATACGCGACGCGATCAAGCAAAACACGAGAAAGGGTTCTGAAGATGTGTCCTTGACAGTGTGCCGGTGCCGGCATGCTGTCCATTCGGTGATTAGGGCAACAAAAGATTAACTTGATTGTTGGTCGAGGAACATGTGTTGACTTTCCTCCATGAATGAACGCTGAACCCTTGCGAATTCAGGGTTTAGGAAATTTTGAGACAAGATGTATCTTTCATATCCTGATGCTATGTAATCTGAATTTACCAATAATACTGCCTTTCCCTGTGTTGTACTGATTCACTCTCTTTATTACTATCTGTTGTACAACTTTGTTGGCACCGCGATGGAGGGAGTACCGCTGCTTGGTAGCGAGTGACAAGCTCTGCTTCCATCTTCCCATCTTCGTTCGGTCATCGACGATTGCGTGCAACAGAAGAAGTCCTTTGGCCCGGTTGCTCGTGTTACCGAGGTAGCATCTCGATCGCATCTCTGAATCCCCACCTTCTGAAGAACCGAACACCACGCCGGATCAGGGCACGCGACGCACGCCGGCGCTGTGGCGCCGCCCAGTGGCCAGTGCTTCGGCTTCTGGCGTATGACGGGGGGCCTCCTATACATAGACCGACATATAAGATTCAACCTGTAGGTCAGCCTAATAGCCTATTAAATTTGGCCCATTTGATCTAATTTAGCCTGCTAACTGACATCAACATTTTCAAACAACTATTTCAACATTTTTATAAACCTATATCAACATTTTCATGAAAAGAATCAACATTGTTGCAAAAAATATTGACATGGTACATAAAAAATGTTGACACAGTGCAAACAAAATGTTGACACAGTACATTTAAAATGTTGACGAAAAATTTAAATTTCAAAAAATTTCAAAAAATATACATATTAGATCTCATTTTGTAGCATTAGTTCTAAACAACATCATAGTTCAAACGGATTCGAAAACAGACTTACGGTTTGTAAAAAAAATACGTTTGAAAATTAAAAATCGATTTGTTTTCTCCTTCCTCCCACCCGTCCTAATCAGAAGTCAACACATGGCAGCACCTCAGACATCCCCTTCTCCACCCGCGCGAATGTCAGCCGTTGCACGAATCACAAACACTGATCTACCAAACGTAGTCCGCCCCTACGTACAGGATTCTCGTGATGCTCTCGTTCTCGTGGCATTCTGGGCCCAAATATCCTCCATTCCCAGCCCCAGACCTGAAAGCCCTGCCTGCGCGCCCGCTACTCATGACACCGTGTCCAAAAACCGCCAAAAAAGCGGCCGCCGAGCACGAGCGCGCTGGGCGCCGCGCCGCGGGGGCGCGTGCGGCGCTTGCGTGGTTTTGGAAACCGGCCATTTTGTTGCCCACGCCGCACCAGTACCCAACCGTTCTTCCCTCCCTTCAACTCCCAGATCCGACCACCTCGATCGGGACCCAACTGAAGCCGCACCCACACCGCCCGCCTCCCTCCCGAGTCCCGAGCGGCCGCCGCGGGCGACCCACCCACCGGCGCCTCACTCACTCAGATCCCCAGATCCCCCTCCTCCCTCCCTCCCGGCCATGGCCGCCCCCCGCGCCCGCCGCCACACGCTCCACTAGCACCATGGCCTCCGCCGCCGGCGGCGCCCCCTGCCGGAGCCCGCTCGCCTGGCTCTTCGGCCTCGCCGCCGCGCTCTTCTTCGCCTCCTGGTACCTTCTCCTCGACTCCGCCGCCGGCCCGCCTGCCCACCGCCCCCGCCACGAGGGACTCCACCTCGGCGGCGGCGGCGGCGGCGGGCGGCGCGCCGGGAGGAAATGCGACCCGGCGAAGGCGCTGCTGCGGGTCTTCATGTACGACCTGCCCCCGGAGTTCCACTTCGGCCTGCTCGACTGGAACCCCCCCGCCGCGGGCTCCGTGTGGCCGGACGTCACGGGCGCCGCCGTGCCCGAGTACCCCGGCGGGCTCAACCTGCAGCACAGCATCGAGTACTGGCTGGCGCTGGACCTCCTCGCCTCCGAGCAGGGCGCGCCCACGCCCTGCGCCGCCGTGCGGGTGCGCGACGCCTCCGACGCCGACGTCGTCCTCGTCCCCTTCTTCGCCTCCCTCAGCTTCAACCGCCACTCACGGGTCGTCCCGCCGGCGCGGGCCAGCGAGGACCGCACGCTGCAGCGGCGCCTCCTCCGCTTCCTCGCCGCGCAGCCCGAGTGGCGGAGGTCCGGGGGCAGGGACCACGTCGTGCTCGCGCACCACCCCAACGGGATGCTCGACGCGCGGTACAGGCTCTGGCCCTGCGTCTTCGTGCTCTGCGACTTCGGCAGGTACCCGCCCAGCGTCGCCAGCCTCGACAAGGACGTCATCGCGCCCTACCGCCACGTCCTCCCCAACTTCGCCAATGACACCGCCGGCTACGACCACCGCCCGACGATGCTCTACTTCCAAGGCGCCATCTACAGGAAAGATGTGAGTGTGCCGTGCTTCTTACTCAGCCAAATTGAATCACAATGGGATTACCCACTTCTAATTTTATAATGCCACCCATCCCTCTCCTGTTTGAAGAACGTTGTGTCCCATATGATTTTCTTATATACCTGAAAAGAACTGAGAATGTTTGTCACGTGGCATGTGCACTCCTTTTCAGTCGTACTAGATCGGAATATAACACAGTCATCCCCATCCTGCATAGGGCACTTACCTGAAGTAGTGAAGTGCAACAATTTTCGCCACTGGAAGTTGCCACTCTTTGAAATCGATGCCAGTGGCTTAGCAATTCTGAGCATTTTACCTTATCCAATTTGATTGGCAGTCACTTGTTTCACGGTCTGCTCCCTCCCCTTACCATTTTTACACAATATGACAATCTATCCAGCTATAAGTCACACCTAAAGAAGTTCTGTTGTTCACCTTTCAGTAGTTATACAATCTGACAGGAGTAATTCTTAGAATCGTGATTCGTACGTGTCTGTGAACAATTCCAGTGACAGCAAAGCACGGACTAGCGACCAGGATGTTGTGTATTATAACTGGTCCAGTACATGACGTCCTGAGAATAGCTGAATTATTGAAAACGTTTATGATTCGTGTAAATATTGTTCCGAGTATTGACGCATTCTCTGCACAATGTTGTAGGGTGGTTTCATCCGGCAGGAGTTGTATTATCTTCTTAAAGATGAGAAAGATGTGCATTTTTCATTTGGAAGTGTGGCTGGTAACGGGATTGAGCAAGCGACACAGGGGATGCGGGCTTCCAAGTTCTGCCTCAACATTGCAGGCGACACTCCATCCTCCAACCGCCTCTTCGATTCCATAGTCAGCCACTGTGTTCCTGTCATCATCAGCGATGAGATCGAGCTTCCATTCGAGGATGTCCTTGACTACTCTAAGTTCTGCGTTATAGTGCGTGGCGAAGACGCAGTCAAGAAGGACTTCCTGATGAATCTGATCAAAGGGATAAGCCGAGAAGAGTGGACGCGAATGTGGAATAGGCTGAAGGAAGTAGAAAGACATTTTGAGTACCAATACCCATCTCAGACTGATGATGCTGTCCAGATGATCTGGAAGGCCATAGCTCGCAAGGTGCCCTCAATCCGGCTGAAGATTAACAGATTACGGAGATTTTCTAGGTTTGAGACTAACAAAACAAATGAGGCTCCACCACAATCATCTTCTTGGCTACAGAATCAGGTTCTTTGATTTTTAGAGTAACAAACTACGGTTGGGGCAAATATTAAACTGCAGAGATTATTGGAGTAGAGAGTACACCTGATACATGTAGCGTTACATACAGATTCCAGGGCATATTTTTGTTTTATTTACTCCTTTACTTTGTTCCTCTAAAATTGTCCTCGACTGCAGATTAGGGACAACAAAATTTTGTATCAGAGGTTGTATATTCTAGGAACGATTACTGATCGGTTACTGTTGTTGGTTCGTCTGTTCACTTCCACTGAGGTCCATAGGTGTAACTCAGCATTGTTGAGCAAGAATCTTTTGTATATGTTGCTTAATTCTACCAGTATATTTATTTCAAATTACGAAGGATTGATTATATTGTGGCGTCATGGATCATGACGAACATTGCCATCTGGGCACTGCTCTGAATGGCAAGTAGTATGGTTTAGACAATTCTGTCTCGTGGCCAGTCTATTCAGGCCTATAAACCGCAGTTTTTCAGTACCGGCCTTACGTGACAGCGGATAGCAGGCTTGAGGACGCGTGACCGTGACTAGAAATCCAAAGGATACACTGCATTATAAGATGCCGATACCTGTTACCTGATGGGATCAGTAGAAAAGTGGTTGAACGAAACGAAGCCTACGTGGTAATTGTTTGCCCAGTGAAAAATAATCCATTTATTTAAGAATCCAAGATCTTATTGATTGAACGAAATAGCAACGAGCCTAAAGAAGATTTGAAACAGAACATGCTTACTCCTATCGTCTCCAACATGCTACAGCAAAATTTAGAAATGATTTATAACTAATTATATTTGGAATCAGGATTATACAGACAGGCGCACAGGAAATACGTCGCATAAACTAATGGAACAAAGATTTCCTTGCATATACGCATATAAAAGGGAAGAGTTGCCTCAGAGTCACAAACGAGTATGCTCTTAACACGCACACACAAGATTCTGATCAGTGATCTTGTCATTTGAAATGTCGAGAATTTTTTTAGGATTTTTAGAATCTGGAGACTGATACTTGTCCAAGTTTATTGTAATTGAAGGGCCAGCCGGAATTCTAAGGGAAACTCTATAGATGAAGAATTTCAGACACGAACACCATATTCAGATATTTTGTTGATCCTTTCCTGCAAGGCACATCTCTGAATTTTCAAATTAGAGGCCATTGAAGCCACCTGCAAAAAGAAACAAGGAATTTTAAAACAGTACTTCATGCAGCGGAAAAACAATTCAACATATGGATCATGTACTTGCCTCCGCACGCAGCTCAAGAGATTGCCTAGTAGGAATGGTTCGCAGTCGATCCATCAGACCTAAGGCACAAAGTGAACACTCAAAAGAATGCGTTTGTAGACTAAGCTTCCTATTAAATCACAAGATAACTAACTCAATGAGCTAATTGAACAAACTGCACAATCAAAAGGATGCATGTGCAGATTAAGTTTCCTATTAAATTGCAAGATAAATAACTTGAAGAAAGAATTTGATACCTGCAGCTGAGGATTCTGCCTTGTAAATGGAACTTATAAGGGATTGGATTTGCTTCCCAGTAGATCTGAAGAAAGGCATTGTATAAGTTCATGAATGTGGGTGAGAAACCATTGTTCAAGAGAGCAGCGGTATGAACAAGGAAGAATTCAATCAAAACTTAAAGTCAAATATTCAAATTACCTCAAATCAGTTTGTCCACGCTGCAGATCACTTTCACCAATGGCTACTTTGTCAAGAGTGTATTTGGAACCTTTTTTCAAGTTCTCAATAGTTGCTCTGTACTCCATCATGCTTTGTTCAGCATCATTCAGTAAATCCTGCCAACACAAGAAACATTTTAGTACGAACACCAGAAGCATTCATACATCCCAAAAGGGAGTACAAGGTTCATCTCCTGTGGTTCTCATATTTATGACCTAATTTAACAAAGCTTGTCACCGATAAAAGCTGCACTGATGACTAAAATACACAAAAAGCATTCTATCAGGATGAACTCACTCATGAATCTAGGTATATAGAAATGTAAATCAGTCTAAAGAAAGCCACTTAGGGTTGAATGAAAATTTTGATGTTGATGTTTGCATTGTATGGAACACACCTTCTCAGTCTTGAAACGCCCAAGGGTATTGCGATACAAAAATCTCCGAGGACCTGAAGATACCAATTCATCAGTATTGATACTTTGAGATAAGAAAAAGATAGCATCCAATAAATTTCATGATGAAAAAGGAAGGGCTGCTACTATACCCAAAAAATAAAATAAGGAAATTTTCAAGCAAATAAAAGTTGAACAGATAGCTTTTCAAAAGGGCTGATAGTGCCATCAGGACATTTGTTTATGTACAAAATGTTCACGATCATTTCCTCTTATTCTCTTTTTATGTACTTTTGACATTAACATGGAGAGGCCAGTAGGCCGCAGTGCCTTCAGCACCTCAATTTCCCGCTGCTCCCCTCAGTTTCCCACATCTACCTCTTGATTCTAGATACACCGCCACCACAGGCAGCTGAGCTTCTGTTCAACACTTAACCATGCCTAGGCAACGTCAAACGCGATATGGCGGACCTAGGTGTGGCGACCATGATGCCCAGCCCCCTCAGAGCTACTTGTCTCCTAGAAGGCAATTAGGCGACACCACAAAAACCATGCAAATCCTATTAATAATGATGTTCTTAAGCATGTTCTGGCTGCTGCTTTTATCTAATGACATGATTGCAATAGGGCTATATTTGCCACATCTATTTGACAATTTCTTGCAAGTTTTGTCTGCATGAAGTTAAACTCTTGAGTGTACCATGTGCCCACGTTATTAAAGGAACGATCAAACTAAGATGAACATTAAGGTAGATACACTTGGCTTGTCTTGATTTGCACCGGTCATGCTTTTGTGAGCTTGAGTTCAAGTCAAACGGAAGGAATTCTTGAACCGAAAAAGAAAATGCGTGCACAAGCCTCTAGTGACAAAGCCATAATTGATCCTTTCATTGCTAAAGGGTACCAAGCAATAAAAATATGGCATCTGCACTGTATACACTTGAATCAATAATAGATCGCAATTAACGACAGGGCAAGTTTTTGTATATAAAGACAAAACATAGCTTCGGAAACCTTCCCTGAGGGATAGTAGTGCATCAAAAGGACAGCTTCATTATTTGAGGATTAAAAAAAAAATGAAGCCGTGCATGATTTACAAGCAATAGCATTTGCAAATTACAATGCAACTGAAATTAATCGTCTCCCACCAACGGATTGATAATAAATCAATTCAGAGTATTACAGTACCAATTCTACAAAAATATGACTTTCAGTGCATTCATTCATTTGTCTATTTGTCTAACTTTAATATAATATTATAATACGAATATGTATTCACCAAAGGGGCAATGGTGGTGTCCAAAAGGCAACACATTTTAGCAGACATTTGGCTCATTCAAAGTAGAGGGTTTCAAGATCCAATGGTTTATCCGGTCAGTATGACACCCCATGAACGTGTCTGCACAGGATGAATAGGTGCCATCGCACCAGTTCAAAAGACCTTGGGCTAACAACCTCTTCCTGAACAGGCAACCGGTACAATACAACTGTAACTGAGCTTTAATCCAACTCCAGATGTTTTCCAGCAAGTAATACAGCAATAACTTTGAATTTAGAGGATCCTAATTCCTAACAAGTCTTAAGAAAAAAAATGTAACTAGCCATATATAAATAAAAAAAAGAGGAACAACACAATCACTAACTGTAGACACTAACACCATTAGCACAAAATTCCCGTGACCTATATGATCATGGCATAACTACATGCATCATTGTCATGTTACCGAATAAATTGATTTACTTCATCTAACTATAATAGTCAACTTCCTGTCAGGTGTGTTAATTTAGTGACTACTGCTAGCTAAATTCTATTTCTTCTCTTACAGGTATAGTTATGTCTTATGTAAAAATAATAGCATGTGTAATGGGATGTAGGATTAGTTGGCACAAGGCCACAACAAAAATCACCATAGGTCATGTTTTATTCAACCTAGCAGTGAAACATAGTCGCTGACTTCAAAATTAAAATTAGTAGTTAACAGCTATTTGTGAACTGTTACTGGAACCCTTGTATTAATTTCTCCTTGGAATAGGAGAATATCAATAAAAGGATTGGGGTCTTTTGATGATCAGTATCAGATACTTCCTCCGAATCACTTTTTTCCTTTCTAGATCTCATTATGTCCTGGGTTCCCTAGAGGACAGGACTGCCGAACACTATGTGGATGGACTCTGCTATCTAGTTTCAGGATTTGCCAAACCATGGTGTCCTCATTCCTTGAGGTAATTTACTATTTTTCCTATGAAGTTTCCGCATGATGTATCAGACAGTTCGAGGAGACAAAAACATTCATCATGTCAACAATTAAACACAAAACTGAGGTTCATCAATCATAGCTCATTCCCCACGAAGGTTTCCAAAGAATCATCAGAACTACACCTCTGAACAGAATGAATCCTGCAACAGTGGCACATCCAATCGCCTCCGCCTGGTGCTCTCTCACAAGAACCAGTGCATCCACAATAGTTCCTGCAATGAAAACCAATTAGAGATTTCATAACCACCCTAGGGGCTGGCAAGTGCATCGTGGGGGGAAATAGCCCTCACCTTTAGTGTTCTTCACAACCGCATCCTCATAAGTTTTGTATTGTGACCACAGCCCTGGTGCGAAACTCTACATATTTCATAACTAGAGTAAGTCCAAAAACACAAAAAAAAAAATACTAGATCTTTAGGGGAAATGAAAACTTCTTCGTTAAATCAATGAAATGTTAGCTGAATAGTTTGTATGAATTCCGACAATAAAGATAAAAAAGATATTTCTCTGATTCTATCATCAAGAGTGAAATAGGGCCAACTTGGCAAATATTACCATTCATCCGTCCCCTCCAATCCAAAAAGAAAATGTGGAGATTGGCCAATATATACAGTGACATTTCGTGATTTTGTTTGCCCAAGTAGTTCTAACGCTTACCAAGCAAATTGGTCATATAAGTTCAACGAAATACATGACCTCTAGTCTTGTAAACCTAACACCGCATCCGAGGTTAAGAAGGGCGACCAGTAACATGAATCTATCAAAGATTCGTAAACAAGATCGGAATTTTTCTTTGGGGGATATGCGGAAGGAACAAGACCTGGAGCTTGCGGAGAGGCCACGGGGAGGTGGAGGAAAGTTCGTCGCCTTGCGCCGGCGTGCGGCCGGGACCCGGCGACGCCATCAACTGGGATGCCGCTCGTTCTCCGGCGACCGATTGGTTGGGGGCGCTCGCGGATCTCTCGGGCTCTGTCTCGTCCACCGCCGGAACCAGTTCGGCCGTGCGTTCTCTCTTCGCTTCTTCTTGGCATCGCGCAGTTCTGGGCCTTTTCTCTTTTTGAGAGGGTTTCGGCCCAATGTGGCTCGCAAAATAGCCCATGGAATATTATTACTTTGAGCATCATGCAAAAAAGCCCATGACCTACCTTGCCTTTCAGGATGCATCATTGTATGCAGTTCAAATTTCACGTGGCGGCCCCTCACGTAGGGTTTAGGCGACTCGCCGGCGATTGCTTCGGCGAGGATCTACGACGCCGGGGTTCTCGCTACTCGTCCTCCTTGGTCCTCCTCCTGTTCGGGCTGACTCAGGGGCTGCCTTGCATAGCTGCCCAGCCTTGGCAGGAAACGACCTAGGGTTCCGTGGGTGGAGAATCCGGTGTAGAACATGACGGAAGAATCATCCAAGAGGAAGAAATACAAAGAGTATGAGAAGATAAAGTATGTGATGGTCTCCAGCGAGGAGGGCCGCTGAGAGCTATGAGTTGTATCAGCTGGAATTGTCGCGGCTTGGGCAATGCCGCGAAAGTTAAAGAGCTTCGCGAGCTAGCGAAGAAATTTGCTCCTACCGTGCTTTGCGTTCTTGAGACACAAGTCCACAAAGCGCGGGTTGAAGGATTGAAGGGTACTCTAGGATATGACAATGCTTTCGCTGTGAGTAGTTCAGGCCGCAGTGGCGGACTTGGCATTTTCTGAATAATAATACTAGAGTTGAGATTTTACCGTTTTCGCAGTACCATATTGATGCTATAGTCACTGAGAACAGGTGTGCACCATGGAGATTAACATGTGTTTATAGTGAGGCTCAGACTAATGAGCGTCATAAGACATGGGATTTATTGAAATTCATCAAGGCTTCATCCCCTTTACCATGGGTTTGCATTGGGGATTTTAATGAGGTTCTACACAGGTCTGAACATGTAGGAGTTCAAGATCGGAGCCACGCTCAAATTTAAGGTTTCAGGGAGACGGTGAACGTATGTGGCCTTTATGACCTCGATTAGCCACCTGCTACAGGTCCAAACGAACTCTTTTTGGAGAAGAAAGTAGCAGGTGGCTCTTTTTGTAGAGTTCGTTTGGACCGTGCGTTGGCTACAGCTGACTGGTGCGCACGTTTTCCCTTGGCAAAATTGTCCCACTTGACGGCGGTAGCTTCAGACCATGATCCAATCATGCTTCGATGGGAGCTCAAAATTGACCGTCGGCGTCGAAAGAAAAAGAAGAAGCAGTTTCGGTATGAATTGATGTAGGAGTCACATGAGGAATTCCTTTCCACGTTAGCACAAATATGGCAAGGAGCAGGGTCCGCTGGCACTCTGAGTGAGTTACAAAACAAGCTGACGTCAGTGACGGGAGCACTTAGTGATTGGAGCGTTCAGTCATTTGGCCATGTGAGACAGGAGTTGAAGCAACTTAACGAGGAGCTCGATCGGCTTCGATCTGATCCACTACATGTCAGACCTTCTCATGTGGAGACCAAGATAGTTGATCGTATTGTCGAGTTAAATCAGCGTGAGGAAATCATGTGGAAACAACGGTCAAGAATTATGTGGTTGTCAGCCGGAGACAAAAATACTCGCTTTTTCCATCTTAGAGCGAGCCAGAGGAGGAAAAAGAATAGAATTACTAAGCTAACAAAACCGGATGGACAATTCACAGAAAATGAAGAGGAGATGGGGTCTTTGGCTTGTGCGTTCTACAAGTCATTGTACATATCAGAAGGTGTCACAAATATGAATTGTGTGTTGGACACAGTACCTACCAAGGTGACGGGAGCGATGAGTGACAAATTGCTCACACCTTTTGAGAAAGAGGAGATCAAGGCAGCCTTGTTTCAAATGTTTCCGACGAAGGCACCTGGGCCGGACGGCCTTCCTGCGCACTTCTTCCAACGACATTGGGAGATTTGTGGTGATGAGGTGACTGCGGTGGTGCTACGTGTGTTGAGGGGCGAGGATGATCCGTCCATCATCAACAGCACGTCTATTGTTTTAATACCCAAAGTGGACAATCTGGAGGAGCTTGGTCAGTTCCGACCAATCAGCCTTTGCAACGTGATATACAAGATAGCCTCCAAAGTGATGGCGAACAGACTGCGAGTTGTGCTACCTGAGATTATCTCAGAGGAACAGTCCGCCTTTGTCCTGGGGAGATTGATTACAGACAATATCATTACAGCTTATGAGTGCATGCATTTTATGAAAAAGAAGAGAGCTCGTGCGAGCAGGTATTGTGCTCTAAAGTTGGACATGAGGAAAGCCTACGACCGCGTCGAATGGGAGTACTTAAAGGCTATTATGATTCGGTTGGGTTTTCACCGCCTATGGGTGGACATGATTATGAGATTGGTAACTACGGTTTCTTTCTCAGTGTTATTTAATGGTGAACGACTTGATAATTTTGTTCCTTCAAGGGGGATCCGTCAGGGGGATCCAATCTCACCCTACTTGTTCTTGTTAGCAGCAGAGGGCCTCTCATGCCTGTTAAATTCAAGAACTCAGTCATCTTCTCTCAATGGAATCAAAGTGGCACCGTCGGCTCCGATGGTTAGTCACTTACTCTGTGCAAAGCAAATAGGGAGAGTGCGGATGAGGTGAAGGAGGTTCTGAATATTTATTGCCAAGCTTCTGGGCAGCGAATCAATGTTGATAAATCCTCTATACACTTTGCAAAAGGGGTACATGGGAGTGTGCGTGAAGAGGTGATGAATTCACTGGATGTCCACAACGAAGCTTTGAGCGAGAAATATTTAGGCATGCCGACAGATGTTGGAACATCTACAAATGGTGCTTTTAAGTATCTGAAAGATAAAGTCTGGAAGAGGGTCCAGGGCTGGCTAGAACAAGCACTTTCATCAGATGGTAAAGAAGTGCTCATCAAATATGTAGCGCAAGCAGTTCCGACGTATTCTATGTCTTGCTTCAGACTACCGCGAGGATTGTGCCAACATATTGATGGTTTGCTCCAAAAATTTTGGTGGGGGAGCAAGGATGGCCAGCGGAAGACATGCGGGGTGGCATGGGAGAGTATGACAAAGCCAAAGTATATGGGTGGCTTAGGCTTCAGAGATATTGAACTTTTCAATCTTGCACTTCTTGCACGACAGGCTTGGAGGATCTTGCAAGACCCTACATCTTTGAGTGCACGGGTGTTGAAGGCGGTATATTATCCTAATGGGGATTTTCTCGATGCGGAGATTGGGGGGTCGCCATCCAGAGTTTGGCGAGCCGTATTTGATGGCAAAGATGTCCTAGTCCAAGGATTAATTAAACGTATTGGCACAGGCGAGACAACCCATATTTGGAACTCAAATTGGCTACCAAGGGATGGTCTCATGCGGCCAATTAATCTTGCCACGACAAATCAACCACAACTGGTGAGTGAGCTGATTCATGACATTGGAGGCTGTTGGAATACGCAGCTTATTAAAGAGCATTTTTTACCAATGGACCAAGAAGTCATAGCAAACATCCCATTGAGCACCAGGAGGCAATCTGATTTCTGGGCATGGCACTACAAGCGATCGGGAGTGTTCACGGTCAGATCGGCATACAGGATGCTTGTTCATAACAAGGATCGGAGGATAGACTGGATTGAGCACAATGCGAGGCAGTCCAATTTGAAATCTGAGCAGAAGGATTGGACGGATATCTGGAGAGTCAAAGTCCCATCGAAGGTGCGTGTTTTCCTGTGGAGGCTAGCACGACAGTCGATTCCAACAGAAGATATTCGTCATCGAAGAAATATGGCCAACAACAAAAATTGTGCAATATGTGGCGCTCCAGATTCCTGGAGGCACTCGTTGTTGGAGTGTAATTTTGCTAGATGTGTTTGGGCACTGGAGCAAGAAGATCTGGTGCAGTCCATTAGCAATATTCACTACGGCGATGCTAGAGGTTGGTTGCATGAAGCAATAAAGGCTTTGGATCACAATGATTTGACCAGGGTAGTGGTTAATCTGTGGGCTATTTGGTATGCAAGGAGGAAAGTCATTCATGAGAATATTTTTCAAAGTCCATTGTCGACGCACTGTTTTGTCGACAGGTTTATTGCGAACTTGGAGTTGATCAAGCCAAAGCCGCAGGAGAATCAAGTTACACCAATACAAGTGCCCCGTTGGATTCCTCCCCCATCGGGTTATGCAAAGATCAACGTGGACGCTGCGCTTTCCAAGAACATGAGCATCGCAACAATGGTTGCGGTGGCACGCAATGATGAGGGAACTTTCATGGGAGCGTCAGTGGTTGTCATGGAAGGACTCTCGGATCCGGAGATGGCTGAGGCGATGGCCTGCCGAGAAGGGCTTGCACTTGCGAGCGACTTAGCGGTGAGAAAGTTCAGACTTGCCACTGATTGTGTTAACGTGGTGAGGAGTTTGGCCGGCACTGGCATGGGGGCTTATGGCCACATCGCTCGGGAGATCAATGCCACAAGACACTGCTTCATTGCCGCGGAAATCGTGCATGAGAAGAGAGAATCTAACGGCGATGCTCACCGAGTTGCTAAGAGTTCGGTTTATGAGTCTGTAGGTAGACATGTTTGGTTTTTAACGCCTCCTGATGGAGTTTGTACCAACTTATCTTTAGTTAATCAATAAAGGCTGGTACTTCCCCTCAAAAAAAAAGTTTAAATTTCACGTAAAATACTTTTCCACTGAACTTGCATAAATTTTTTTCTTGCGAAGGAGAGAATTTCATTGATCACATAAGAGGATTACAGTCCCTAGTGATCATCTGCTGAACACAATTGGGAGCCTGCGCACGCCACACAGCAGTATGGGTAGTGCGTTTCGCCAACTGTGCTAGCTCATGAGCTACTTCATTTTGTTCTCTCCTAATAGCCAGAAAATTTACCTCTGGCAACCTATTACAGGACTCTCTAATATCAGCTAGAATAAAACACAAAGAACAGCGTGAGTCACTCCAAGATCACCGGCCCCCTTACCCATTCCGCCGCAAGATTCAGTCCCTCCCGGCATGCCAGCGCTTCAACCTCCTCAGCAGATTCACCACTGAAGATCACCCGCCATGATGTGAGTACCACTGAGCCATGCTTGTCGCGCACCACAACGCCAACGCCGGCCTTTCCAGTTTCTGTAGAAAAGGCACCATCCACGTTAACCTTCATCCATCCATCAGGCGGGGGGTCCCACTCCCACCTAGCCCTTGTTCGCTCAGCCCTGCGCTTTGACGATCCCAGCGCATGCACCGGCTGTTTCCTTTTGATATCAACTGATGGTTGTCGGATAGACAACAGTAGCTCTGCATAATTCTCAGAAAACCCACCGAAGCAGTAATGGATATGAGCTTTGCATTATAGACAATATCATTCCTCACATGCCATGTACGCCACAATAACAGGGCAAAAAGTGATGCCTCTTCAATATGCATGCCATCGAACATCAACAGCAACCATTCCACGCTACCAGGCTTCAGCTTCTCTTCATCTGGCAATGGCCACCCTCACATGCCATGTACGCCACAATAACTTGCATAAATATTTCAAAAGATCGAGTGAATATCTATTTCTAGCTGATTGTTATATAGTCCCTCCCTTTTTCATAAACACACTTATTAACACTGAACACTGAACTTGCATAAATATATGAAATATTCTTTAAGAGGGTACATAGAAATGCAAAAGCTATATGAATTTCAAAAGAGCCCCATAAATCTCCCTTAAATCAAAATATTGGGATCCAATCAAAAAAATCATCTCCAACAGGACCCCAAAACCACCTCTAGTTTTTTCGTAGCCCCTAAACTCCCCTCATTTGTAGCTACAAACAGGGGAAGAATTGGGCTCCCATCTCTTCTATTTGCTATGGAATTAATGTTTTTGTGGCCCCAAATGCTGACGTGGTCCAATCAAAAGTGTCTTAATCGAGTTTTAGAAGAGGACTGTTGGAGGAGGAGAGAAAAATTACTCCTCATAATTTTTTAGTTGCTCCTAAAAATAAGTTTATGGGGTCAATTTTATGGGAGCATCTTGGAGATGCTCT
Organism: Eragrostis nindensis; assembly: GCA_012490785.1. NCBI lineage: Eukaryota > Viridiplantae > Streptophyta > Magnoliopsida > Poales > Poaceae > Eragrostis > Eragrostis nindensis. The sequence continues at coordinate 21,695 of JAAXCT010000955.1, forward strand.
TATCTAAAATGCTGAGATACTTGTAGTGGTAATAGGGTGTGAATTAATGTCTTTTATACTAAAACAAAAATAAGAAAAATACTTGGTCGGGTCCTTTGTCCATTTTTAATTACTACTAGAGTGGACACGTTGCCACGAAGAAACAGCGCGTACGGAGGGAACTCCTCTGCGCGCATCGTGCCAAGCGCGTCATCAGCAATCTCTCAAACCAAAGACTGTTTCTGTTCGCAAAACGAAAAAAAAAAACCAAAGACAGATTTCTCTCTGCTCTCTTTCACTAGAAAAAGACGAAAGAGAGACGTCGATGCTAATTATTCATCATTCTAGAATACAACGATGCTTTGAATCCGGTTGATCATATAAATGCGCAATACCCGCAGTCAATGTCAAACTAGAAAAGGCTGGACCGCAAAAGAATTCGCAAGAAGAACGAAGTTTCCATAAAATTGAACCTCTGAAGTATCTTAGCAGATTTTGATCAGATGTGATTTGATACAATTAAGTTCTTTAATATATTTTTCGTTACATTTAGAAACATAGTAGATAAAATGAAATAGCGCTGACAAAAATAATTTTATATTTGAAATCTTTGGGACTGACAAGCATCAGAAAACATAGTTTGTTATCTTTCTTTTTCTGAAAGATCGGTGGTTTTGAAGCAATCCCCTTCGTTTGCTTATTATCAGTCGTAAGACTTTTATAGTTGATCCGGTCAACTTTAATCACACTAATGACACAGAGTTCGTCACGGGTACGCCAAAGAATATGCTCAAACTGCTGTTCTCATTTCCCTCTTTCCCCTATCACCCGTCTCGTTCTCCACTTTGGCCATATTGTACTGCACGACCTGTCATCCTCCCGATGCGGCTCACGACAACAACTGAAATCCATACAAAAACCAAGCTTCAGAGTCTCCGCAAAAGGGTCTGCGTTGCCCAAGCAATAGCGTGGTACAGAACAAAACAAATTCCACACTCGTCAAGGATTTGAAACAAGAAAACCACCAGTTATCCCAAAGCGCCCACCAGTTTTAATACCGCAGTTGCGTGCATCATAATCCTCTCTTGCTCGGTCGTCGCTCCTGGTCTCTGTCCGGATAGTCCAGCTTCTTCCCTGTTCTAGATCCTTCGGCTGGCTTGTTTTTCCTCTTGTTACTTGCTGTCTTTCGCTGCCCTGACCAAGGAAGCATCGGCGTTGGCGATCGCGTTTGAAACGTAGAGGTTGTTCTTGGAGAAGAAGGGGCCGGCTCCACCTCTCTGATCTGGTAATCTGATATTGTTCTATCCGTGCCTTACTTTTGATTTTCTGGTCCTGTTTCAAAATCAAAAACGATCGATCATTCAGCGTTCTTTGTGAATTTCTGTCTGAAGTTGTAAGGAACATGCTTTACTTTTGATTTTCTGGTCCTGTTCTGAAACATGATCATTCATACAGTCTCTAGTTTCAAAGATCATTAGTTTATTGGTCTGCTGCTATCTGTAACGGGATTAGGGGAGTAATAATAAGGAGAAGCAACAGGTTTTGTGCCTAATTCGTGTGTTGAGTTCCTTACGGAAGAACCTTCATCTGGTTCCAAATCGTCTGTTCTGTTCGGCCACTGAAATTGTCTCTGATGGAATTATGATATTTGGTTGTAGTTCTTGATCAAGAAGTCTGAGATCGAGAAGATGGAGCAGGAATCCGGTGCAACGCCGATGTACTACTGCCACATGTGCTCGCTGATCATACGGCCTGTGGTGGGCATCGAGGACGTGAAGTGCCCCCACTGCGACAGCGGCTTCGTGGAAGAGATGGCCGCCGGCCGGCAGCGCGGCAACGCCGCCAACCGAGACCGCGCCGCCGCCGATGCGAACGCGGGCGCCGCGGCGACGGAGCGCGAAGTGTCGCTGTGGGCACCCGTGCTTATGGACTACCTCGCCGCCTCGTCCGGCACCCACGGCCTCGACGGCGGCGGCGGCGCCGGCGACCTCGCGGCGTTCGCGCGGAGGCAGTACCGCAACATCGCGCTCATGCAGCTGCTCAGCGCGCTCCAGGAAGCCGAAGCTGCCGCCGACGCCGGCCGCGAGCGGGTCGTCCTCATGAGCCCCGCGGACGCCCGCGCCATGCTCAGAGGCACAGGCACCGGCGCCGGCGCCGGCGGCCTGACGCTCGGCGACCTGTTCCTCGGCCCGGGGATGGACCTGCTGCTAGAGTACCTGGCGGAGACGGACCCGAGCCGGCAGGGCACGCCGCCGGCGAGGAAGGAGGCCGTGGCGGCGTTGCCGACGGTCCGGGTGCGCGACGCCGCGACCTGCCCCGTGTGCCTGGACGAGCTCGCCACCGGCTCCGAGGCAAGGGAGATGCCGTGCAAGCACGCGTTCCACGACCAGTGCATCGTGCCCTGGCTGGAAATGCACAGCTCCTGCCCCGTCTGCAGGTACCAGCTGCCCACGGAGGAGCCCTCCGGCAACAGCGCGGGCGGCGAGCCAAGCGGCACCACCGCGCGCGGCGGCGCCGGCGGCAGCGACGCGGGGAGCAGCGGCAGGAGGCATTGGTTCTCGTGGCCTTTTGGCTGGCTGTTCTCGCAAAGATCAAACGGAAGCTCCTCATCCTCGTCGTGATGGCAAGTACAGCCCCAAAAAAAAAAAATTTGTAGACGTTTATTCCTCTGATCTACGTGACAATTGTCGTACATATTTGTTTATTGGGGATTGGCAAGGGAATTTGACCATCGTAAAGAAACATTCGTTCTTGATCAAGTTGTAGTCTGCTTCATTGAGGTGAAAGGTGAATCTGTATGTTCCTGTACTGCATTTCTGATCTGTCTACTACTCTGCTCATGGTTTCTGCTCTAATTTTCGTCCTGCTAGCTAATGCTACCACCCTCCTTGTTAGCTAAACAAATCTGTCCCTGCGGTTAGGCACCGTGGTCTTGTCATATCTTAACGCGTTCGAGTATAATAAATCTACCAGAGCTTTCTGTTGGTTCGAATCGTTTTCAGCAACGACCAGTTGCATGATTGCAGGTTTCATGCCGAGTCTTTTTGTGGTTCACACGACTTGACTTGGCAAAATATACACCCAGACATACTGAGAAGTGAGAATGGATGGCTTTGGATGGTTTGCTCTTTATGCTTTGGAAGCTTCATAAAGTTTAACAACTAGCATGGGTCTCTGTCAACCGCTAGTCAGTCTGCGGAGATGTTCATGATGCAAAGTTTTCGTTTCGACTCAACAGCTAGGCAGATGGGATGTTCTTGGAAGGTTCTCAAGATTCTGCACATGGTTCGTCCCAAACAAACACCATAACGTGAACGAAACAAAACTACCAAAAGGAATTAACCGGTGAAAACTAAAACCATTAGAGGGAAATAGAGGTGAGAATAACACATAATGCATATAACTTAGTATTTATTATTTAAGTATGTTTCTGGATGTAAACGCTCAGCAAACGCATAGAGCAGTCACCCTAGCAAGACTACCAAAAGGCATTAAATCTGTTTCTGAATAAAACCAACCATTAAAGGGAAATAGAGGTGAGAATAAAACCAACCAATCAACAAGACCAGGACACATAATGCATATAACATAGTATTATTTAGATATGTTTCTGAATGTAAACGGAGCTGCTCAGCAAACGCATATAGCAGTCACCCTAGAGAAGAAGGCAGCATCATTCCTTTCCTAAACTCACTCGGGACATGCAATGAGCCAACAAAATGATAGAGGGTCCAATCACAGCCTAACAAAATTTGCCCCCATGAACACCCACGCACGCCAAGGACACTACTCGACAGTTAAGATCTTGATGATAGATGCTGCACCGATACGATGCAACGCAACAACCGAATCTCCTGGCTTGCAGAGGTTGAGCTTCTTTGCATGATCTATGGCAAAGCTGATGGCTTCCTCAGTTGCCTCAGTATCAGATGCCTTCGCAGTAGCAGCGCTCAACATTGGGATCAGGCCTTTAACGATCATGCTGTGCCTAGCAGGGCGCTCATCGCTGCAAGTCCAATTGAAATCGTTGTCTGTCTTAACTTCTGGAACCACAGCAGATAGCACCGGCATAGCTGGCCTGTACTTCGCCACAAGCCTTGCGGTTGTACCACCCCTTGTCAGGACCAAGATGAGTGATGCTTTGGCAATATTGGCAGTTCGAACCGCTGATGATGCCAAGCTCTCCAATGGACTCATAGGAATTGGGGCAGCATTAGTGATTAACTTGAAAATTGCTCCATAGTCTGTATGTGACTCTGCCTGCAAGCAAATTCTGGACATTGTCTGCACAGCTAGCTCCGGATATGCCCCAGCCGCAGTCTCACCGCTAAGCATCACACAATCAGTGCCATCCAGGACAGCATTTGCAACATCGGTGGCTTCAGCACGTGTAGGTCTGGGAGATTTAATCATGGACTCCAGCATCTGCGTTGCAGTAACAACAGGCTTTCCTTGCACATTGCATTTGAAGATCATCACCTTTTGAGCATAGAATATCTTCTCAATAGGTATCTCCATTCCCAAATCTCCTCTGGCAACCATGAAAGCATCTGAGTTTGCAAGGATCTCATCAAAATTGGCAACCCCTTCCTGGTTCTCAACCTGCACATAAGAACACAATACTATAAGAAACAAACTACAGTGTACAATTAGGAAATGCGAGTTTATGGAAGAGATAAGCATACCTTGGACATGAGTAGGATTGATTTGGCATGTTCACCAAGCACACCACGGACCATCTGAAGATCTGATCCTTTGCGTACAAAGGATAGTGCTATCATGTCAATCTTATTTGGAACACCCCACTGCAGGATGTCCACTTTGTCCTTTTCAGTTAATGTTGGGAGATCCACAATGACACCTGGTAGATTGACATTCTTCCTCTCACCGAGAAGGGCCGAGTTCTCACAACGGCAACGAACCAGGCCTTGCCCAGGATCACAAGAAAGCACAGTGAGTGTGATGGTGCCGTCAGCGCACAGTATAGTGCTACCAGGCTTCAGATCTACAGCAATCTTTTGGTAGCTCATGGAAATAATGTTCTCATCACCCTTTATGGAATAATCAGTGGTGATGGTAATCTCTTTCCCCTGTGTCAATGTTATAGGCTTGCCATCTTTCAAAAAGCCTGTGCGAATCTCTGGTCCCTGTAATGAATAATATATTTTATTTTTGTTAATCAATGAAACATGTTCAGTATCGAGCGCAAATTTGTGACAAACAGTACGTGGCAGAAGTTTGCACGCTACAACTATAACATCTTACTCTAATATCATCAAACAGCAACCAAATGCTTCAAAAAAATGTAGCATAAGTTGATGGCGTGCCATCTAAAATGTTGCACATTCAGTAAAGTGCAAGCTAGGCCAAGTAGAAAATCTCCTCAAAACAAACACACAATTCAAGAGCATCAGTAGAGTCAGACAGATGATAGCATCTAACAGTTCAGGTAACCTTAAGACTGTACTAGAATAACATCGACTCGGTCGCAACGCAGAATATGCAGATAATTTAGCATTCGGGAAAAAAAAATGCAGATAACGCCTTATATACATGGCCTGGACTGGACTAAGTATGTAGAAGACGTCATACATCACACCAGAACAACAATTTGTACCAAATATAATCAGAACATGGTAACAATAATTAAGATACATTATAATTGTCCAGGACTGTTTAACCTTTCCTGAAACCCAAGAATATATAAACTGACAGTGAACAGAACCATCTGGCACTAAGGACCCCAATAGCCAGTTTTCAAACAAATATATACTCAATTTGTTGAAGCTTCTATAGGTGGATAACACTCTTGAATGGTTTTAAAACAAGAGCAACATGTGTCTACAGTCATCACTTTACAAATCGAACACGAAAGAGACTCAGCTGATAAGTTACAAATTCCACGTTCAGTAGACATATTTAATACGGATTTCTAATTCCATACGTTACTGCCATGTTTGATAAGCATATATAGACAACAGTTGCACACATCATGTATCGAGCCTAAAGTGCGTACCGTGCAAAATTCCAACGAGCCACGCCACAAACGTCATCATGACAAAGACCCTGGCCAGTGACCATCTCGATTTACATAAACAAACTAGGTGCGAACAACTAACACAATTCTTTTTGAGATTATTATGCTATTCTAATTAAGCCCCACTAGACAATACACGGAGTACATTGAAACAAATTCTTGGTCCCATGTTGCCCCCAACAAACGTGTCAATACCTGCAAACCAGGAGCCACAATCTTGGCCGTGTCTCAACCTATCTCGACAGGACACAGGTCAAACCATAAAGAAACGACACAAACACATGCCATGGGCCAGACCTAACCATGCAACTATTTGGGGGGCGCGGCCGTAATAACTCGAACAATTCGCAGGCTTGTGAAGTCGGAGTACCATTCATCATAGGTGTAACTCGTTCAATTCAAGACGCCATAAACGCAACTGAATCGCAAATACTAACAAGCAGATGGAAAACAGCCAGCACACAGATCCGATCGAGCGGCTACGACGACGGAAACCTAAAACAAACAGGGTACCGATACGAAACGTTGGACGAGTGCATGAGAGAAGGAGGGGGTCGTTAATTAGCGGCGGACCTTGGTGTCGAGCATGACGGCGCAGATGATGCCGGTGATCTCCATGGCCTTGCGGAGGTTGTCGAGGGTCTCCTGGTGGTACTCGTGGGAGCCGTGGGAGAAGTTGAAGCGGGCGACGCACATGCCGGCGCGCAGCAGGCGCGCGCACATCTCGACGGAGCGCGAGGCCGGGCCGAGGGTGCAGACGATCTTGGTCTTGGGCCGGCGCCGCCATATCTCCTCGGGCCCCTCGCCGCCGGCGAGGCAGTCCGCGGCCGCCATTGCCGCCCCGAGGTCGACGGAGGGGGAGACGGCTAGGGCCGGGCGGGCGAATGCAGGCATGCGGTGCGAGCGATTTGATCAAGGCGGCGCGCGGCGGGGAGAGGAGAGGCGAGGAGCGCAAGGTGGGTGCAGCAGAGGCGAGGCGGTTGGATCGGAGGGGAAGCGAGAGAATATATGAAGGGTGGGTGGTCAGGGAGCGGGCCCTGCCGTAACTCGTCGTGGACGCGGCGGTGGGCTTCGCGGCTAGGGTAACCGGGCCCTGCCAACTTGGAAATTACGACTGCCTTGGAGAAAAGGTTTTGGTTTTACTTCCTTTTTTCTTGAGCTTGAAGAGAAAGTTGCGTGCGAACAAATACGGTGCTGTACAGTATTTCTTGCGAGAGAAAGCGGAGATCAATTACTCCTATTTTGGTTAGTTCAATTGACCTGCCTTTCTTAGGCAACCCGAAACTAAAAAAGGGAACAATGCCAGGCTCACAAAATCGTGCAGTTGAAACAGTTCGTCGCGGCTTCTAGAGAAACTCAAATCGTCAACCTCGAGTCCTCGATCACAACATAAAGACATTTTTGCGGTACGGGATCCGGTATGGAAATTTTCACGTTCCAAATGAGACGGCAGGTTTCATCCACATAACCATGAAAGACGGAGGGGCCGCCGCCACGCTCGGTCCTCGGTCCATACTGCCCGACCCCGCATTGGAAGGATTCGGTGATAGTATGAATGATGCCTGGCTCTTCTCCGACATTTGTGCTCGATCGAGTACACACGGTTTGAACAGAGCAGAATCGCCGTACCGTTTCCTCAGAATCTTCTTGGTCAAGAACTACTAGCTCGTGGCTGGATCACCCAGCAACATACTTTAAGCCCGTGAGTACTCTTGTTTATGAACTGGAGTATCATGTGATTGTTACTACTAATACGCCTGCATGTTTCATCTCAAGGCGACAGTAGCAATGCTCAAACGTACGGACTAGAATTCGGAATCGCTCCTTCGACGGGGACCAATGTCACGTCCCGTTGTCGTCTCTGCTACTAGCACCATTTCGAATCAAGGCGGTACCTTCCATACCATGGGTCGAGAGCTTCAACAAAGCTCAGGCCTCGGCGACGGCGAAGCGTGGAGGCAGGACGACCGACGACCTGCGCGTCGCCCGAGAGGTCAACAAGAGCTGTTGCTGCCTGCCTGGCAAGACGATGGAAAGACGTGAAGAGCGGGGGCAGCAAAGCACTGCACGCACCTTCCATGCGCATGGCTTGTTTCGTCTGTCTTGTCTCCAGCGGTGTGCACCGTGCAGTCAGTCCTCTGCGGAAGCAAAAGGCGCTGCATGCAGCATGGATCCTAGCGCCCGTTCTATCTGTTGCCTCTCTCTTTCTGTCACCGCAGCTTGCCACTGTTCATACTCGTAACTCGTTCAACGCAAAGACAGCAGGCCCAAACACACAGGTCACTTGCCCCGTTGCACGGTCAAAACTAGGGGGCCGGCGCAGGATGCTGGAAATCCGGCGACGGGCGGCGGTTCAGCTCACCTCCTCGCCCCGGTGCGTGCGACCACCGCCTCGGCATCCGGCCCCCGTCTAACGGTCGTCGTCGCCCGGGTTGCCACTGCAAAAAGTTCATCGAGGTTGTGGGCCGAGCGTAGAACCCAACCAACCACACAGGCCGACCCCTTCTTTTTCATTCACAACGCCCGGGCCTTTGAAGCAGATCAGCCCAAGGCACAAACCCAATCAACCCATCGGAAAATCATCGGTCGCTTAAGTACACAGGTGTTTTGATCTCAAAAAAAAAAAAAAAGTACACAAGTGTTTCGTCAGTCTACCGACTAGAAGACGCTAGGCCAAGAAGCGGCAGGCCAGTGGACAGTGGTCAAGCACGGCTTTAGGTTGCCTGCCCGGTTGGGACCAGATCCAGCGGCGCAACAGCCGCCCTGCTCAAAGCTGTTGCGCTTTGCACCATCCAGGCCAGCCCACCACTGGATGCTCCTGGCCTCCATCACCGGTCCCAGGAATGTTGCCTTTGCCTAACCACCACTGCAACCTCCTGTAACGTCACAGAAACGACGACTTCACTTCACCACTACAAACTCCAGCAACAACAAAAACACCCATCTTTACTTGGGTTCTCATTTACGTGCACAGAGCACATTGTTTTCTTACGACTACAGACATATGCATGTCCTCAGGGTCTGATTAGAAAAAACGATTTCACATCGAATAAGTGAGAAACAGGCAGCTGGTCTTACTCTTCACAGTTATCATGAACCAGCATCTATGCAGCCGTTAGATGTTCCTGTTTCCCCCGCAACCAAGATGACCAGAAGAGTTTATATTAGTATTCTGCAACCAAAACTGGGCAAACACTCAAAGTCACACTCACACACAATAGCCTACCTGTGCCACGGTTCACACGTGTTCATCCTGCTGGCTCTCGAGCCTGCACAACACAACACAAGGAAGTCGCGGAACAAAAGAACCGGCCAGGAGAGGTGGACATAGGCGATATATTCCTCCTCATCTTTCACCCAGAAAAAAGCGCTGGATTCCTTCCTCCCAGCTTTGTCAACATCGCTTTTCCTTATTCCCTCCTCTCGGGATCGCGTGCCTCCCTGCGCAATCGATAATTGTCAAGAGCTGCTCACAGAGAAAGAGGAAGCATACGATTCCAACCACTTAACAAGTAACAACTGAATGTAATCTATGCGCAAAGACAAAGTTCTCCCCCCTTGCTCACTTCAATCAGATTCAGCGCAAAAGATAAAGCTATGGCCAGAAAGAGTTTATTCCATGTTCTAATGCGTAGTAGTTTCAGTTTATGCTCCCTGATGATCGGCCATCATCGAACACAATTCCGAGCCAATGCTCATGGAATCGCGGGGTCGATATGGAGAGACAGAAATGCACCAGCATGACTCCCTTGAGCAGGATGAAGGAACATATATCATATCAAGAGGACCATTTTCTTAACTTAATGGATGGAACACTAGTTACCTGTAAGTACAGGAATTCCCTGAACAACTTTGGAGGAGACTGGATGATCCACAAAATGGCAACAAGCAACCCATGCAAATAGCAACCTATAAAGAACACCAGTACTGGCCTGGACCACTCCTATTAGTTACTTTGGAAAGAACACCTGTGAAGCTTTTGTTTTTTAAAGGCCCTTTAGTATCTAAATGCAACTGGTTATGTTTTTCTTTTTTTTTACCATCATGATGATTTCTGAAACTCAAGGTGACACAGGTTGCATTACTTACTAGTCACTACATTGCCAGAACAAAAGGACAGGAATAATATGAAAATGAACTCGACAGAACAAATCATCAGGAAGGGATTCCTACAAGTCAAAATTGTAGTGCCTCAAGTTATAGACAAATCACTCTACACAAGACAGAAGTTACTGTTGTCTATTTCCAAAACTAGACTTTATGCCACTTAAGAGGCACTTTTACCTGGGCATGAAGGTTGCATAAGACTAACTAACTATGACGTTTGTATAAGCGCGTACTCAAGGCAAAGCAGCACACAACAGTGAAAGAAAGGAACTAAACCATCGTTTTTAAGCCCCTACTTTCTGTGCCTTACATACAACAGATAGCAACCAAACTCAGAAGGCTGCTTCATCTATATGCACAGCGGCACAGCCCATAAGATTCGCTTATCCACTTTCCTTTTCTTTGATAGCTGAACAAGTACAAAACTTACAAGAGGAGACAAAAGGGAACCACATGCTTATTCCAATATTCCATGCTTTGCTTTTGTGCAGTCCCAAGGAAGGCATCACTAACAGAATAAGTTCCTTTTCACTTTATTTATATGCAAAACTGTATCCAATTCTTCTTCGGGATGCATCCAGTCAAAAAAGAAATTCAAAACTCCAGTCTCGTGTGAATGATAAAACAATTTCTTAATCAACTATATTAATATGCTTGTATACGCTGAACGTATACATATGCCACAGCATCTATCGTTGTAAAACATGCAGAATCCAAATCAATGCCGACTGTCCATAGATGTTGCCCTTTGATTTCACAATGGAATTGCAGTGGAGACTGGACTGGAGAGTAGAATTAGTTCTAAACAAGGAAGATATAGTCCAAGAATCTAGTTAGCCTACAAGTTCAAAGACTATTACAAACTATACCGACTCAAAAGTTCTTCCTGCCAACACGGTTCCTACTTTTATCTGCAAGACGAATAAACTTAAGAAATCATGCATGCCCGTAACCCCCTTTGTGCCAAGTTAAAGCAATATCAACCATATTTGTTAGTGCAGAATCAGAATGCAAGTGTGTTCTCGGAATTGACAAATAAAAAGATGGCGTGCATGGGGTCCACAGGTACCTAAACGAATAAGTATAATATCTCTATATCTCTTTTCAGCTGCTGCAAAGATTGGGTCAGGCTTGAGTGTTTGTTCCAGCGATTCGAAATTCTCTTCTCACTTGCACGCCTTATAAGACCAGTCTCCGCATACCATCTTGGCATGGGTATTCATAGTTTGGTAGAGCAGCTAAAGGTCATCTGACTCCCCAAGAATATAGCTTCAACGTGCGAGGAACAATCCTTAGTTACCAAAACAAAGGGCGGATAAACTTCAACAGACAGCTCCCATCAGGATTGTGCAGTCTACACAGAATCTCATTACGTAACAGAATCGTCAGAGGTATGGGATTGGATGTGTTCTTTGCTTTGCTAAAACAAAGAAAACAAGATCTCTTGTCATAAGCCCTAACATATGATGCATTCATGTCAGATGTACCATCATCAACAACAGCTGCAGAGCCATGGCCATTTCCTGTCTTCCAGGCAGACATACCCTCCGGAGAGGCACTTGCTTTTGCAAGGAGGAAGTGTTCCAGCAGAGCCAGGGCTCATGCTTTCAACTGATGCTAAGCCTAGGTTAAAATGGACACCTGAGCTACATGAGCGATTTGTGGAGGCTGTGAATCAACTCGGTGGACCAGATAGTAAGTACACACTTAAAACACTTAAGCTATAATACAAAGCAAGTACATGGAAGATTGCCATCTAAACACTGTTAACAAATTGCAGAAGCTACGCCAAAGACAATCATGAGACTCATGGGTGTCCCTGGACTCACTCTATATCACCTTAAGAGTCATCTTCAGGTATGTATAGTTTTTTTAGTATTGTTGTTTTCCCTTATACACACCTCCCGTCAAGAAACTAAATTGTTTTCGTTGTTACTAGAAATATAGACTGAGCAAAAATGTCCATGCTCAAGTTAATGGGGGAACTGCGAAAAATGGTAAGAATAACCGATAACGTTCTCATTACTTACCAACCTTCTATTAGCTTAGTCCTGAACGTCTTTTCCTCTCTTTAGTGGTTAGTTGTGCCATGGCAATGGAAAAACCACATGAAGGAAATGGATCGCCAGTCAGCCACCTAAACCTTGGAGCCCAGACAAACAAGTAAGAGATGAAATAAATCATAACTGTTTGTCTCAACATGGTTGCAGAAGATAATTTAGTTTTGCGTTTTATCAGATCTGTGCACATAGGTGAAGCCCTACAGATGCAAATTGAAGTACAGAGGCGGCTACATGAGCAACTGGAGGTACAGAACACCAGCTCAGAAATCATATTACCAATGAATTTGCCACTTTTACATTATAATAATGCATAAACTTCACATTTTCTTGACTGATTCATTTCTAGCAGTACCATTGACTAGATTTTGTTGCCAAATCTATAAAATAAAAACAAAATGTATCTTAAATCAGTATGTGCATACTGGAAGTTTAGAACACTTACACACTAGTCATGTCTACTGACAAATACCAATTAAGTAAACTTAAGAATCACTAATCCAACTTCATAGATACGCACTAGTCATGTCTCCTGACAGATGTCGATCCAACTGGATCTCAATCACCATGCTTTAAGGAAACTGCATTTGATTGTTCCGATCACTCAATTTTGTGCCAATCACTAACTTCATCTTTCTCCTTCATGACTAATTGCATCGTAGCTGCATATTTATTGCCCAGTGTACCCACAAAATAAGCATGAAGGCCGCACATATCGATAGCTCCACTTTATCAATAAAGTATATGCTCTCTATACCAGAATTGACTTCTAGTAAAAAGAAAAGGTCCGAAATGCAAGAGTGTTTTCAAAGTTGTCTAGCAAGACAGATAGTTTTGTAGTGCATTTGAATGAACTAATTTCAACAAAAGTTCAATATTTCATCAACCTTCTTACTATGCAAAAATGCTCCTTCGTGCTGATTTGCGCATGATTTATTATGCAAACTATGCAAGGGGTTCATTATTAAGGCAATTTCAGTGCAACATGGTTAGAAGGCAGTGTCAAACACTGATAATGTGATCACTTACATGCAACAACGCCTCTCATCAGGTACAAAGGCACTTGCAACTACGGATTGAAGCACAAGGGAAGTACCTACAATCAGTGCTGGAGAAAGCGCAGGAGACACTTGCAAAGCAGAATGCAGGCTCCGTTGGCTTAGAAACTGCAAAAATGCAATTGTCAGAATTAGTCTCAAAAGTATCAACAGAGTGCCTCCAGCATGCCTTAACAGGCTTTGAGGAGATTGAAGGTTCGCAAATGCTACAAGGTGTGCAACTTGGTGATGGATCAGTTGACAGCTGCTTAACTGCATGCGATGGATCGCAAAAAGATCAAGATATCCTATCAATTAGCCTTTCTGCACACAAAGGAAAACAGATAGGAGGCATGGCCTTTGACCAAATGACGAAAGAAAGAGTAAGCGAGGATTTGTTTCTTGACAAACTAAGTAGGACACCTCCAAGTCACCACGAAAGGCGTGAAAGGAGAGATGAGTTTAGTATGTCATGCCAGGCAGCTAACTTGGATCTGAATATCAATGACACAAATGATGGGCCACAGAACAGCAAGAAACTTGACTTAAATGGGTTCAGTTGGGCCTAGGAGTAGGAGGCAAGCGATCTTGCCAATTGATTCAGACTTGTTTTATCGAGAGTAACAAGTCATTATCCTCGGTCTTGGTCTGCCAAGATGGTAGAGGCGAGAACAAGTAAAAATTGGATGATTCATCCAAAGATCAGTGACAATGTCTTATGTACAAATTGCAAGAGCAATGTGGCCCTGGGGCCACTGGTGCTGGTGGGCATCACGATTCAGAGAAATAAGTTGAGGATAATTAGAACATGTAGATCGGTAGAGGGTACTGGAGGACTCGGCGTTCTCCTCACATTATTGTGACACTGTATGATAGATATATAACGAATTTTGTCATGTAACTGATTTCTCCTATTTATTTATAAGATTAGAGGAACAATGATTTCTCTTATGGATTGCCCCTTTTTTGTAGCAGCAACGTTTGTTGCTACACCCTACTTTCATCTAGTGGATCTACAAGCAACTCTTGCATAGAAATTACATGCAGAAGGCATCCCCAAAGGATCTAAATCCCACAGGCATGAAACCAAGTCTCATATAATTCGTTTCTCCCCAAAGGAGCAACCCAAGACCGGGGCGCACAACGAAACGGCAACTCCCGATTAAAACGGAAACGAAGAATCTAGCTAGCAGCCGCAAATCAAACAACGCGTACCTCCAAATTGATCTGGGTGGCGGTGGCGGCTGGTGGATGCTCGCGGAAGGGGAAGCATCTTCCCCTGCCAAAAAGAAAAAGCCTCCAAAAACACGGCGCGAATTAGTCGATTTTGAGAAGACGAAGAACCAGTGGCCGCTCTAGCTCCTCATTATGGTTTCGCCGATTGAATTCGCTCCCAACAATTTGTCTGCTCTCCTTGGTCCAAAATTCAATTTTCTTTATTTCCGAGAGGATTTTTCCTTGCTTTGGGCCTTTGGCGAACGTTCACTGAAGGATTCAGCTCGTGGGCCAGCCAAAGACTTTTAGCACGGGACGCCCTATGTGCAGAACCTCCGACGAGATCTGAGCGATAGGTCAGGCCCACGGCCTGTTCGGCGTCGACCCACGGCCCGTATCACCTTCTTCTTCCTCGAGCCGCCGCCGCGCCGCCACCCTCGATCGCCGTCGTCGTGCTCGCTCCCGCCGCCTCCGCCTCCCGCCCGGCTCCGGCGGCGTCTCCGCCGCCTTCGCCGCCGCCCTCGACCGCCGCCGCACTAATCCGGCGAGAAGTAACGCCCCCGTCCTTACCCCGCCCACCGCCGACAGCCACCACCGCGGCTGGCGGCGTCCCCGTCGCCCCGCCCGCATCGCGTCGCCCACCGCCGGTCAGGCCTGCAGCCGCCTTCTATGTCTGGAGGGAGGAGGAGGAGGAGATCGTCGGGGTACAAATCCCGTGCACTAAGGGATTCTCCGGCGAGACGCCCCCGCCCCGCCCTCCTCCATCGTCTCCGGCGGCTCCGTCGCCGGATCCGCGACCGCCGCCCTCCGCCGCGCTAACCCGGCTTCGCCGGGCTCGTCGCCGTCGCCGGGAGGCAGGAGGAGGAAGAAAGAAGCTCGACCGTCGGATGGCTGTTTGCACGAATCTTAAAGCTGTCCGATTAAAAGAATTCCATCGGGCGGGCTACATATAGGATCCACCCTTGAGCACAGGTGTAAATGGCCCATTCCGGCCTGCTTCTACTGGGCCGCCATGAACTAAAACCATATCACGCGGCCCCGGCTGGTTCGGTCGGTCGTTCCTCGGTTCACCAGATCGCTGGCAGCACCTCAAAAAAAAAAAAAAAAAAACACCAGATCGCTGGCATGCGCTCGGATGCAGAACACTTACCTCGACACCAATTGCGGGGGGAGACCGGGACAGTTCCAGTGCCATAACCGCATGATATGGACAATCGACAATGCCATTGATCTTGATCCACAAACCGAACTGCGTACGTCCTGCCGGGAAACACTGTCACAATCTATGTCACTGTAACTGTATCCACCTATCTGAATAATCAGCGCCGCAGTTCGCTGCAACTGGACGTCAGATTAGCTCCGCCTTGTGTTGACCGACTCGGCCAAAAGCGAAATTCAGAGCGATATGCAAACCAGCTGGGTACAGAAAATATCTCGCAGCAAGTGATCTTGGCACCAGCTGCATCCTGCTACGGAACCTATAACTTGTCCCTACGATCCTCTCCTCTTGCAGCCACTGAATAATTCGGCTGCCTAATTCTGCACTCCCGGCATGACTGACCTGACGCTTCGTCCCCCATTCCAAATGCTACTTTGAATAGAGTAATCCTACGAGCTAGACTTGAGCTTACACAGTTACACTTTACAATATGATCAGCCCATACGTCGTCAGCTCCTCCCATCCCAGGTCCATCGTCGCCTCGCCTTTCAATCTTGGCGTCTTAATCTATCAGCTTGGTGCGTGCCCAAGTCGTAAAAGCCCCCTTCGTGATATGCAGCTATATGTACTCTACGTTATCTCAGTTTGAACTTTGAAGAGAGGCGAGACGGGCGAGGCAATGTTGGTGGCGGCAACTTGCGTGTTCCTTTTTCTGCATGCCACATCAGACGGCGCCATTTTATTCCTCATTTTCACTAGCTACACTATCCTTGACATATGGAACTTTCGGCGTCCGGATCGATCGGAGCACTGAAGAAGCAAGAGGGCGCCCTTCTAGAACCAGAGTATATATGGTTCTTGTCCTGTACTCCACTCCGTAAACTCGAATCTGTAGCAGAAAACGAGCTTCAATCACTTGATACCTGCATGTGTGGTCCATTCCATTGTAGTACAGTAAGTATACTATGTCGTTACGTACCTACAGTTATAGTTGCTACGTACTTTGGTCTATGTTGATTGTTGGGTAGTGGACCACGCATGCCTCGTACTTACACAAGACGACGGCGAGTGCGGTTGAAGGACCAGATACAAACCGATCGCGATCGATAAACAGGAGCATTTTTGGGTAATCGAGTTCAATGATACTACTCAAGGTTACACTCGTCGGTTAGTGCTCGTGTGTATCACCGCTGGACGCGGGAGCATCCATTCCGTTGGACGGATCGCCACGCATTTGATCCACGTTAGGCAGCAGGGTCGACGGACCCAGAAGTACAAACCGAGAGCAAGTATAGAAGAGTCTTAAACAATTTGACCCTCCTGGCACGCACCCTTTCTTTTTCCAGCCACGGCCCTTGTCTCGAGCGACGCCAAACCTGGTTCGGCGAGATGATGGCGAAGAAGGAAGGAAAGCACCGACAGCGAGAGGAGGCAGCCCGGACGGAAACAGGACATCCGACCGACATCGCACGTCCGTTTTCCACAGATCCCCAGCTCGGAATTCTTTAGCGCGCGCGCGACGTACGCGACGGGGTCGCTGCTCTTGCTAGCTAGCTAGAAGTACAGGATCCAAGGCTGCCAAGGATGCCCAGAAACCGTGCAAGATCTAAGCGCTTTTCGGGGGCAGATGACGAGGCCGCCGCGACGCGCTTTTCTCCCGGATAGGCTACATGGGGCGGTGGAGGGCAGGTGCCGTCGGCCGGCGCGACACGACACGTCCGCCCGCCCGCCCGAGGTACAGCACAGCTAGCTATACCGCGCGCGCGCGGCCACGATCCAACCGCTGTGCCACGAGCCGTGGCCGGCCGCGCCGCGCCGCCCGATCGATCATTATTCTCTCTCGATGCTCATCAGGCGATGTTCAATGCACCGCCGGCCGGGGTGCTGTCATGGCGTTACGCATGTCTGTTACCGGGCCGGGGTTTCCGATTCAGTGTTCGCAGTACACACGCGAGACTTTTCTTTTCGCCGTGCGACGAATCGGCCGCGCGTATGTAGTATCATACTTGTGTCCGGCATGTGGGCTCATGTGCATTGGGCATGTGCGAGGTGCTACATTGTGACACCTAGAAGGCGAAGGGATTTGAAAAACAGGAGTTCAAGTACTGGCTAGCTGGTGTGTGACGTTTGAAGCGGCTTCTTAGTTGTGAGAGTAGCAGGGAAAAAGAACTTTTCATGTGCAAGTATCTAAATTAATTAATTATATGTTGAACTTGGGAAAGCAAGTTTCGTGGAAACTACTGCCTACTGGAACACAAGTGGACATATCCCACTTGTAAGTGCTTAGCTAGCTGACATGCTAGTTAGTCCAAAAATAGCGCAAATGTATGGCTCTGAAGAAGGAAAAACATTCATAAGGTCAGCGAAAAGGACACATGACATTCTATATGTTGCTACAGAGTCTTTAAATCCAAAATAGAATTGAGGCAAGAATGAAAAGGAGCGCTGTATATTCATCGAAACTTTTCTTGTAATGAAGGAGCACACATCATTTTGAGCCCTTTATTGAGCAACCTGCTTTTTTTTTTGCGATTACACAGTACAATTCAGACACTCATAACGCGTGCAAACTCACCCTTATGAATGCACATACGCAAACCATACCCATATGAGCATCTTCGAAGATTATGTATGAATATTGTTATAGGTCATATTATTGTCAGGATTATACCATATGTATAATTCAGTCGTGCCTAAAATATCTAGAATCATCAAAAGTTAACCCTCCTTGACTCTAACATGTGTTTCATTCTCGTATCTAGTCCTACTACCATTCATTATGATTTAATTACACAAATCTGACTAAATGAGATAAACAAAGTCCAAGAAAATCTTGTGAGGATTATATCATTCCAACCGTGTTCTCTGACATGTATATGGCACTATATATCACGAAAATAAACCAATACAAACGTGCATCCGTCTAGCTCAGAAGAATATAGCTCGCCTATCAAGGGGACGCATGCGGGGACACGCATATCCTTGTAGTGAAAATGATGATAGAAGACATCCATTTTGTAATATGTAATTAATATAATCGAGGACGCCGACCGCCCACGCTTTCGGTCGTAATTTTTAAGGACATACAAGTACTTCTCTTGGTGGTGCAATACATAAATATATTGCTTAGCTGCTAGCTTCTGTTCTCGATGGACGATGGATGATGGTATAATCATTTGCATTCAAACTTCGTGCCATATATGATTGAGTTGCATCCCATCTGATCCAATGAGTATTCAGTAAAAAGACTTGTGGATCTAGCTAAACGGGCAGTTCTAAGTTGGCCTTGTGACCTGAGGATCAAGAAGCGGAAGGATTGATGTAAGATAATCATACAAGTACAGGTACGTATATGGCAAGAAGAAACATAAAAATGGTATGCTAGCTTGTGTACATCCATGCATGCATAGTGCACCTACACTAATATGCACTTAGAGCGCTTTTCAGTGGATATAAAATTGCACGTTGTAAGATGCATGATGATAAATGGCGACGAGATGATATGGATGGTTACCAAGAAATAGCTTTCACCCATTTGCAGGCTCTGCGTGAGAATGCCGTAGTCGTTGACTGGTAGGAGGGCCCCGGTGGAGTGGACGAGCATCACATCCTGGCCGAACATGGCTCGCAAGTCTATTGGACCCCTTGGAACCTCCATTGGAACTCCATTGATGAACACCGTGATCGTCGCTAGAATTAGCAAGCAATCAGCCGATCAGTCAGCAGCCAGGTAGCCAACTTACAGTCCACTCGAAAATAATATATCAGAATCTTAGGATCGATATCTAGCATCTATAAACACCTATGCAAGCTCTTTTTTTATTTTTTGCGGGGACCCATGCAAGCTCTTTGCCAGTAAAATATATTAATTAACAGACGAATGCAGAAGCTCTCATGAGAATATTAGCATCGGTCCTAACTCGCTGTTACTACATATTGTTCGTAGTCACGGTTAGGACCTCTCTATATCATATAGGGCGGCGTGCCAACTGCCAAGTCATTTTGGGTCCAATTTTTAGTATGATATGATCAACTTGATGGTGACAAGCAAGCATGAACAATGGCATACACGCAGTTTTCATAACAAAAGAAATTGATTGCACGGTAGCATACATATGATTCCTTGCTTTAACCTAGCTATAAAATGGTTCTAACTAGTGATAATTGATGACTGTATATGTAAGGTAGAAATACTTATATGCTAGTACGTATGTGTTCACGCATGCAGGGAATACTGAGATACCAACAAAAGCATTCATTGGTACGTATAGTGGCATATACTCCATTCTACCTCCATTCTTTAATTGTTCATTACCGCAGTGGGTATCAAATAGTTCAATTGCAGCAAACAAGTGTCCTACTACCTCCATTCTTTAATTGTTCATGCATGTTGTTAAGAACGGAGAGAGCAATTAATTCCATGCATGGATTACATGGAGGGTTAAGCATATGCAGAAACTTTCGAAAGATAAGCTAGAGATTGCTGCATGCATGATCAGTATATGAGTGTCACTGTTATATATCTTGAGTTTCATTTTTTACTTAAAGTTTCAAATTCGGTAAATTCTTGTTTCTTCAGCCTGATTGAGACGATCAATTTCAGTTTATATAAGAAAATAACGTAAGTATATAGGATGAAGAGGAGATATGTATCATGTGGTATGATCTTATGCACCGGTAGACTTGGGAAGTAGTAACCGAACAATAATACTGAAACGCCTAGCTAGAGTAGAGAACAAGAACTGATGTAATTAACTAAGGAAGACCAAGGTACTCCAGTATAGTATGCATCCAAAAGATCTAAGCTAGATCTCCTTGAATTCCGCATCACTTCAACAGAAAGGAAGGAAACTGAACTGGCTGAAATCAGCATTTACATGGACCATGAGTTCACTCAGTAGGTCTTGCGTATGCACTAGCAAAAACCTCGCATGTGGACTTGCCAAAAACTACCGAATTGTAGGCTTTTAGGTTGAAACAAGACAACGAACTGAAATAATTCTTCTCAAAAACAAAAACACATGCATGAAATAGACAACCCAACTGATCAAAGATTCCAAGGAAAAACAACCGCAAATTAAGTTAGATCGGCTTGCAGTGGTACTCACCTGCAGGTAATTGTTGATACGAGTAATACTGCTGCAGCTGCGGCTGCTGTTGCGCGGGTGTGCTCGGCGCCAGGGAAGACGAGACGACGGTGCTCTCCACGAACCCCATCTGCCGAGAGATGGCGAAGAGATCGTCACCGCCGCCGCCGCCGCCGCTGTCCACCACGTCCCCCATCAGCCCGGGCGCCAGCGGCGACGAAGCGCCGCACGACGTCTGGAAGTACCCACCACCGGAGCCGGGCGGCGCCCCCGCGGCGAACGCAAACAGCCCCAGCGACGACCCTCCCGTGCTTCCCGACGACGACGACGAGCTCGCCTGCTGCTCGTACTGGCACGCGCTCCCACCCATGGCCAGGGGATGATGATGCCCGGCGCCGGACGGCACGCCGACGGCGGCAGCGCTGGCCGCGGGAGAGGTGTTGGCCGCCGGGGACGACGCGGCCGCCGCTGCCGCCGCGGCGGCTGCGGCCTGCATCTGTCGCTGGCGACGGCGCGAGCGGGATCGCCGGTTCTGGAACCAGTAGAATACGTTGGCGTCGCCGACGGCGCCGAAGCGCTCGAGCAGCTTGCGGATGCGGACGGTCTCGTCCTTGGGCGGGTTGACCATGCCACTGTTGAAGATGGACTCGAGGATGAGTATCTGCTCCGGCTTCGGCGTCCATCGCGACCGCACCGGCTCCCCGCTCCCCCGGCCGCCGCTGCTGCTGCCGCCGCTGCCGCGCTCCTCCGGGCTGCCGCCCGACGACTGCTGCCTGTCCGGGCTATTGCTGCTCCCCTCCATGGATCGCTCGCTCGAGTTGGGCAGGGTGGAGAACGTTGGGTAATTGGAATCTTTAGCTCTTGGAATATGAGAGCGACACACACTACGTGTGAAGGGCAGTAGGTTAGAGACTCAATTGCTCGATCGAGAGAGGAGTGGCTAGGTAGCTTGAGGGAGATCGAGGCACCCAATTTTTAAGGGAACGGGCAACCACACTTGCACACTCATGTCCTTGTTCTGGGGTTGTACTTATAGGGTCGGAAGGACTGGGGGTGGCTAGCTAGGGAAGAGAGGAAGAATGTCCTGGAGAAGCCTATCTCCAGTGGAGAGTTGTGGCGCATGAACTTTTACTGCAAGGCCCCCCCTTTGTAAAAACAAAAGGGGAGACAAATGTTGGTTATGAGAACTGAAGAAGCGCTTTGCTAACTAATGTTGGTTAGGTGCCAACCAGCTTTGATTCATCTCTGCTACATGCTCCAGTAGTCAAATCAGTCGGTAATTAAACACTGTAATATTTTGTAAGGAAAAGGCCAAGGCACATTCGCATGTTCTTACCTTATGGGGAAGATTGAGTTGCTGTTTGCTTGCTATTAAAATTCCTTGCTTTGATTAATTTGTAGGAGCGCTAACTGGTGGAGAATCCACTGGTTTTTATTTCTGCGGATACATGGATCTAACCAGCTTACTGGAAGTGCTAATTGTGCCCTTAACTAAGAGTACTTGTGCGGGTGGTATGTAATTAGGCCTTAGTTTTTAGGAGACATCAGGAGAGAGTAGGTGGCATGATGACTAAGATGCCCACTGATTACTATTGGCTCGTTTTATGGGAGAGTGCAATGTTTCTAGTGATAGCAACATTGTCAGGATGAGACTAAACAGCGGAAAGAAAAATAATATGTACTACCAGGTGCTTTGCATCTGACCCTCATTTGTCGCTGACTAGTAGCTAGTTGATTGTCATCACTAGTAAGCGTACAACTATTTTAGATGAAAAAATTGCTTTTGTTGTTCTCTGTGCACAACTGTTTGGTTCCAGTGTAGCTAGCGTGTGCGTGCATCCTCAAGATGTGTACCGGCCGGGGAAAGTCCCTATGATTGTCTGCTCGGCCGTTACTAAGGTACTCTATGTCACATAACTAACGCTCTTCCCAGCTTGAGCAAAAGAATATTCATGTAGGAGTATGTATTTTTGGCGGGCATGAATATTCATGTAGGTTTGCAAGTTGCAACTAACCAGCTTCGCCCGTATTACATATTTCATTCTGTATGCCATAGTTGGTTGCTAATTTCCACTATCAGTGGCACGACAGATTAGGTTCCTCTCCAATCAAATGGTGTGTTGCATCGATCAACATCACAAAAAGATATCGGCTCATGGCCATCAAATCACACAACCACAATACGTAAACAAATAAGAGACACCTGTGATTACAAATTCGTTCAACGATGGAAAGAGAAGCACCTCAGTTCCCACTATCATCACCAAATTGTCTTATCCTATTTTGTGGGCAAACTAATATGAACAACTATACTACTAACAGAGTCATCCAACCACCACTTGTTTAAGTGTCAGACATCGCTGCCATGAACACCATAACTTTGCCAAACCTACCTTTACTGTGGTAGTTAGTCCACAAAAGTGCAGAGAGCGGGTGCGATGTGCCGTATATAATAACCTGCTAATTTAACAAATTGATGAACGCAAAGGCAGACACAAACATCATCTTATCTGTTCGTTGATGACATCATTAATACTTGGATTAAGGTTTTTTTTCTCCTTGCCGCCTTAAAAATACACTCATGTTGATCTATGCTAGTACCGAAAGATAATTTGATAAAGACAAGCAGCTGAGGGTATTATTTTCATATTGGTTATAAGAATATTAAGGATTGTGATAACAAGCAACATAAGAAACATTTTTCAATTCTTATGGGTATTTTACATCAACCACAACATGGACCAACTGTCGCGCAACCGTCACTAGAAGACAGAATTATGTTGAAGGGTTACTTCAACAACGAATTCCAAGTATGAAATGTTGTGTAAAAAAAGGGAAGAAAATTTCAGGAGTCCCCAGAATTCATGTTTTTGTCTCTGTAAACAATGTGTCATGTATTATATGTATTTTTCTGTAGGGCAAACAAACTGCTGGGATATGAATCCAACATAGAAGAAATCTAGCTGCTGCATATCACCAGAATGTATTCTCATCGTGGTAAAGTGAGTTCTCTTCCCCTCTCCACATCCTTTTGGGTATAGATGCTCCTCCCACACAGTCACCCCCCAAAGATAGTCCAAATCACATGTGCTGTTAGAAGTTAGGAGGGGACAGATGGGTCCCACAAGTTGGCTTGCCTTGACCTTATTAGGGATGGTGTTGGGTCCCTGCAAGCTCCTTTTTCTTGTAGTTTTTTTTTCAAGGGATTTTTTTGTCTTGTACTAGTATCTCTCGTGTACTTTTTCCTAAGTAGCCCTGGCCTTTTGCTATGGGCAAGAAATTAAATGAAAGAGCTCCCCAAGCTTCGTTGTTTGTTGCACCGAGAGTCCACAAGTTTCCTCAGCCAAAATTTTCGTATTTTCTTGCAAAATTATGTTGTTGTTCAATTTGAACGCGTATTCTGGTAAGGAAGCATTTTATTTCTTCGTGTACTTTACCTTTTATAAGCAAAAATTAGTCAGAACGTCTTGTACTATATATTGCCACTCGATGTTTTTGGCATCCTAAAAATTAGCTTGCCGCCATAGTTTTGCGAGTGTTGAGTGGGCCTCACCTTCAGGTGGAGCATCCGAGAGATCCCTCGGAAGCATGAGAGGGCGCATAGGATGTGGGTGCCTATGACGCGGGTTCATTGTTTCAGCACACCCCAAGCATCAGACATCGTTGTGGCATCTTGTGCTATGATACAATCATTGCTTAACAGGTAATCATGTGTTAGATCGAGTAAAATAATGCAGTAGACTAGGGTCTATAAAAAAAGCAAGGGTAGAAAACAACATTTCTGGGCACAAAATTTATTCTGAAAATTAAATAAGCATGCATTATGTTTGTTTTGATCATTGGTGCACGCAACCTATTGTTATGAGCGGAAAACAAGAGTTGATGATGAATATATTATGCTAACTGGATTCTCATACAAGGTCAAATTAGACATACTCCCTCTGGTATCAAAAAATTTGTCATTTTGAGGTTGTCTTAAGTCAAACATTTTAATCCCCGCCTGTAAATAATTTTTTACAGTATGTGTTAAGTTTAGAAATATGAAAATGACATGAGTAGATTCGTATTGAAATATAATTTCATAAAAGTATATTTTATCTATATTTTATAAATAGTTTATATTAAAAATATTAGTCAAAGCTATGTTTTGAAGACCATGTCAATGTCCAAAATGACAGTTTTTTTTTTTGATACTGGAGTGACTATGCTATACTCAGGCATGGACAGAGGTTCATGGAAAAGCCATGAGTTAAATGAAAAGTCAATGATTCTCAAAGTGGGACGTGTAGCTACACTTAGGAGTAGAATGGATTTCCCTCCACTAATAGCAACGAGGAATTAGAGATATATTGATGTAAATCTAGTTTTGAAATTTGAAGAATGGTTCTTTAATTCACTCTGAAGCTTCAACGGTTTTAGGTCATATCGATGACTTTGGATATCCATTTGTAAAATCTCATCTCCCCTACTATAGGTGTGCAGATAAAATCAACCTTAATTTGGGGATCGAGTGCAATTGCCAGAACTCATGGAGGTGTGTTTGGTTGCCTGAATATGGCTCGTGGAATGCAGACAACCTACATATTACTTTTATTAATTGAGTTCCAATTTGCGACATAAGAATAAAGTAAGAACTATATAGTAATTACACAAAATAAGCATACTGATAATTAACATTTTTTAATCTATTTTAACCTCATGCAACATGTCATCATGCATGTGAGTCGGAGTCACCAGAACATATCTCTTCTCTAAGTAACTCGTTTAGACCCGATAGATGGATGCAGACAAGCTAGCTAACAAAGCGAAGTTGCAGGCATTTGGTCTCGTTGTGGTGAGGCTAGGTCCCAAATGAGGTTACATGTAGTACATGACGGCAACCTACCGGCCGGTATTGATCGTATGTAGGAGTATATGCTTGGAGCATAACTGTAGAGGATCCATGCATGGGTGTATGTGTGGTCCCAGAGCGCCAGAGTGACTAGGGCTGACGTGGTGTGGACGTGACTATACCCTGCCCGGCCCTGACAGCAGCAGGCGGAAGGGTCAGTTGCCGCAGGCAAGCAGCCGAAGCTACGTACAGCATGTAGCACCAGTGGCGGCAGGGAACGCAACCGGGCGAAGGCACCGATCCGCTGCCGATGTCCACGTCTCACCGCGTAAAAACGCGGCCGCGCGCGCGAGGAGACAAAACACGCGAACGGGCCCGGCCGAGGCGACGGCGAGCCATCGTGGAAGCGGACAAGCAGGCAGATGCGCAGCTAGGAGCGGCGTGCGGTTGGCCCCCCGGGTCGGTCGCGCCAGAGGCCATGCTCCATATCGATCGCTCAGATCGCCGCGCGCCCGGCACGCGCAACGCCGGAGGCGAGTAAACAACGCGCGCATGCATGGATGCGCAAAGAGAGATGCCAGGGAAAGCGACAGGGACAGCGCGGCAGGCAGGCCCAGGAAATGCTGTGCCGCCGAGCGACGACGACGACGACGCGGCCGGGGGATGCGGGGGAGCAGCGTCACCGCGTCACCCTTGCCTTGCCGCTTCTTCCCGGGCTCTCAGGCCCCGCGCAGCTCAGCTTCCCGTGTCCGCACGCGGCTTTTCGCCGACCCTTTGCCTGCTCCCGTCGTCAGCACAGGCAGGCAGCGTCAAGTTCGGTCCGCGCGTGGCAGCTGCCTGCATGGGGATCCGCCAAAGTTACTGCCGCCGCTCAGGGAATTTGACCTTTCTTCCGTTGGCTGATCGATGCGGTTGGGATCCCGATGCTTGGCATCAATCATGCATGCGCCACCGCCAGCCTCCCCATCCCGTCCCCACGGCCTACCTTTGGTTGCTTCCTGCACAAAAATGGAGGAACGAGGATTCGCTGCACTGCTACGGCAAGCTAGCTAGTGCTTCAACCTCGTCGCGCACGAACCCGTACTGATAGATCGGAGTAGATCCTCCTCTGCAGTGAAAGCTGCATGTTAGCAGTAGATCCTGGGCGCGTGACAGCACACATGACGGGTGCACTAGCTATGCATGCTGTGGCACCACCACCTGAGCGAGAACCTGCAACGTTCCCGAGAACCTGGACTGTCGTTTTCCGGTACTTGGTAACGTATGGACTACTACCGTAGAGCACGCAAGTTGCAAACTCCAGGACGTGTGGCATGGTGCCTTTTTTTAATCATTATTAGCTGTGGAGATACAAAGGCGCATCAGCACATCTTTAGTTCATCCCGACTTTGCATGCATCACCGTTTAACCTGTATCGCCCTCACCAAAACGTGTGCATGCATGAACAGAGCATCGAACTGCTGCGGTAATGCTATCATTAGCTGCAGATCGAGAAAGTAGATAGTACAAGTCCTCCCTGTCAATGTTTCTTAGAGCTCCGAATTCTCTGCCAGACGCATGACCGACGGCCCAAAGTTCGGCCGCGAGAATTAAAGTGGACACAGACGTCCGACCGCAACCAGGACAGGAATTCCATCGCGCGTACCACTTCCCACTATCGATATCTCAGTAGTCACTGTGTTCCAAGTCCTAACCAAACCAATCATGCCAGCATGCCTAACACTCTTGACCTTCCCGGCTGTGCTCCTAAAGTTGTTACCGGATCTAAAGGCAGTGGAATCTTTCATGAAAAGTTGGATAGGGTTAAGCTAATGCAATGATCGATTCACCAACATGACCCTAGAAACGGGGGGCGCGCACGAGGTAGGCCTCAGTGATCGAGATGCACGCAACCGTTATCCTATTTATTTCTTCAAGTCAAATTTGTAAAGCTATTTTTATTAGTGTTGCTGTTTTTCTTTCTTCTCTGTTGTTGTTGTGTGTAACTTTGAAGACATATGCCCTCCTTTTAGGGCCACCAGGTTGTATTCTCCATTATTTTTTTTTGCCAATAAAGGGATTATATTAAACTTATGAAAAGCGCGCATATATCCCTTAAATCAACAGCTCTGAAAGAAAATATATTCAAATATTTTACTCATCTACTACCACCGGCGGTGAAGCTATGTTGACTCACCCTGGTGCTTAGGCACAGGGTCCAAATTAAAGAGCATGCAAAACAAATTAGTACTTTGTCTTTGGAGAATGACATAAAAGTGTATGCATGACAACGTTTTGTGCACCAGGGGATTTTTTTTTCATCCTAGCTTCACCAGAGCTACAACCTTTCTGATTGATGCTATCTAGCTAAGGGAAAGAATCAAATACAAACCAAGTAGAGGCGCCAAATTTTACTGAAGCCACAAGATCCATTGTGTTAGAACTAACTTCTAAGAAGGATTATATCGATCGATGAGAATCAGTCAAATCTTCATCAAAAGAAAAGAGAAATATTCTATCTCATTAGCCCATCATTGAGGCCAGATCGAGCCATGGTAAAATGAGAAAAGAGTCAGAGAATCTTATTCCATGCAGTGGCAATGTCGTCTCCACCGTCGCCGACACCATCGAGATATCTAAATACCCACCATTGCCACCACCCTCATTGGATCCGTCATGGAGAAACTAAAGCCATCGTACATCCTCAACATTGCTATAGCCTGGAGAGGTTGCACTCTTCATTGAGCGCTATATATGTTTTTTTTTGTGAGACAACACTACATAATTAATGATGCAGTGAGAAAACAATCATTTCTCATAAGTTATAATATGGCAATATTGATGCATTTCTAGTATCTGAGTTTTTGTGCAGTTTGTTTTTCATACACTGATACAGAAAATAGTGGTAATTAGTCTTACAAAAATAGTTCCAAAATATTAAGATGCCACAACGTCTCTACGTCTCAAATCATTTTGAAAACACGAGTGCTGTCAGATGTAGTGCACTGTGGCACTCTGCAGATCGTATCCCAAGAGAGTAAATGAAAACTAATTAACAAGTTAGCTTGACACACTTAATTGAATACATATTGTAAAGATACCAGTATAAAGTTAAAATAAGAGAAGTAAAATAGCAACGACACTAGTAATATACTAACCTGAAGCATCTGATTAAACTGACCAAGCATTCTTTATTAAAGGAGCATTTGCCGTGGACATTTGCTAGGAAGAAGCCAAGAGAACCGACAGAGAAAAACAATGCAGCATGAGTCATTGTGACCTTTTGGCTCCTTGTCGGAATCATCTTTTTTACATTGCTCATGATTGTGCTCGATATATGATGCCGATAGAGCCCGTGTGCACTTCCATGTCAACAACTAAAAGATCGAGGCAGAGGAGAATACCAACAAAAATGTGCATCTTTTCTCTAAGAGTGGGGTGCTTGAACCTATGATCGCAACCATGCATGTTCTATATCATTATATTCACAAGTGTCCCATTCATGTTGGTACTTTACGGAAATGCTAGGATCTGTCACGGGAAATTTTCTTAGCCAAATAGCCATAATTCGCTTTTTGAAAAGTTTTGATTTTTTCGAAGAAGTGTGCTATTGCCCGCTGCTTTTCCTTGCTGTTTGCATGCAAAGGTTACAGTGTCCCAGCAGTTTTGCCCAACATGCATGAGCGCCCATACAGCTGCCACACAAAAACGCCCCTCCAAGGGTTGCATGCTAAGGATGATTAAGGATGATGAGGACACTGGAGACGGAGGCCACGATGAAGCTCGCGCGTGAAAATATTGCTGCTGATCGAACGTGGAATCGGTAGAGGGATGGCTATTACTCTGTGAGAGGAATTGTGCGACCTTTAAAACTCGCAGCATATGGTTCGTACGAACAAAATTTTGATCACAGGAAAGTACTTTCAGATAACAATGCATGGACTGGGATAATTTTTCATGTCACATAATTATCGATTGCACAAGTTTGGATCTTAAAATGCAACCGAGCCTTATATATATATAGAAAGAAACTGAGGAGTGTAAACCACAATTGTGCCCCAGACTAAAGTAAAATATCAAATACTAGACCTGGCTTCGTAGCGATTAATATTAGTTCCAATAGAAACACTATAAATGTTACTAATCCTCCTTTTCTGTTTTGTATTGATTTTTAAATTGGCAATGATTGTTACTAATCCTCTTTTTTCTGTTTTGTCGTTAACAGCTTTATGTGCACTGTCATAAGCACTATAGTATCAAAGTATGTTTTATACATACATGCATGAACACTATAGTTTCCTTGTCACCCAACAAGCCCCACAATGAAAAGAAGTCCACAAACAACTAACATAATTTTGTACTTGTATGGTCAACGTCATTTTCCTGCTAGGGACCAGCTGCATCTAATTAAAGTGTGCCATAATTTAAGTATTCGATGACACATCATTCAGCAGAGTAAACAAACAAATACTATTCCACTCATAGCTATAGTAAATAAAGTTGTAATATTGATTCAAACACGTCAGAAAGTGAGTTAAAAAGCCTACTAACAAGTAAGGAGGATTTTATTTTTATGTTCATAAACAAAATCGCCTCAAGCCCCTCACTAGTATAATAGAGACCTTTAGTGGCGGGAAAAAAAACAGCTGTAGTGGCGGATAACTTGCCCGCCACCCTAGCCGCGCCACTGGAAATCAAAGCCTCGCAGTGACGTCACAGACTTCCGCCACTTCTAGGGGGAGTAAACAAATAAAAAAGATACTGGGACGGACCTGGCCTTGCCCGAATTCCAGTCCACCTGCCTCCGGTCGCTATATTTATCGTGAATTAGTGATTGTTGGGTCAATATTAAGTTAATGTATAAAGATTAATGGTTGATTGATCCAGAGCGACAGTGAAATATCACCGTTTAGTTCCAGGGTATGTGTGATGCAAAGTGAAAATGATACGAGTGGTTTACATTTTTTCTTTCTGGGGAAATAAAAGAAACAATCGAATAAGAACACAATGAGTTGATCAATCGATGTCTTCCGACACATAACGATGCGCCGACAAATCATTCTCTGAAGAGTGGGGGACCAATGAGAAACATAGCTTGATTCGCTAAGGAAAGGCGCCCCGGCCTGCTCCTAGCTACAAAAACTAAAGCGGCCAAAGTGCGCCGCGCCCTAAAATTCCCTGCCCACATCGACGATAGATACCTCGATTGCGTCCCAAAAGCCAAACCACCGGCTGCATGTGCAATGTTTATATGACATGTAGTACTACTAGTTTAGGAGGAATCGGTCTTGACGACCGTTCCCGAAACTGACTTCACGAAGAAGCTACGTAAGTCGATGACTTTGCTTCCCGTACTGGATGCATGTTTGCAACTGCAATCATGTTGGCCGTATGTTTTTCCTACTGTACATGAGTAGGGCAGATTATTAAAGTTAAATTTTCTTTTTTAAACCCAAAGGCTATTCATATGATTGCCTACCGTTTAATATGATGCTTAAGCAAGAAACAACCTGAGCTACTACTGAAGTTACTGGAAAAGTCATGCAGTGCAGGAAAGCAGGATTTTTTTTTTTTTTGAAAGGAAGGAAAGCAGGATTAACGATGACACTGGAACAAGACTGAGTGAGATACAGGCGAGAGAAAGAGAACAGATACTAACTAGATGTAAGAGAAACGTGTCGAGATTTCGAGATTAATAAAGCCAGAGCCATGCGAGTTTGGCTGTCGGCCGGGTGTCCTTGTCACGTCTCCAACAGCGATCTGTTCCCTTCCCCAGAAGCAGGGCAAGCAGACACGCCATGTTGCTCTCAGATCACGGCGCGAATACGATAGCCGCCTGGTTTACGCACGGTATGGTCAGCAATATCCGCTTGACCAGTGCGGCAGCCCATGCTCGCCAATCGCGTGGAAAACCTTTGGTTGCGCGCGGCTTTTCTTGGCAACTACTGGATGTTATCTCCTTGTCAGTGAGTGGTTCGGAACCCAGTGTTCACCTGCAGCCGGCCTGGCGTAGGGTTATGCGTACGTGGAAATTCATGCCGCCAGTACAAGCAGATGATATTGTTCCAAAAAAAAAGTACAAGCAGATGATATGAAGATACAGCAGAAGATGAGAGCAAATTGTCCATGTGCGTTGGAAGCGGTCAAAGCAAGAATATTCTACGTAGGAATAGGTGTACTATATCCTACAACTGGAGCATTCGTGACCGTCCAAGTACGCGGGCTGATTTCGTGATAGCCCCCGCGCCGCCCCCCGGACGACACGGGCGGCGCCGCCACCCCTACCACCCTCAATCCCCCGTTCATCCTCCAAGCCGCCGCTGGAGCCGTCTACCGGAACAACCCGGGCAGCAGACTAGGAGGCGGCGGCGGGTCTCCTTCATCGGCGTTTTTCCTCTACCTTTCTCCGCGGATCTCGGATTAGGTGACGACGTGTGGTCCTCCAGCGTCTCATCCGATGCGTGGATCTGCGGGATGGCGATGCCTCGATCAATGGCGGCAGTGGATCCCGCACGCGGACCATGGGGCGGCGCGGTTGCCATGCGGCGACGGCCTCCTCCTTGCGCGGATCTTGGAGGGCCTCTTCGGCATCCTCCGATCTGGGACTGCGTCCTTCGCGCGCGTCCAGTGGTGATGTCGTGGTTCTGCTGCGGCGATGCCTGCGACGTCGTGGCGGCGTTGGGTCTCTTCCTGGGCGCGCGGCCTGGCTCCGGTCGAAAGACTGCATGATGGTGACGCCTCGAGCGCCACGTTCCTTGCTCAAGCATCATGAGGCAGCCTACATGGCTCTTGCGTGAGCTCCGGTGGATTCCTCCAGGCTACTTTCTTCCACATCTTTTGAAGATGGTCGTGTTAATGTGGCTAAGGACGACGATGGAGTAGTCGTTGGCGTCGTTGATCCGAAATTAACAGGATCACAGCCGATATGGTATTCCCCATTAACCTGCGGCGAGTACGATGACTCCCGTCGATGAGGTGGTGGCCGGTGTTGGCCGGATCTGCCTTTTGCAGATCAAGGTAACGGAGGTCCGTTACTTAAGACCGCCAGGATGCCAATGTTCTACCTGCTGCCAGTGCGCGGTAGACTCCTTTCTTCATAGTTGTGGGGTAGTTTGTCGCTATTATATCATAAATCGGTGTCACTTTTTCAAAAGTGATCCCAAAGTTGATTGAATAGTTGCGGCCTTTAGTATTATTACTCATGTACTAAAGTTTTCTTTTCGTTTTCTTAGATCTTTGTATTAAAAAGGCTATGCAGTCATGTACTGCAGAGGCGGAATGTAATCATTCCATTATCTAAAAAAAAATCCTACAACTGTTTTTTTAATTTAAATGGTCCATTATGCAATTTGGAGTATTTTTTTTTGCAAAAATACAAAGAAGAGATTTTATTAATATCAAAGCATATTACATCATCTGATACAACTACATTTTGGAGCATATTTTATATAGTGAGAAAGAGCTACAAATTATACCTTTTGGTAATTGTTAGAACTTTGGATGGTATTGATGCAGTGTTTTGGCAGGCAACCTCAAGCATTCCATCCAACATTAACTTCGGACGACATTGATGTAATATTGCTGCTCATACTCACATGAATTGTACACCCATGCTGAAAGATGTATTAAATGAAACCACGTCTCACAGATTTCCCCCTCTGAACTACAATTTTGTTAATTTAAATCAGCCTTGGTACAATAATACTAAACCCTTATTCTGTAAAATGTGCAAAACATCAGTGAACCCTGGATATCTCAATTTAAAAGTCGTGTCTCCAATCAAATTAAATGCATGCAAATTGATTGACAATATCACTTCCTGCTCAGGTCTCAACGGCGTGAGGTGCACTCATGATATACAGGTACTAGGATCAACGAGGAAACAACGGTGATGCCGGAATTGCAACTTGGATGAAACCAAATTTGGTTACCTGAGGTGTTGATGCACTATGCTATCATTTGAGTAATAATTGATGGTGCCACCCTAAGAACGGTGAAACGTTCCTTCAATTTGGACCCAAAATCGGCATAACCACCATTGTAAACTTGCTGGCCAACTTACCCAAAACTTCTGTTCATGCCACATGCTCTGCTAGCCGTCGGTGCTCCCAGAATGCAAATGTAACACTCGTCTCAGTGCGCGAGTGCCTGAGGGCCACCAGCGTCTGTACAGTGCTACACAGTAAGCCAGCAAAGCACATCAAGCAAGGTCTCGATAGATCACCGGACCAGACGCCCGCAAAATCCGTCCCGTCTCCGCTCCTGCAATCTGGCCTACGCGTCCTGTACGCTTCGCTGCGCAACCGAGCGCACGAGCGATGCCTGCGGCTGTTGCCGCGCGAGCGCGCGGCCGGGCCAGCACTGCCGTTTTCTGCCTCGGCGGGCGACCTACAAAAAGGACCGCAACATCTGTACGCCCACACCTGCAGATCCAGAATTCCAGGTGCACCAGGCGAAGAGAAGTATCTATTCGCCCGTGCGGCGCGGCGGGTTCACAGCACGGCGAGCGCGGTCGTGCCAAGTTGCCGGTGGATCTGTCTTGCGCGGTTGGCAAGATGAGACGAGACATGCATGGGCAGTTGGGCAGGGCGTCGACCGGCAGCACGCACGTACGGGTCCCTCCCCGTGCTGTCGTCCAGGTAGCATCGGGCGCTGGGTGTGTCGCCGCGGCGACGACACGACTCGCTTTCCAGCCATGGCTTCAACCGAGTGTGTCTGGCCGCCCTCGTGGTGTCGTGTGGGCCGGGTTTCCATCATGCTCGCTCTTGTTCCGATCATTTCTTTACGGGCGTACTACGCGCTGGTGGTGTCTGTCACCGAAGTCAATCTCCGTTGCAGCCTTGCCGCAGGCTGCCGATGCTCTTTTTTCTGGCCGTGTTCCACGATACGCGTGTGTGCGCTGATAGTACTGTAAACAAACTGAAAACTACTAACAAAGTTGTACTAAGCTGCTTGGGCACCGGTCTACCAGCTCCTCACTCTGCCCATGCTTTGGACTTTGACGACCTGCAATGTTCTCGTCCGCGGGAAAAGATTTGGCAGCGGAGGATGGCGCGTGCGCATAAAAAAATTGTACACAGGGAGGTAGGAAGCTAACAAAGTTTGAAATTTTGTAGTACCACCTGACCTGAATTTGACTGTTTGAAGAGATTCGAAATGTATCAATTGCTGGAGAGATCGAAGGCAGAGTACATGGCCCGGTCCACCAAAACTAGAAGTTGCTTTGCCAGTGGGGGCGTCAGCCCACGGACTGTTCTTTGTCACTATGGACAGCTCGGGGGCTTACTGATGGACTGGCTCTAACGGCATTCGGCCCAGGTCCGTTAGAGTTACTATGCAGCCATGGTCGTTCCAACTTGACCAAGCAGCATTCATTCATCGCGAACACAAGTCCCCGTTTCCCACATGCCTTGGGAACATGAACCGTCGTGGAGCAATCAAGCTCAAGAAGACGAAGGGAACGATCATTCTCCAATGCTCGTACCACTAGCAACCACAGTTTAGTAGTATAAAAACAGGTAGAGGTTCCATGTTTACATCAACCACATCGGAGTGCAGGACGCCAGGACCTGAAGAACGCCATGGCTCACACATTCAGGATCTACTGCAGCGCGTCGGAGGACCACAGCCTCGCCATCGTCGACGGCGAGGTTGTCCTGGCCAAGGCCGACCTCCGCGACGACCGTCAGGCAAGGGGCCAATCTCTCGTGAAACTTAGCTTCGTGCACCTCTTTCATCGTCTCAGATTACTGTAGCTCAAAGTGCTTTGCACACGTCCCTCCTTGTTCTGATGCAGGTGTGGTACAAGGACCTGAGCTACGGTGGCGGCATCACGGACGAGGCAGGCTCCCCGGCTTTTGCACTCGTCAACAGATCCACCGGAGAAGCGCTGCGACATCCCTACGGCTTCTACCACCCGGTGAGTCCGTAGCCGCGCCATTTCTCTGTTCAGTTGGGATGACCTTATATATGTACTATGCAAAAGTTGATATTCGGCGTGATTTTTGTCAGGTGCGTGCCACAAGTTTCGACCCGCTGCATGTCGACGACTCGATTCTGTGGGCGGAGAGCGAGGACGCGGGCGACGGCTACTTCCGGCGCATCCACAAGTTCAACAACACGGAGTACGTCTTCCACCACAAGCCGGCCGACCCGCGGCGCAACACGAACTGCTACGTCTTCGACCACGAGCTGGCCGACCACCACCGGCGCCGCGCCGTGGCGCCGCGCGACGGCGCGCACCTGGTCCTCTCCCTCTGGAACGGCAGCAGGAACCAGCTGTGGCGGATGGCCCCGCAGCGCGGCGCCGCGGCGCCAGAGGCGCCAGAGCACGCGCGGCGCTTCCGAATCCTGTGCCAGAGCGGCGAGGGCCTGAGCGTCACTGTTCGTGACGGCGCCGTCGTACTCGCCACCGCCGACCACCAGGACGAGCGACAGGTCACGCAATGCTCGGCTCACTCTATCTTACGCCCCGGTCTTTTTCCTTTTTCTGGCAGTGACTACCATCACTGTTCGATTGCTCATTGTTGCTCACACGTCAATGTACTTCTTTTTCCTGTACGTGCAGTGCTGGGTCCAGAGTTTCCGGAACACAGGCCACGTGACGGACGAAGAAGGCCACCGGGCGTTCGCGCTCGTGAACTGGGCGACCGGGAAGGCGTTGATGCACAAGGGACACGGCGACGACGAGCTGGTACGTGCTCGCCGCTACTGTTCCCTTCGTCTGGTTCTTTCTCGTGCGAAACGCGCGCGTGAGACGTTTTGTTTTGTACTTAATTACGCAGGTTCAGCTCGCCGGCCACAGCCCAGACTCAGTGGACGTTGCGCTGCTGTGGACGCAGAGCGACGACCTCGGCGAGGGCTTCCATGGACTCCGGGCCGTGAACGACGTCGGTGTCGTGCTTGACGCAGCGAAAGGCACGCCTGATTATGGCGGGGCGCATGACGGCACCCCTATCATCGTGTTCCCGTGGCACGACGGCCCGAACCAGAAGTGGAAGCTGCTCCCGTTCAACTGATGACTTGCTCTAGTGGTGGTGGTGTTTCCTCTGGTAGGATCGGTATAGCTAGTTTAGTTCAGGGTCTGCTTTTGGGACGGTCGTGTCAGACTTTCAGTTGACGCATGCTGGAAACGAGCATCGAATTGGTTATCTCAAACCTTTTAATACCAGTACGTACGAAAATCTTTTGACGATGTTAAATTTCAAGATTGTACTAGTCATGTTTCATGGAATCCAGAGTTAAGATCTATTGTTGTTGCAGAAATTAATTACCACTGTTTTTAAACCGTGTTCGGAAATCAATTACTGAAGCTGTAATTTTAGTTGGTTAAATGCAGAAATCGAAACCGAAATAAATCGTTCTGAAATTCTGGCACGACGATTGTTTTGTAATCCTCGTCTGCTTGTCATCGTGCCTCGCGGTTAATAAAATTTGAATTGAACTGCCCCATTGTCAATCAGAATTCAGAAGTGACACGACTTCCGTCGGTCAAACGTTGACTGTTCAAGATATACACAGATTCTGCAAGATTACGATGCTGTTAGCACTTGAATGCTTAGCAGTTTTCCTTTCAACATGTTTATTGATATCGTTGGATTTCATTAGCGTGACCTCGGGAACCTTTGATTCTTTCCATCCACCCGCTGAAACAATCTTTAGTACACCTTGTACAGCAAGCAGCATAGGTAATCAGCCCCATATTATAAAAAAAACAAGAAAGAAGTTCATTTTACTACCCTCAAGTATCTTCGTAGTTCACTTAACCCCCTACACTAAGTTTTGGTATGATTTACTCCCTCAAACTATCTAAATTGGATCAATTTACTCCCTAGTCAAATTTTTCCTTTTTGTTTCTCTTTGTATGAGTTATGTTTGAAGTTCCAATTTTGTAGGATGGTAGAATTTTCACAAATCTTTTCTTCAATTATTTTATCTCACATGTCATATTTGTATTCCACACCTTCCAGTTCCAACATACAAAAAGGTTACAAAAATATTCTTTAACATTTTTCTAATATACAGTATGCTTTCACACATAATCTTACAAAAAAATTACCCTCAAACATGATGTGTCCCTAGAGAAACAAAAAAGAAAAATTTCACAATAAAGTGAATTGAACCAATCTGAATAGTTCGGGGGAGTAAATTAGACCAAAACTTGGCTTAAGGGGTTAAGTGAACTATGAAGATACTTGAGGGTAGTAAAATGGACTTCTTCCTAAAACAAATGGCATTGCACCAGTGAACTGCATCTTGGGACATGGGAAGATCCCATATTCCTTTGGCCACAGTAACTTTTTTTCAGAGAGATTTTTTTTTCTTTTACTGAACGAAACTATTGAATTCAAATAATGTGAAAACTCTATTTGAAAGTCTGAAGCCGTCATAAGACTGCTACCAAATATGTATGATTTCAGAATTTATACAGCTACTATTTACCATAAGCACGTGGACCAGTTTCTGAATCTGTACAGTTAGTCCTGTATGATTTCTTTTCATATAAATCAACAAAATTTGGCTGGTGGATACACAGAATGGTACAAGGGACCTATCCTTTGGATAGTTGGCAAGGAAGCTAGCAGAAAGAACGCTTGCTCACTGCAGAAAGAATTGGCTAATATACACACAACAAAAAGAACCAAAGAAAAGTGTAAAGCTATCCTATTCGAATGAACAAAAGACCATTGTGTGACCCTACCACTAAGCTCTAGACACAGTACTCATCTGAACTTCTGGATGAGTTGCATCCTGGAAATCTCGCGACTTCTCCATTTCTCTCGCAATCTGAATATCACTGGGGGTGAAATACTCCCGGAAAGCCTTTGCGGCAAAATGAGGGATCATTCCAACAACGGTTACTGCAAGCAGCAGTGCCCAAAACAATCCAGTTCCCATCACCTTATAGATTGCCCTGCATACAATAACAGAATCAGCAAAAATTCAGATTTATCCGTAAATAGGCAAGTAATATTTTATTCTGAAAGATCCAGCAAGCAAAATATTCAGATGCTAAGCGTACCAGAAACCAGGCATGAACGGTATGGAATCTATTATCATGACACAAATCCACGTCGCAACAATGCTACCCCATATCGCCGCATGTGTGATCCAGTTCCATCTGATGACATCCATTGCAAGGTGAATGTTGACAAGGATGACAACTGACAGCGTCCACATATCTCCCAGGCTGGAACCGTCAATAACACTCTTCCGGTATGCAAGGTAAGGGATGAAGAAAACTGCAAGGCTCTGCCAGACGGAGTCCAGCATGATGAAAATGAATAGCCTTAGGTTGTAATTCTCCTCACGCTGTCCAGCACCATAGAGTTGGGGATATTTCAGCAATGTCCTCCGGCTGAGATCCTTGTCCAGGATGGCAACAACAACTGTAGGGACAGCAGTGTATATCACAGAGTATAGTACACTGCTCCACTCAGTTATTGCTGTTGTCAGGGTGAAACCAGTGTAAAGTACATACCTGCAATGGTTAACGAGTTTATATTTGTTTCTTATACAGATTGAACCAAGATCTTAATTATGGGAAATGAGCTTACCAGAAGAGCACAAAAACAAAAGTAGCATTTCTGTAGAAGTTATATAAGATCATATAGCCCATTCTCTGGTAATTCCAATGGCCATGAACCAGCAACAGAGGAACCAAAAATCTGAACTGTCCCATGGCAAAATCTGAGGCCATAACAGCTTGCCTTCCCTCTTGCCCACTGATGCCAATGCCAACATCAGCCATTTGAATCATGGATACGTCATTTGCACCTGAAAAGGCATTTCTTATCAGATTTGGAAAAAGGGAACAGAAATTCAGTAAGCAATAGCTCAAGTTCTGAACGAGCAGAAAGTAAAAGAAATTGTACCGTCTCCAATAGCTAGGGTCATGTCACTTGTTCGCTTCTTTATTAGATCAACAATACCCGCTTTCTGGAGAGGAGCTACCCGACAACATAGAACAACGTCACAAGCTATTGCTACTTCGAATAGCTGCAAAAATGTATGTCATGAGTTGTTGATACAACAGAATTTTTTCAGAAGATAAAAATACTCTGATATGATTCCATACCTTTTCTTCGCGATCAGTATCGAAAATGTAGACAAGGCTGTTACCATCAATGATCAGAGCAAGGGGCACTCTAGCTTGTGGGTCTGTCGAGAATGATCGCAGTTTATTAACCGTGGAGACTGCATCATCGAGACTCTTTCTGCATGACTCTCTTGAGTGACTGTTGACTACAATCTGTGTCATCTCACTTGTCAAAAGCTTGCAGGAATAGCCAATGGAGATGGCAGTTTCTTGCTTGTCACCTGTCAGTACCCAAACTTTGATCCCTGCTTGCCTAAGTTTCTCAATTGCTTCAGGTACCCCATCTTGCAGCTTGTCCTCAATACCAGAGGCTCCCAAAAGGCGCAAGTTCCTTTCAATGTTGGCAGCCACGCCACGGAGCAGGTTCCCTCTTCCTAGTAGCGCGGTGCTAGCCTTTTCATAAGCCATTTGCCACTCTTGAAACTCTTCTTGGCTAAGCTCCCTTACACCGATAACAAGTGTGCGAAGGCCTAATGATGAGTATGAATGGAGATGCTTCTCAGTTGCTTGGACAACATCTGAATTCAGTGTTTTGTCAATGACTCCAAACATAGAGTTATCTGCGCCTTTTACAAACAGCTTCACCGTCTTATCAGGGCAGCCAATTATAACAGACATCCTCTTGCGGTCGCTGTCAAACTCATGAAGACCTAGAACATCATATCTGCAAATAAAGTCCAGTAAATGGAAATGTTCTGAGAAATAAGAAAGGTAGAGCTGCAATTTTCTTTTTAAAAAAAATGTAAAAAGGACCGGTAGCAAGATGGGCAAATTCATACACTGCAGCATAAATACAGTCAGCTCACGAAATTCATCGAACTATGCTCAGTCAAGTAAAGTAGTTCAGACAGTTAGCCAGCTGCTCCATTACCAAAAAGATCATCAATTGAGCTGCACTATAAGTCCAAAAAGAAGATGCAAACAACAGGCACAAACAACCAAAGTTTCAAATACTAAACGACAGAAACCAACGGCGAACTACGGCTGCTGTGGGAGTTTAGAAGACTGCACGTCTAGTTCTCCCTATTTCTAATGCTCGCTCCACCGAAAAGCAATCAATCAGTGACTACATATTTAATCGCAAGAAGAAGAATGTCCCAATCAATCAATACCTCTGCTTCTCACCGAGGACATCGATTACAATGTGCCCCGATGTTCGCTCGACTAGCACGAAGCCGTACGCCGCGGCGGCAGCGACCAACGCCTGCTCGTCTGGTGACTCACCCTGGTAGTCGATCACCTTCCTCGTAGGGTCCGGGCCATCAACGATCATAGGAACAATGGTGTTGCACGTTGCCAGGGCAAGAAAGAACTCTCGGGTGTACTTCCCTTGCTCGGTGTCACCCCCATCCCTGATCAACTTCACCAGCTCCGTATCGGTGTTCACCGATATCTTAGGCGCCCAAATCAGACCACCCTCTGCTATGAACCAAAAGCAATCAATTCCCAAATCTGACTCTCCTAAGCAAAAGAAACGACGGGAATAAGGGAGGAACTATCCTACCGACGGGTTGCTGCCGTGCGACGTCGCTGTAATCGACACCGTCAATGCTCGCGCACCGGAACTCCATCTTGTTCTGCGTGAGCGTGCCTGTCTTATCGGAGAAGATGCACTTCACCTGGCCCAGGTCCTCGTTGATGTTGAGAGCCCGGCACTGGAACCTCGTGTTGGACGACGCGTCGTACAGCCTCGTGTCCCGGATCATGAAGTAGGCCTGCCCGAGCCTGACCAGCTCCATGGAGATGTAGAGCGAGATGGGTATCATGATTTGGAACACGATGACGGCCATGAGGTAGACGAACACGATCTGAGCAGCGATGCCGTAGTAATTGTAGTTGTCGTTCTTCTTCTTGCTCAGGTAGTCCCTCTTGTGGAAGAACTGGGCCAG
Organism: Eragrostis nindensis; assembly: GCA_012490785.1. Classification (NCBI taxonomy): domain Eukaryota; kingdom Viridiplantae; phylum Streptophyta; class Magnoliopsida; order Poales; family Poaceae; genus Eragrostis; species Eragrostis nindensis. The sequence continues at coordinate 63,173 of JAAXCT010000955.1, forward strand.
CTCGAGCTCCTCCTGGTGGGTGTGCAGCCAAACGCCGGAGAGCGCGGCCACGATCGCGCAGAGCACGATGAGGATGGCGGAGAGGAAGAGGGTCTCCCGGTTCATGTGCGTCTCGAGCCGGCTGCGCTTCTTAGGCGCGCCCGCGTTGTTGAGCATGGCCTTGGTCTCGCGCCCCGCGTACACCACCACGCCGACGGCCCAGGCCGTATTCTTGAGCTCGCACCCGCGCAGCACGATGTTGGACGGGCCGAGCGGTATCCGCCGGCTCTCCCCTTCGAGCTCGAGGTTGGCCTGGAATCCGTAGATGTTGCGGCTGGGTCGCTCGCAGCGGATGACGGCGCCGGCGAGCTGGTCGGGCGGCGTGGACAGGGTCTCTTGCTTGGCGTAGCGGGTCTTGAGGTTGGACTCGCCGTCAAGGTTCAGCGTCTGCACGTACGCCACGCCGGTGGGCTCGCTGGTGGCGAGGAGGACCATGTCCGCCGGGAGCGACTCGTCGGAGACGACGCGCACGACGTCGCCGACGCGGACGTGCTTCCACTCGGTGGGGACGAACTGGGCGCCCGCGCCCGGGGTGAGGACGGCGGCGAGACGGCCGTTCTCGGCGCGGTCGGAGCGGTGGCGGCGCCAGTCCTCGTACGCGTCCTTGACGGCGGTGACGATGAGGACGAAGGCGAGCGGCATGACGGAGGCGCCGCGGCCGAATACGGCGAGCTGGGGCAGCTGGTTGAGGACGGCGATGACGAGGAAGTAGACGTAGGCGAGGCGGTGGAACTGCTCGAAGAGGTTGCGCGGCAGGAAGGTGAGCGGCGAGTACTTGGCCGTGCGCACGGCGTTGCCCGCGAACTCGAGGCGCTCGTTGGTGCGCGCCGCGTCGCCCACGCGCACCACCCGCGCGTCCTCGTCGCCCAGCTCCTTCTGCGACGCCGACATGTGCCGCGACGACGACCCGTGGTCCTCGGCCATGGCGGGGCGCGCAGGGGCGGGCGCTCACCGGCTGGCGTCAGGCGAGGATCGAATCCCCTCGCGTGTTCCCGGCCATGGGGCTCCCGGCGCGCGCGCGCCAAGGTCGGATTTTGACCGCCGGATCGGAGGTCAGCCCGGTTGGGCTCAAGCAAGAAACAGGGGAGGGAACGGGAAGGAACAGAGCAGAAGACGAGTTGGTTTTGGCAGGGAAGCGCTGGTGGTTGGGTCGAGGAGGACGCCTGCGAGGAACTACGGTGACTGCCGCATTAAAGATTGGCTTCACCCATGGATGTTACTCCATTTTCCGCGGCGGAGGAGGAAGACGAGCGGAAAAGGAAAGGAACGGAAACGCAGAGTCGTCGAAATGGATTGGCCATGGCGCTTAAAATCTGGCAATGGGGGGGAGGTTGGTGAGGACAAAAGCACCGTTGGTATGAGGAGGGAGGTTGACTTGTGGACTTCCGCCGCTTGTGCTCCGTTTGTATTCTGTCTTCTTGAACCAGGTCTAACAAGGAATCCGCAAATATTATTATTAAGCTGAGCTTTTCTCTACTATTGAATTACTAGCAGAGCAAAAGGATTTGATCTGTCCTCCTAGAAGCTTCTTCGCTCCGCTCCCTGCCGGTAGGACCGGACGCAGAAGACAAACGTGGTATTTCTTCAAATACTTAAGCCGGTTTTAAAACAGCTTAATTAATAGAGCAGAAAACAAGCTGGCACAGGTTCGGATCACGTCGCTACCGGTGATTCGTAGGATCAACCAAGAAGAACGGACAGGAACGGGCCTCCGTGTAGTGGAGAGACGGCGAGGGATTACGCACTAAGCAAACCAATTGTTTTTGGTGGTTTGGTGCTTGGGAGCAGCCGGCCGGGACTGCTTTGTGGGCGGAGATCTTGAAGCTTCCAAAAGGGCGGAAGCATACGAATGGATGGATGGGTGATGGTTCTTTTCGGGTGGGCACAAAACGGTTAAACCGAAGGTTATCTGCCTGCTGATTCGTTAGATTGCTTTCGGATCTTTCTGCTCGAAAAGGTTTTGCGTCCTACACTTGTTATGGAAAGCATGACTTCATGCTTAAGCTTCCGCACACTCACTCGCCATTCCAAAGGCGCTTAAATCGGGTGGCCTTCTACAGCGAAGGCTCACTAGATATCTCAAGAGCGCACGTGTTCAATATTTCTAGAAACCCAGTGCAACAAATTGTTTTGGGAAACTTTTGAATCTAGTTCAATCCAATTTAGAACAAAAGGAAAAGCAATTCTGCAATTCGCAGCAAAAAATTAGGTCGACACAGATCCTCACGAATTTTGCATCCTAATAAAAATTCCTTGATGGGATTCCTGTGAATTTTTTAGAACCATTCGTAAAGTAAGAGAGATTTGCAATTACTTGCACGGCAATCACATGGAAGGAGATATCTCTGAGACTCTGACTAAGCTGACTTTTGCTGTGCCCACACGTAGTATACTTCTTTTCCGTCCTTTGAATTCGAATCACAGTAAGCTCGCGGCGATCACGCTAAGACATCAAATCGACGTAGTATAATACTCAGCTTATATGCATTTGTTTATCAAGGGAGAATCTTGTCAGGGAACTGTTCCTAATCCACACAGGCCCGCCATAAACTCAAATCTTCCTGTAAGCCGCCGGCGAGGTCAACTTCCGGACAAGCGGCTCGGCTCGGGTGGGGAGCGGTTGACATCAAACCGGCCTCCAACGACCGAAACCTTGCCGATAAACTACGGCCATTTGGTGCTGTAAACTTCGTGACAGGTCGCCGTCGCCTTCTAGAAGTAGCTCAGGCGTGACGATCGTGCTTGCGCCACAGGAGCGCCCAGTCCCAGTCCTATGACCCAAGGCACAAGCCAGGGTGCACTTAAAAACTCGCAAATTCTTGGGTCTACGTGCATGTTCCTATTGGTCTCCAAATGTTTTTTAGTTTTTTTGAGACGTTGGGGTGTAACCATCAGAGATTCAGAGTGTGGCAGCGACTGCTGATGGGGAGAAACATTTTCTTGAAACGGTGATAAAATAACACGGATTTGGTGATGACTGACAGTAGTATGACAATGGATGAAAGGAGGCAGAAAACGGTGATAAAAATTCTGCGAAAATTGGGTATGGCCATGACGAGTGGTGACTGAAACGGTGTAGGATATGCAGAATCATTTGTTCTCAGTACTTGCCAGAAAACGGACGTGCATGTACTGTGCGGAATTGATTGCTGAAAAGATGTCAAAGTGCAGGCGCACGCCCGTCCTAAATTTCAGAGCTTTGGACGGACAGATGGGTGACCCCCACGAAGTGACCACGCCATGTCGCGCGGTGGATTTCGAATAAAGAATGCATTTCTGCAGCCGGTACTTTATTCCAAGAGCTTGGATTGGTTTGGTCCTTGGTGCATGCATGCATCAACACTCGGAGTACGATCGAGCTAGTGGACAAATGTGCCACTTATTTCCTCTCTTTTTTTTTCTCTTCTTCTGAAGAAACCTGATTGGATCACCAGGTCTTTTTTCCAGGAAAAGAGCTGATAAAACAGCAGCTTGACCATGACTTCAAATTATCTGAAACGGAATGGCCCAGCGCCGATCGCTACGTCAAAGAATATTATTTTGGTGTTTTCCGTTAACCACCGGTCTGGATCTCTTGTCAAGGAAGAAGCTCATCAAGCAATGTTTGACGGGAAGAAGGTCCGTGGAACACGAATACCTCCTATCCCCGCGTTTAAGCTGTCCGAATTTGACTAAAGAAAAACAAATTGTACTAAAATGCAGCTAGCCTAACGACGATGAAGATATGATCGAGGGAGGATCTCTTGGAATCATCATGTGGGCTCTACTAAAACTATTGCCGCTAGCTATAGGAGCGAGTCAAATCGATTAGTTTTTTAAACTGTACACGTGCTCGCGGAATACAAATTACTAGTGCTACGTACGGTGACACCGAAGGTCTGTCGACAGACTGACAGCGATCGAGCAACCTGATCTGCTGATCAAGAAATCTCTTGTGCGAATCGGTCATAGGTTGATCGAGATCAGCAAACCGATCACCGAGAATTAATATGGATCATCAACGGGGCAACGTCGACGGTCAGGCAAATTAGCAGCAGTGGCATGGTAAGGTAAACCGGCGAGACGCGTTGCATCCCCCGCCCGCGCGCGCGCTCCGTCCTACACGGCACATTAACGCCGCCGCCGGCAGCTCCACCACGGCCACAAGTGGTGGTGGGCGGCGGGAAAACGGGCGGACGATATCACGGTGGACATACAACGAGTAGTACACGCCGGGCGCGACCGTCTAAAGAAAACCCAGCCGCCGGCACGCGCGACCCTCTCGAGACAGCGCGCTCGCTGTCGCTGGGGCGCGGCGAGTGGTCGAGTCGCCCGTGACATTTGGCGCCCGGCGGCGGCGCGCGCACGTCCCTGTCCGTGCGCCGCCCGCGCGCGGGGCCGGGTTGGTTGGCCTACCTCTACGCTACGAGTAGGAGCCAGCTCGTAGATTAGCTGCTGGCACCTGGCCCTGGGTATAGGAATGACGGGGAATTTTTGGAAGCCTCGTGGGTGGGCGCCGCCCGGCCTGGCCTGTTCGGGCGCGACACGGCCCCCCAGGTGCGCACGGCTTGTGGAGCACGGGACGGGAGGATGATTCCCGCCGTCCGGCTGCCTGAAATTGAGCGCCCGCACGGGTCAAATCCTGGCTGCCGCCGCCCGAAAGCCGCGGTGGCGTGACATGGTTCGTGGGACCGCGCCGCGCCGCGCCGGATTCACTTGTGCAGAATTTCTGGTTGCTTACCCCAAAACTGGAAATTTCCGAGTTCGTTTAGACTGGTGGCTTCTGCGTGAGATAATCGCAGAAGCAATACGGGAAAGAAGAAGAATACGGGAAAGAAGAAGAGTCTGAAGCACCAAGGCGCACACGTGACCGGGCCACACGACTCCCGTGTGCTTTGGCGCACGCCGGGCCCGCGTGTCAACACCCCAAGAATCTTCCCGACCTAGCTATATCACCGCCAACTCGACACGCCGCGCCGGCGCGCACGTCGGTGGCTTGCATTTTCAGTCTTCGCACATGTCCATCGATTGATCGGTGCACGCTTCTAGACGGAATGCGCCATTTCGTGCTCTGATTTTATACGTATCGAAAATTGATTATGATCGATCGTTGAAGGTGGGGCATTATTACTAGTACGTACGGGCGCGACCTGTCGAAATCCAGCGCATCGTTTTTGGTCACCTAACTAAACGAGCGAGGTGCGTGCCGACCAGCCGGTTGCCACTACGTGTGGAACATGCAAGAGCCAAAACTGTGCATGCCCGCAACGTCAGAAAAGCAAGGGCATCTGAACTGTAGGGCTACAGGCATTTCTTCATGCATGCTCGAATTGAGAAATCGAGCATACTACGTACCACCTGGGACCGGATGCTAGCTGCTACGGTCCATTGGAGCACGAATTACGTGCTCGACCCGGATCATTGTCGGTGTCAACAAGGATGTCGACAATCCGGGAAAATTCTCGTCAGTTTCGTACTTGGCGTTTCCGTTGGCTGTCAAGCACGGCTATAGAAAGGTCTGTGGTTTGAATATGCTGCTCCTCCGTCTGCCTTGCGCTTCAAACAAGAGCTAGAGCGTCTGGTAGCTGACGGAAGCCGCCGGGTTTGGACGTTCACAAAACTTAAGCCGACGGCCAATCATGCGCTAAAGAAAAGCTCTGGGGCCACTGGAATTTCAAATCCATGATGGCGATCCTGAGGCAATGCCAGTTCTATTTTGCGCGTCATCAGGGCTCAAAATGATTTTCGGCACAACAATACCCCCTGCCTGAAAAACGTGGCGACTGACGGTCCGTACACATGTGGGCAGCAGGGAACAAGGGCCGCAATGATTTCGATCGAGCAATCTTTCGTTGTACTTCTATACTGGTATATGCAGGCGGCTACATGGAAAAGGCTTTAAGGCTAATCAACGACTAATCAGCAGTTATAGCAGCCCTGCGTCTCTCATCAATCTGCCTTAATTAGTGGAGCAGTTGACCCTCGAGATGCTGTCTGCTTTTGCTGATCAGACGAGGAGAGAAACGTATCATCCCGGACCGGCCGGGCCCCAAGATTTGCTGACACTAACGAAAGCTTTATCTGGTACTAATTGGTATACTGTGTTGGTTTCTCCCTTGTCCCATGCAACAACCTACTATCTGACATCTGCCGACGCGTAACTATCAACCCCATCGCGCCGCCCAATTATGTGTATCCTTTGTTATCCAAAACGCAGAAAATAAACACAGAACACACAGCACTTCACAACAGCAATGCAATCAAATCGATCGATCGGAAGCAAACAAAGCACACAATTCACCAACAGTAATGCAGATCAAATGAAGCAAAAAGACCTCGATTGTAACAAACAACTGGTGGATGGCAGGAACGTACCTTCGTCTGTTGCCGAAGACGTCGATGATGATGTGGCCGGAGGTGCGCTCCACGAGCATGTGCCCGTACGCCGCCGCAGCGTACACCAGCGCCTGCTCGTCGGGGGACTCGCCCTGGTACTCCAGCGTCCTCGCCGCCGCGTCTCCCGCCACGATGGGCACGATGGTGTTGCACGTGGCCAGCGCCAGGAAGAAGTCGCGGGCGCGGTCGGCCTTGGCGCCGGACCCGTCCCGGAGCAGCGCCATCAGCTTCGGGTCCGTCTTCACCGCCGTCTTCGGGCGCAGGACGACGCCGTCCTCCCCTGCGCGCGCCACGCGGAAAAATTTAAATAATCCAGGAATTGGATGCTCCGTGTGAAATCAGATGTGGTCGATTAATGGCAGCATTGTTGGGACAGAGAACTGGTGTTTCCATTTCGTGTCAAAAACGTGATTTTCCATTTCTTCCTCGTGACAGAGTCGTCGTCGACACAGCGAGAGAGTACTGTACTGGTACGGCTTAAGCAGCTTTGACCTGAGGTACTACCGATCATTTGGCCAGCAATTGCTCTGTGGAATGTGGATCGTGTCTGGCTCCGAGACCAGAAAAACGAATGATGACGAATCATCGTTATCGAGACACTGGAATGCCTAAAGAATGATGAGTGTTGGATTGGTTGAGGATGCCCGGTAGTAATCTTTATCCGACAGCGATCGTGGTCTCTTGGCTGATCCTAGTAGAATTCGTAATTTTATCCGACAGCGATGAAGAAGACAGTCAAATGCGACAAAAGCTGCAGCAACTCCAGTTTCAGATGGAAAATAGGAGTAGTGGTCACGTATCAGTGAGTTGCAGAAGGGCCTTTTCAGTTTTAAAAAGCGGTGGTTAAAAAGCGAAGCAGGGCGCAAAAGTGCGATTTCTAGAGCTCTGATGTCCTATGCTACTACGGATATTTTGAGTGAGCATGGCGCGGAAAAAAAAGACCCTTTGCGCCTAACTGTTAACGAGTACCTAGAAATTTCTGCAGTACGGGCATCGCTTGAATTTTGCGAGCAAAAGACAAGCGTCATGTCAGAGAGTGTTTTTTTATCTGTTTGCTATGCTAAAACTGGCGATGACTAGTCAACCGGGCTGAACTGAATACTTGTCCAACTGAATAACGTGCTTACCGGTCACGGAGTGCCCGTCGCCGCCGCCGCCGTCGGTGTCGCTGAAGTCCCCGCCGTGCACACTGGCGCAGCGGAACTCCATCCGGTTCTCGGTGAGCGTGCCGGTCTTGTCGGAGAAGACGTACTTGATCTGGCCCAGGTCCTCGTTGATGTTGAGCGCCCGGCACTGGAACCTGGCCTGCCGCTGTTGGTCGAACATGTGCTTGTCCTGCACCATGAAGTAGGCCTGCCACACCCGGACGATCTCCATGGAGATGAAGAGCGCGATGGGGATCAAGACCTGGAACTGGATGACCGCCATCATGAACGTGAACGCCACCTGCGCGCCGGCGCCGTACCACTGGTAGGTGCCCTCGCCGTCGCGGGACGAGAAGTCCTTCTTGCGGAAGAAGGGGATGATGCCGAGCTCGTCGGCGTGGTCGCCGAGCCAGATGCCGGCGAGGAGCGAGACGACGGAGCAGAGGAGGACGAGCACGACGGCGAGCACGATGGTCTCGCGGTTCATGTGCGTCTCCAGGCGGCTGCGCTTGGACGGCGCGCCGGAGCTGTTGAGCATGACCTTGGTGTCCCGGCCGGTGTACACGGCGACGCCGACGGCCCAGGCCGTGTTCTTGAGCTCGCACCCGCGGAGCACGATGTTGGAGGGGCCGAGCGAGACGGCGCGGCGGCCGTCGAGGTCGACGGTGGCGAGGAATCCGTAGATGTTGCGGTTGGGCCGCTCGCACTTGATGACCCCGGCCATCGCCTCGGGCGGCGCGGTCATGGTCTCCTGCTTGGCGTAGCGCGTCTTGAGGTTGGACTCGCCGTCGAGGTTGATGGTCTGGACGTAGGCCACGCCGGTGGGGTCGCTGGTGGACAGCAGCACCATGTCGCAGGGCAGCGTCTCGTTGGCCGCCACGCGCAGCACCTCGCCCACGCGGATATCCTTCCACGGCTTGGGCGCGAACACGCCGCCCACCAGCACCGACGCGACGCGGGTGTTCTCGGTCTTGTCCGACCGGTGGCGCCGCCAGTCCTCGTACGCGTCCTTCACCGCGGACACGCCGATCACGAACGCCAGCGGCAGGACGGCGGCGGCCGGGGTGAACACGCCCAGCTGCGGCACGAAGTTGAGCGCGGCCAGGATGAGGAAGTAGACGTAGGCCAGCCGGTGGAACTGCTCGTACAGGTTGCGCGGGAGGAAGGTGAGGACGGAGTACTTGGTGGTGTGCACCGAGTTGTCCGGGAACGCGGCCGGCGGCGCGTTGGTGCGGTCGGCGTCGTTGATGTAGACGAACCGCGCGTCCTCGTCGCGGAGGTCGCGCTGCGAGCCGGCGCGCTCGGACGCGGACCGCCGGGTGGACGCCCGCGCGAAGCCGACGCCGGGGCTGGGCCCCGAAGCGGACCGCGGGTACTGGAAGCTCTCGAACGACGACGCGGTGGACTCGGCGCCCTTGGAGGCCGACCGGATGTCCGCGGCGAAGGTGACCGACGGCGAGTCGGCGATGAGGGACCGCAGCGACCGCGACCGCCTCACCGACTTCGCGGCCGGCGAGTGTCTCAGAATCGGCGACGGCACCGGGTCCGGAAGCCTGCTGGGAACGTCATCCATGCTCGCTCCCGGCTCTTTTTCCGGCACCAATGGCCGTTCTTGTCGCATGCTGCCGTGCTCGTACCAGTCTGTACTCACTGTCAACTAAGCACCAAATTTTGCGCAGATAAGATTGGAATCAGCGAAGCGAGGAACAAGAAGGGATCATCAGTTGGTTTTGTCAGGGCTGGAGTTTACAAGAGCAACGGCCAAGGATCTTTTTGGAGTGGCCGCTTGGTCGTTTGCAGGGGACGGGCGGTGAGCTCGAAGGGAAGCGTGATGACGGACGGTGTCTTGCTTGCTGGCGGGAGATGAGAGGAGGTACTACTGACTGGCTGGGAGGTGAGATGCAAACGGGGAGAAAAAACAAGTCAGTGGATGGCTGGCGGCGGGCGCTCGAATTGGACCGGAAGATGTCAGCGTTTGATTTTGGCCTGGCTGCGCGTGGACACGGCTCAGAGGCTCATTGCATGGAAACAGAGACAGCGGCATGCTCTCGTTCTGAGTCCTGACCCTGGAGCAGCCCCGTCGCTCCCCAGGCTTCGGAGCTTCTGGGTTCGACCCTTGATGGCATAAATGGCAAAGTTTTGTCTTATCGTATTTTTTGTGACTGTGATCAAATTATTTCCTAACTTGTTTACACTGGTTAAGTATTGGCAATGTTTTCCTTCGTCACTTTGCATATCTTTAATTTTCTTCACTGTATACGCGGTCAAAACTATACTACACAACTGTAGATTGTTATGACAGTAACCCAAAACAAGGATAAGACACAAATATCAGCCTCGTTTCTCCCACTAAATTGGATGGAGGATAATCCTATATGCTGCCCCGGGTCGCAAAACATGTCATTTTGGTCGTACCTGTTACTATCAAATTCTAGAAACTTATGCTTGAATGTTTTTCTAGAACTTAACCATCAATATGTTTAATAAACATTTTTTTCACAAAAAAATAGTATGTTTAAACATTTAAATTGGACAAAGGGAAATCATATACGCATAATAAGTTTCAAAGTGGAAGAAAAGAAAACAAAATGACAAGATGTAATGCTGAAAACGTGCGATCAAGCCATCGCGTTAATGCTTGAATGCCACGCCACGTGGCTGCCACAGCAAAAGCTGCTTGGTTGCAGCCATAGCAGTACACGCCACAGCAAGCACAGGAAAGTAGCCATGTGGCGAAATTTCGACGCCACTCTGTGGCGAGAAGGTGCGTGGCGTGGCCAAGTGTGGCCCCAATCAAACACGCCCTAAATGCCACACTACCACTACGGTACACTTGGTCCACTGACCATTCCACGTCGGCTTCTAGAGCCGCAGGAAACGGGGCCTGATTGGAAGCTTCTCAATCATGCGTTACGTCAGCAGAAACGCTTGTGAAAGTGCGACGACATGTGCAAATTCTGATCAGTTGATGGTCAACCGGCATCAAGGTCACGCCAACGATTCAAAGTAATACGGCAGGACTTTCATTAGTTCCCCGGTTTTCTGCTTCTAGAGAACGGGTCATTCCAGACGGCTACTAGTAGTACTAGTCCATCAGCGTTTTATTTTCATCCAGATTTAGACATAAGTGTGTTTTTCCTTTTCTAGAGAACGGCTTCATGTCGTCAGACATAAAATTATGCTCATCCTTTTTTTTTTTGAGAGACATAAAATTATGCTCATCCGATCGATGTCAGTCGCGTCAGCTCAAGGGTGACCAGGTCAGGCCTCAAAAGTTTTCGGTGCATGAAGGCCCTGAACGGCCCGGGGCTGCCGCGTGCCGTTTTCCTCGGCTAATCGCTGTTGCCGCAGGGGGTCAACGCCAAATCGGCACCGGCGCTCAAGGGACGAGTCCAAGACTCCCAGTGCGACCTGGTCCGGTTCTTCTTCTCACCGCGTCGGGCTCTAGGGCCCACAATTCTGTAACACCCGGTCCATACAACCAGGAATGTGATGTGGGCCGTTATGCTAGCCAAGCCCAGCCTATGGCCCAGTTTCAGAGCAGCTGCTATACAAAGTAGAGGTGGAAACATCAGAGAAGAGAGTTTAGAAATTCAGAAACCAGAATTGGGTTCGTCCCCTTCTTTCTCTGTCAACTCCCTCACGGAGGAGCGGCTCAGGCGATCTCATCGTCCGTCTCGCTCGCCTGCAGCGCCCTGTCCACGTGCTCAGGCTACGCCGGGGCGTAGCTCGCCGGCGGCAACGGGTCGTGACAAATTCCATCAAGCACAAACAACTGTATATTTATCATTTCGATGGCCCATGAGCCCGCGGCCGCATAAAAGACACGCAGGTTTCGTGGAGAAACGAACTCGCCGCCGGGAATGCACTGCGCCGGACGGACGGACATCATCATTTCAACCACGTCGAGGCACACACAGGTTGCCCGGCACGCCGAAGCAGATCAATGCTGCAAACATAACCCACGAACGCAGTGCGATACCAGTATACCACAGTCCAGAGCTCGGTGCAGAAAAGAACATTAGCTGCAGCTGGACTGATGAACAATCCCCGACTGCTAAGACTGACCACTGCCCGATACAACAGAAACAGAAGAATGTACGCATATTAAACATAGGCATCGATTCTTACTGTAACGGTTCATAATACAGCCATAGTTAGCCAACGGTTGGGTGTCACATGCAACGCACGCACCGTCCAAACAAAACCCACCCCGTCCTGGACGACCACTGCCAGACTGCGCATGGATGCTGAGTTTCACATGCTATGATACATTATACCATAATAAGTCATAAAAAGGGGCAGAATAGCAGGAGGGCACACAACATATACGCATGTGCCACTAAGTTCTAGCTAGCTACTTCATGGATCGGTCATACTTTGCTGCTGGACATTGATGATCCTCCTGCTGAACCGCAGAAGATGACGATCCAACCCTGTTGAAGACTCTACCGCCGAAGAATTCCTTTCCAATCCTACTCCCCTTGAAGGGGAACCTCCTCTTGAAACTGTTCCGGAACAGTGAGCCACCACTCTGTCTCGGCACAAGAGCAGAATGGTTCCTCTTCAACGCATGATCACTGCGAGGAGGGTTGGCGCTGCTGCTTCCACCCGCTGCATCGCCCACTGAGAGATTCCTGCGAGCAGATCTGAGTGCAACATGCAGAGGTTCCGAGAATGACACACATCCTTCGTCGTCGGCAGCTCGCATGCACAGGGGGCAAGGCGGTTCGTGGGCTTCAGTCTTGGGAGTGCTTTCATCCAGGCAATCTGCGTGGAAAACATGTCGGCAAGGAAGGACTGCTGCTACCGGCATGTCGGTATTTCGTACAATCCTATTTGAGGTCCAGGGTGATTTCTGACGGAGGAATCTCTCGCACAGCCCACATTTCAAAAATCTCACTGAACTTGTGGGGGACCTTTGGGACTCTACACTGATATGATCCAAAATGTCAATGGCATCTCCATCGTATCCAAAATCATAGCTGCTAGCATTGCTCCATCGAAACCCTTCCCTTCTTGAGCTTGTGTTTGGTTCAGGTGAGACCTCAATCTTCCCAAGCTCGCTCAATGCATTATGGAACTTAAGCTCCGGACTTGCCAAGCTGCGGCGCCACAGAGGAGAAGCTTGGCTGTCATCACTTGGTGTTGCTCTCCCAGCATTACTGGCCTCAGGCATCCTGAAGGCTTCTGCTTCTGATACTGGATTCCGGAAGACAAGTGGATAGACCGGTTTTGACATGAATGGCCGCCTGGAAATATGATTGCGAGGAAGATATGGGCCTGGTTGTTTGCTGGACGATGCTAGCTGGCTTGATTCTGAGAATGGGGATGCAGAACTGAAACTGCTCACGGCAGTCAAGTGCCTCTGCAACAGATGAAAGCAAGTGTCAGTATTGTGATAAACAATGCAATAATTTTTTTTATTTCACCAGATCTATGTAACTTCCCAAAGGAACGGGTAGATAACTCATTAAAGACTGAATGTAAGCTAACCTCACTTGATTGAGCATAATCAGAAGTTTCCGGTCTTGATCCTGATCCAACAAAACAACTCAAATATCAATTCAACAGGAGAATACCCAAGGAATTAGAAGTGAAACACTGCTCCCTTAGTTGCTTTATATTTTTGCACGAGATATCCAGCTGTCAAAAGAAACAATCGCAGGGCAGCAGTCCTTAACTTATACTACTATTAGTGGCAACCCAATACTTCTTTAACATATCCCGAAAATTTTGGTTGAAATATAAACAGAGACCAAAGATATTTTTGTGGATATGTAGTGCATGAAAATATTTATATATTCTGGCAATAATTTGGTACTGTGTCTCAGTAAAGATGATTGCCTACCCCAACTTGCTTGGGATAAAAAGGTTGTTGTTTTTCTCCGTAAAGATGATTATAAATATAGTTGTTCAACTGTCATGGGGCTACAAATTGTTAATTTGACGAGGAAAAAAAAAGAATGAATCAGAATATGTGCATCCAACATTTAACTTTTAACATCCTGATGCAATTAAGCATGCTCGCTAATAGAACATATAATACAAGAGAAGAATAAAGCATCCAATGGAACGATTGTGATAAGAGGGCATATCCAGGACAGTACGAAAGAAAGAAAATACCACATCAATAGAAGGTGACTTAATACAAAGAAGGGTGTAGTGTTAAAAGTGGCCAGTAACAATCAAACTATAAGTCCCCAATTGATAAACAGCTTGAAGACCGGTTCGTAATGAATAAAATGTATTAGAAGCAGATTACAAAAATGTAGGGAATTCTTTACAGTAGTAAGATAATGTAGCATTTCTCTGGATCCATAGATACACATGTTCATTGTAAGCTTCCATATGTATGAGCTTCCATGCTCCATACATAATGAAGCTACAACAAGAGGAATGGATTATTCCAATGCTACATGACCCAAAAGTCTAAAAATTATCTTTCATGCTAACTGTTTGAAAGCAATAGTAGGTCCTATATTACAGCAAAAATAAATTGAAGTGTTTTTTAACCAATATAAATTAGCAAATTATGTTAGCTCTTCTAGTGAAAAGTCTACATGCAGCCTATCCCGCAGTTCTAGGAAGAGAGAACCCATATTAAGAAACTAGAATCAAGTTGTTTAGCTGGACAGCTCATGTCGGAATCCACCCATAAAATGAGGTACATACCTCCTGTAGGTGTAGAGAACTCCCCGAGATCAAATCTTTGAAGAGAGGGTGTCCAGCGTGGAGCCTGTACGCTATCAGCTGGACTCCCAAAATAAGAAAGTGCTCCATCAGATACAGAATGATGGTGGTTGAGGTACTGATCACTGCCAAATGCACTTCTGCTCCCTTTACTATGGGATGAGGATGACATGTACGGTGGATGATCATGAGGAGCATCATGAACCCTATGGGGCAATCCATCTGATGAATACCGGCAGTCCCATCTCCTAGATGTCGGAGGAGAGAAGCTTGAGTTTATCCGCCAACGAGGCTCAGTAGGATCCATGGAACAGTCTCTGCTAGCAGGATTAGGCTTCGTCCCATGTGGCCTAGCGGCCACGCAGCAAAGGGCACCCGTCTTGACCAATTTTGCCAAGCACGTGCAACAGAAATCACTGCTTCGTTACTGTTGATTGAGATAAAGCTTGTTTGGAGTGATAAAACCAACTCGAGAAACGGAAGAACATCAAACATATGGTTTCACCTGTGCACATATAAGAAGCATGTCAGCATTGGCTGGAATAAAAAGAGAGACTATTATCAAGATCTAACAAAATGGTCTTCTTTTATTGACACCATTGTTACAACTCACAAATGAACATACTCAGACACAAATGAAACTCAAAGTTAGCCGCACTAAATCTCATCCAGCATGCAAATGAAGATATTATGCACCAAGCGAACCATTTATGTACATAGGCCTTCTACATCAGCAAACCTCACTTACTCATGCTGTAATGCTTTGTTTATTTTTCTAAGATTTCATTTCCACAAGTCAAGAATATCTGCCCCAACAAATGTGAGTCCATTCTGTCTCATTATGTCACACCACCAACCTAGTTCTGAAGATTGTCAAACTGGAAATGAATCTAGTTGCACATGCTTTGCTTATTCTATTTGCATCAAAATACTTTCATTCATCTGCAGTCACTGATGCGCCTATTCAACAATAGAATCCCATCGGAAGCAAAATCAGCTGTGCAGGCTGAAAGCCCACTTTAGTATACATCATCCCCCAATCGAATAAGCCCTCAAAATATCCAATCAACTTGTACAGGACTGGGGTACTAAGAAATCACACCAAATCAGGTATATTTTGCCCAGCAAACGACTAACCGATCAAAGAATCGCATCAAAATAGCTAGTATTTTCCTAAGCTCCTAAGACCCTTGATTATGCCGGCCCTAGGTTAAGGAGATTCTTAGGTAGGTCAGGTCACCTTCAGACTAAACCGCGTTCGTTCTTATACATCAGGGTACTATCAGGCCAAGAATTAGCAGAACCTACACACCGAGTTCAAGAATCGCAACAGCATGGAGTCCTGGCCACGGCCGCTGCATCGAATCAATAAACCCATATACTGTGGATTAAAAATCGGAAAAGAAAGAAAGGGGGAAAGGAGGGGAGCGAGAGTACCTGATGGCAGGAGGAGAGAAACGACGGAGGATAAAAAATATCAGAAAAGGGGGAGCTTTTGACGATAAGAAAGGGAAGAGGTGGCCTTTTGGGGGGTGGGACTGGGACTTGGGGAGGCGGAGGAAGAAGAAGAAAAGGACTTGGGGCACTGGTGAAGAAGAGACGCAGGGGAAGAAAAGCCGGGGGAGAGAAGGGGAGCGGTGGAGACCGCAGCGGTGCCCGGGGACGGCGGATCGAATGGGGGCTGTTGGCCTATTTCTCTATTTCGCCGCAAACTAAAATGAAATTCTTATATCGGGCTAGGAATATTTGCATCACTAGTACGGAGCTCTCGCTAATATTCTGATTGCAAATGCAAACGTGAAAGGACATGTTGACTTTATATCGACCTAGTCACTCCAATGCATTTAGATATTTCTTTTTATGTGATCTCTGTCGGAACGGAATGTAACAAATGTTTATCCGTTTTGATATGATCACGTGATGATGTCATCTTTTGTTTCTTTACATACAAGTTTCAATATTTAGATTTACATTTTCACGTAAATACGGATGGAGTTGCATGATAATTCGATTATATCGTGTCACTTGAAAATCTAACAGATTTAAATATTTCTTTGATGTGGATCTGCGTAGGACCAATGTTTAGCATTTAAACATAAGAAAAATGGTAGACTTATCACTTCATATTCATTTGAAACAATTATTTTTCTTTCACTAGATTATGGGAAATGTCATATCAAAACGGATAAACAATGGTCTACCATGGTTTAGGGACTGAGTTCGGTGTGTTGTGCTCAATTGTACCTTCGGCCGAAAAAGCCATGCTCCTTGCATTATTATGGGTCTTTTAGAACATCATTATTATAATACGGGCAGTGAACCATTTCAGTTGTGAAGTCCTTTCTAGTAAAGGGGTGTTGTCACATTTCAACACGTAAACAATCAGTTATTATTGTTTTCTTTTATTTAACATTTTTAGTTTTGACCGAACTAAAAGTCAAAACTAATATGAAGAGAATAGACCGACCTATACATAGACCATAACGGGTATATTCGAAGGTTTAGAAAGCATTGTTCAAGTCAAATGTTTATGGTTCACTTTGATGTTGGAAGTGTTGTCTCTTTCTCTAAGATTTTTGTGCGTGCAAGGGCATTATGTTAAAACTCAATGTTTAATCAGCAATCATTTTTTTTTAAATTAAAGATGTGTACTACTTGCTTCGTTTCTAATACCCATCCTTGACTATAAATTTGTATAAGTAACCTTATATAAACAATGTTGCAAATAGCGGGCTAAAGAGTTTAGCGGAGTGCTCTCAGAAAAGCTATAGGAGCTATAGCGCAGCTATAGCAGCAGCTATTGCCAATAGCGGTTTGCAAAATAAAGTAAACTTTTGGTCAAAATATTAGTAAATTTGTCAATTTCAACCCACGATTCAAAAGTGCATGCGTTGGGCGTATCAACGTCCTAGCATGTATTTATTATCTTTTCAAGAGGTGAAACAATCCACAGAATCAAGAAAGAAAGCATCATTTGAACTATAAATGAAACAAATTTATCACATCACTTGACTTACGATTTATGAATCATAAATCATAAGCACATAAGTTCATAAATTAGTATAGCGGAGTTAGCGGATAAAAAAAGCGGAGCTATTTAACCGTAAAGCGGAGTTAGCGGCATTAGCGGTAATATATGCAATATCGTCGCGGCATCTATCTCAAAAAGCTATAGCGAAGCTATAGCGGAGCTATAGCGGGCTATTTGCAACCATGTATATAAACAAGATAAAAGTTATGCTTTTAGATTCATCAATAGAAACTTCTACGAGAGTCCGAAAAACTTCTACTAAATCAAATTATTGATGTTTATATAAAATAATATATCCAACACCACCATGAAATCGTTCCATTCCCCTAAATTGTCTATGTTTGTAGCTACAAACACGAAAAAAATTGAGTCTCCATTCTCTCTCTTTCAATAGAATTAATGTTTGTTGTGATTAGCACGTACTATTTCGTATGCTAATGTGACCAAATCAAAAGTGTTTTGGACCTGAGAAGCTGTTGGAAGAGGAGAGAATTACACTTAATATAGCTAACTTTATATATTTTTTAAAAATATGGTAAACTTGTTTTCTGCAATGTATTTACTAGTAGTACTAACTGCAAGTGAAACATCACAAATCACTACCTCATATTGTCACTTTAGTTTTTTCCAGTGTTCGTGAAATAATTGACATTCTCACTTGTTGATGCATCTTACTTTTTTCAATACACCTCGATTTTTATCTCCCCTTCTTTTTTTTTACACCTACCTTTACTAATTTTTTTTAATTATCATATCAAAAGTTAAAATGCCAGTTATACTACTCAGAACGGAGCATGCCTGATGCGATGCCGGTGTCAGCACATACTTCAAAGTCGCAGCAGGAATGACCAGAAGTGGGTCTCTTTGGACCAACGTTCACCTGGTTTTCTGCGACTGACGCGTTTGTTGCTGGCAGCTCTATTCATCATCGAGTCTGCCGTTGGAAACCAAGAGCGCCTGATCGAATGGAGGCAGGGTAGTTGCGGGCGATATAATTGTCCTTCCCGCCAACTCCATTCGCGGATGGATTTGGTAATGGCTGCGCCACCTGAATCTGCTTGATTGCTAATGGCAACAGGGATGGATGGACCATCCCAATTTCAAAAAAGAAAAAATGTTTTTTTATTAAACATAAAAAGGTATATGTATCTTTGTACTGGCCTACTGGGTACTCATGTAACAATACCATAGCTTAGTTTGGACGACTTCATAACTTAAATTTGTTGAGAGTTTATTTTAATATTTAATGAAGAAAAAGAGCTACCGAGTCCACTCTCAAATGTTAAAAATACCAAGTTGCTTGGTCGAAAAATTACCCACTGTCGTTACATGTTAAAAGTTTGGTACTCCTATATAAATAAGTAGCGAAGTCAACCAAAGGGTGGGAAATTAGCAAAGTCCAACATGGTAAATGCGAAACCCAGTGTGCCAACGGCGAAACCTTGAGAGGATTGGTCAGAAAAACTATGGTGCGTCCAAACTATGGTAGTGAACAAACATCTACCAAGTCTGTTTAAGTGTGACAAATTATGACTAACAAAACAAAGTACTAATGAATAGTATTAGTCATGGGTTTGACTTTAGACATATGTTTGTTATTTCAAAAGAAAAAAAAAACTGTTTGTCAAGAATGTGTCCTCCACGTCCTACTATAGCCTTTGAAATCAAACCGAAAATGACTGTTGACCTTTCCATGACGGAGTATTGGTGTCGGAGATCAGTTCAGCTGACTTTATATTTCATTGATGACCGAGATGAACCAAAGAAGGTTCTAAAAGGAACCAAAACTTAAAATATTACTCCTTCCAAGCAGAACATGGACATTTTTTTTTTGAGCCAAAGGAGAAAAAATAAATAAGTCGAAAGCCATGTTTGTGACTGACATGGGCCCAAAAATTACACTAAAGATGGGCCGTAGACTCATATACAATGGGCTGAAAGCATACTTATCAATTGCCGAGGATTGACGACGATGGGCTAGCATGCAACATGGCCGTATCTGTTTTTTCTAGTGACAGGCCCATTCCCTTTGCTCATTTGTTCCATTTTTTGCTCCGAAGTACAGTAGTTCCCTTCCGGATTTCAAAAGTGTGGGTACACGGTAGTGCAGCTAGTGGTCGCTCAAGGTTCAAGTTGCCGCCTGATGTTCTCACTCAAGGTTCAAGTGCTCGCTGCTGAGACCCGTGAAGCTGAGCTTATAGATTGTCTTAAGAGATCACAATACTCGTTTTCTCCGGTGCGCCGACACGCCGAGGCGCTGAGCAGGCTGCAGGCGCCAGGCGCGCCCCGGCAGGCAGCCGATGCGCCGCGGGGTGTGTGTGGCGCGCAGGGGCGCAGCTGTACGCCCGACTCACGGCCACAAACACCCACGCTCCGCTCTCGAACGTTAGTTCAAAGTTCAAACCGAGATTCCGCGGAGAAGTGGAAGACGCCAAACCGCCCACCCCGCCGGCCCATCCGCCCGCGCCAGTTGTGCGGGCCGCACCCCCGTGCTCCGCTGCTGGTCTGCCGGGTGGGTCCTCGGCCGGGGCCCCGGGGGGAACGTGGCGGACGGCGACGCTGCGCTGCTTGGGGAGCGGGGGGCGTACGGTGTGGCCGGCTAGTTGCGACGGTGCTGCTGCTTCCGGTCGCGTTCCTCCACCGAGTTTCCGGGTGTTGCCGTCGTACTGGTTGCCGCCGTTGACGTGGACGGGACGAGTCGCGCGCGGATCGCAGCGATCGACGCTTTCTTTCCTTGGCGGGCGCGCGCGTTTCCTGTCGTCTGCGGCCTTGGAAGTCTGCGCTGCGAGGAGGCGCGTCGCACTTTGGCTGCCGTACGCGTGCCTGTGGGGCCGGTGCCGCTGCTCGATCATTGAGACTCTCCGTCCCATGCAACAACGGCTGGCTTCCTCCTGCTCACACACGTCGCAATGCAGCACCCAGTCACCAACCCACGTGTCACAAACTCCCAATTGCATGCTCTCGTCGCTGTAGGTTATGTCGCACGCTTCCTTGATCGGCCGCGATAACCCGGAGGTTAGTTGTAGTGACGTATAATTTTTGCTTCGTAGACTCAGGGTGCGTTTGGCAAGCAGAATCGTTTCGGATTCTGCATTGAATCGCGTGAAACGGTGCCAAACAGAAAAAAGATGAATCGTTTCGAAGGAGAATCAGCGAGAAACGTTTCGTGAAAATAAACTACTCCAGTGAATCACCCAAATCGGTGTTTCCGCAGCGATGCGTTCCGATTCGCTCTTCCGATTACTCATTTGCCCCTGTCTGGTTCGACTCAGTTCATCCGTCACAGCCGTCGGACCTGAGCCCTGCTCGGTCTTCTGCTTCAAATCCGACCTCAAAAATAGATTGCTCTTAGTCCGTAGATCATTCCCCTAATTATCCCTCTCTGATTAATCGCTTGAGCAGCGCCAATCGATCTCTGTCTCTACCTTTCTCTCTCTTCTCTGTTTCTCTGCGTTGCATCTTCTGGAGGAAGAAGACGACCTGGCAATCAACGTGGTGGTGGGCTGGCTCGTGGTGGGCTTGCTGGATAGGCCTAGTGGGCACTCGTATGATAAGCCCATCGTATTTTCTTTTTTTCTTTTAAATTAATTGTGGCATGTATTTTGTACGATAAGCTCATCAAATACATTTCTCTTTTTTCTCAACTAATTTAGACATTTTCTAAAGATGTTTATAAATACTATATTATGAGAACTTATTATTACATATTATAATATATTATAATGTGACAGAAACAACATAGTTCAACTAAGGGTAAAGAGTCATTTTGATCCACATCCTCTCTTTCTTGAAACTGAAACCAGAAAACAATCCAAACGGTTTCTGAAGTAATTCTGTTTCAGGTTGTGAAACGTTTATGGGTTGAATCTAAAACGTTTCTGATTCTCGATGAATCTGGAGCTGTACCAGACCCACCCTCCGAAAGGAAATGAGAATCCGTTCTCCATCGCCTCGCCTGCGGTTCAAGAATATCTGCGGAGCTTGACCGGTCGGATACGCAGGTTGCATGACTAGTACTAGTATTCTGCGAAGCATGACTGACATGTCCAAATCCTTTTCCTTAACAGTATTAAAACGGGTGCATGTCCTGTCAAACGCCATAATTAAGAACAAATTTCTCATGTTTTGCTATCTGCTACTAACCCGGCCAGTAGTAGCAGCTAGGAGTAGATGCGAGCAGCGGGACAACCCTTTTGGATGGGATTCCGGATTCATTCCTAACGGGCACCCACAAATCTTCTCTATTTCAAAAATTGATTACCAATACAGCAGTGAAACCCCAACCAATGGCCTCCAGCCGCCTTCGACAACGAATCACCAGAAGCTAAAGGTCGAGTTCAGACACGTACTACTGACGTGCACAAAAGTACAAAAGTACAGTATTTACCTTGCCAGTTTATCGATGCTTCTCTCCTAAAGTTTCCAACTCCAAGAGAATGAAAGAGATTTATCAGGGTCTCTGATTCTCTTCCATGCAATATTCCACATCGAGATAAGACTAGGATAACCACAGCCTCTATTCAAGGAGCGGATCTATATACGGCCGTTGCAACTGGAACCCACAGCGCGCCACGCCGCAGATAGATATTTGGCGACGAGACAGGCCGAAGCCCCCTGGACCTCTCGAGAACCGAAAGGAGCCCCAACACCTGTTGCAACTGACATGAGAGTTCCATACTGCTAGCTACGCCCTGATGCCAGCTATCCTCTCCTTTTTTCCCCTCATTGAGATCTGATTGATCAGAAAAACGGAAATGAGGCCTGTGGACAGGAATTCTTTTTGAGTACTGAATGATTGGAGCTGAATGGTGCCATCTTCTTCTCAGTTCCGAACGACCGAACCTATGCCTAAACAAACAGATGGCAGGGCATATGAAACGTTCGTTGTTGAATGAACACCCTATCTTGTCCAACAGGAGCCAGGACCACCTTTATCTGGCTTCAAGCAAGAGAAACCACAAGTCATAAATATGGATGGCAATGGATACCCATCACCTAATACCCGATGAGTTTTTCTTCTATTAGGGTGTGGATTTAGACCTATTTTCGCCCTATGGGTTTGTTAATGGACATTTTTTTCACCCATTGCGTACCACAGGTATAGGGCTGTTCTCCTATAGCCATACACATTTACCCGGAGCCCCACGAAATCTATGACACATGAGTCAACAAACCCTTGTCTGATATAGCTGCAGCGAACTTTAGTTTGGGCATTATGTTCTGCCTTTAGGTGACCATTGAGTCTATTTTTAGCTAAAATTTAAACCTGAAATGTTGAGGGTTAAATTTAATTATCTTTGAACAATTTAATCATTGCAAGAGGTTACTATATGCAGTTGGATGCTATTTTTTTAATGCCTAATAATGACTATGGGTAACCTGATGGGTATGGGTGTGGGTGTGGGTGTAGGGGAAATTTAGGACTCAGGTAATGCACCCATTGCCATCCCTAGTCATAAAGGTTCAAACCCTCTTTCCTGTCTCTACTATCCAATTGCAAAAGTCACGCTTCGAAATACAGGAGCCACTGACCGTTTAAAGAAGAAACACAGGAGCTACCAGCGTTCAAAATTAGAACAATTGCGATCTCCATCAGTTTCTTACAAGCATCCCTGAGTTCTGTAAGGCAGGAAGCGAACCACATCATAGTTCATACCACGCGACCTGATAAATATCACAAGCACCATTAGGTCCACCACAACATACACCGTCATTCTTGTGACCGTTAGTAACTAAGCAAACAATATCCAGAACTAGAGGGTGAGATTAATGAGTACCGATTCATCCACGACGATTCATAGAATGTTAGAAAATATCATGTAGATGAATTCATACAATCTGCCATACAATTTCCTGAATGCAGAAGCTTACAACACGCTGCAACTACTACTCCAGCTAATGTCCAGAACTAGAGGGAGAGAATGAGTACCAATTCATCCACGACGATTCATAGAATGTGACAAAATATCATGTAGATGAATTCACACGATCTACTACCATACAATTTCCTGAATGCAGAAGCTTACAACACGCTGCAACTACTAATACAGCTAAACTACTGGGACAGGCGGGCAAGCTTCACAGGTAAAAATCTTGAAGCCTGCACCCTTTACTACCATGAAAAGGTACAACCTGTACACGCCAAGAACAACCATAGAACTGTACATAATGGAACGATGGGATCATAAAGGCCATCATCAGTTCATTAAGTCTCATCTTCCTGATGAGACCAAGGACCTCTCCTGCGACCCCTGCCTGACCAACGGCTTTGAGGCAGCGGGAAGCTTCGGAGGCTCGGGAGCAATGACCTCCGCAGCAGCATCTCCACTTGGAACCAGTTCTGGCTTCTTGGTGTAGGTGAAATCCAGGTCTTTGTTTTCAGCTAAGGCCAGTAACTCTGATTCTTCCAGCCCCCTAGTTGGGGCGATGCTACATCTATCTGGTTTGTGCTTTGCAAGCGCATCCCTGAACTTCTTAATCTGCATAGAGAAGTTACCAATCCGATCAGTAACGAGCATATGGCAACTAGATAAACACTGAACTTAATTATTGCCAAAGGACAACCCTTCCGTTGTACAACACAGTATTGATGGAAACAGACGGTTTAGTTCAAGAACAGTTGTCAAGATCAGGACGATCGCATGAATTTCCTAAAGGAATCTATAAAGCCTTCACTATTCTTTGCAATTTCAATCTGGTACAACAGGCTGTGACATCTGCTCGCAACTTGTATCTACATCTCAACACAAGTAATTCCCTATCTTCCAACTAAAGGTCAGCAAATAATTCCATTCCTTCCAACAATTCTAGTAGCTCCAAATGAGACTAAGAATTCAACAATGTCAAAGCATGTGCTGCTTTTACTATCTGGCCCACAGCCACATCTTTCAAAAGAGTTGGTGCATGATTTCCTTTCTTTGTTTCCCGACAATTCAAACAGTAAACATGAACTGTGGGCAACGAGTACAAGATTGGATCAGAATCTTACAGTTGCGTTAGTACAGCTGAAGCTGCAGAGCTTTCCCTCAGCTCCCCTGTAGAACCTGAAGAAGGGCAGGACATGGACATGAAGGCTGTAGCACATTGACTTGTGCTCCTCATAGTTGACCTGCAAGAACACCACATCTGGGTTCTGCTCCGCAATCTGGCAAATCTGCACAAAGGAGATTAATTTTCTCAGAACACGCCAATCTTTTCAAGAGCACCCAATCAGAGGACGGTTAATATGTAAGGTGAATTTGATTTCTCTCCTATTCACACCTTGGGGTGAAGAGCACGGCAACCGCCGCAGCCGGGGGAGAAGAAGTCCACGATGACAAGCTTGTCGCCGGCGTTGGTCAACGAATCAACGAGGTCTTGGGCTGACTCAATCTCCCGCATGTTGGGCTGCAGCCCCTTCTCCCACCACCTCATGCCTTTCCCAATCGCAAGATTCATCTACGCGAAAACAATAAGCAGGTCATATTAGTACTCGAAATTACACCCTATTTTTTAGTTTTCTTTTCTATTTTTTTTTGAGGGCAAGTTTTCTTTTCTATTTAGAAACGCTAAAAGTAACAAAAAGTGGTCAAGCGGGCTAAATAATATAAGTATGAATTCAAAATTGGAAATGAAAACCAATAATTCTAAGCAAATGGATAGAAACTTAAAAAACAGTAATATATTTCTAAGGTGGAATATTAATTACTCAGCAAAAAAACTTAAATAGCACGGAACTGCACCAACAGGAAAAAGGTTGGCAGAAAACCTAAATTACTCCTCCCAAAAAGAAATCTATATTCACCTGCACCGGCGATGCCATGAGGCCCCGCGACGCCGGCCTCGATCTCCTGGGACCGACGGCCAGCCTCCCGCCGAGGAACGTGGTCTTCCTCCAGGACCCGCCGATCCGCACCGACGACGGCGCCATCCGCGCCGCCACGGCGCCCCTCCGCCGACCGAGGTTGCCGCAGGGCGAGACCACGCTCCCCTTCGCCACCGCCTGCGCCGCCGCCATGGTCTCGAAGAAGAGAGTTCCGAGGAGAGAGAGAGCACGCCGCTAGAGAGAGGAAAGGGAACACAGGAGAGAACGGAAGAGAAGGTTGGGGAAGCGGCGAAGGAAAGTAGCGCCTTTTAAAAAGGAGGCCCACGGATAAAAGCAAGCGCAAAGTGAAAAATCGCCGCCGCGTATTTTCCCCCTCCAGCCACGGTAATTATCCCCAGCTCCCACCCGTCAATTTATCAGAGACGTCGGATGGAGCTATCAGCGTTCGACGACGGCCACGTGGAGGGTATTGCGGTATTTCGCCGCTCGCTGCCGGTATGTATTTTCGGAACGGATATATTCTGGATATATTCTGGATAAGAATAATAAGCGGTTGTGGGGTTCACATGTCACGCGGAGGCCGTGGGAGAGGACTCGTGGTGTTGCCCCGGGGACTCGTGGCGGACGTGTTTTTGGTCAAGGATGAGCTGTGGGGCCCGGTTGACAGCGAAGTGGCGGTGCGCACATGGCCGACGAATTTCTTGGTGACGCTTCATCACATTTTAATTTGTTCTTCGTTTTATTCCATTTTCGAGGTGGCGACACCTATTTCCGTGCCTAACTATAAGCTTTGAATCATGAGTTGGTCGTACGTCAACCTCGCATTTAGACTAATCGCGGGGCAACTAACCCGTCAAACCTGTTCAATGTTTATTGGTTATTCTTAGTTTGTTTTAGCTTTTGTGAAACTGTTTTCGATGTTACAGAAGGACTAACATTTCTTTCTTTTTTTTTTAACTTTCTGGTGCGGAAAATACACGTAACGTAACCGATACATGCCTAGTGCCTAACTAAATAAGCAGACGAGCCGTTGACGACGGCGTGTTTTTTCCCTTTTTTAACCGTAATTATCCTCCTTGTTGACCCTATGTTTAGTTATCAGGTGTTGGTAAAAAAAATGTAGTATGCTGCTTTTGTTTCCAACGGCGTGAACTAGGCCAACACTATCTATAGCAAACTGTGGATAGATATGCTATCCGGTGAGTCTGCTCAGTAGCTCCTATTCATAGCAGCCAGTTTCGGATAAAAGGATGATGTATGTGGTGAGCGATTAACGCACTCACACAATTGCCACTCTATTGATAGCAAACGAGTCGCATGTATGGATTATATTGGTCGTCTATTTTAAGATCAAAATTAAAATGAGTAGACTGCAATTAATTGTGATGTCCCACACAATCCTTCTTTCCTATAATTGAGACTTGTTCCCAGCCAGATACAGTATCATCGCAGGCATCAGAAAACAACGCCTGGCTAACTAGTCACCACTTCATTTCACCGAAACGGAGACGCAATCCCTGGTTAGTCATATCATTTCAACGAACACTTCTGAAAATACTCCATTCCGAGCAATCTTTTTACCCACTCAGAAGTTCGACGCCGAGTGCAAGAGAACCAGTATTTCTTCAGTTCTCCCTTCAAGGTCACAAACTGAGGTTGTATGCTACTATGTACTACTACAAGTTTGGAAGACGTATGATGTCTTCCTTTCAAGATTTATAATGGGAAGAGCGGTAGCAGCTTTAGTTCAGCAGCCAGTTCAGGGGTAACTGATGTTACTACTGTTGTTATTTTTGCAAGTAGCTCATGTCAGAGGGCAGATCACGATGATGCGTACGTACATACAAACTATAAAAAAGAAATAGATGCAGGGATTTTTACATTCAGAGAACTGAACAACAGCAAAATTGTTTGTCAGACAACTACATAACTGGTAACGTTCAGCTTCTGTTCTACTACGAATGTGATTGATTTCAATTCCAAAAAGCTTTCAGATTACACACAGAACAGAACCTCTAAAACAATTGTACCTGGTTCAAATCTGAATCAGCTGCTCTTGGCCCTTCTTTCTGCTGATTTTGAATTTTTCTAGCTGGTGGTGATCTGTATACCATTGTGTTTCACATTGAACACCAGAAAACATTCCCAATAGATGGTGACAGGAAACCAGTGACTTTGTTCCTTGGTCAACATCTGGTACCACTGTAATGCAATTAGCCGGTAACCTTCCGTCAAGAACCAATCAAACAAATATCAACCTATTGCAGTGTCCACCTACTCATCCAGCAGGTTGTAACTCTCTTGGAAGTCAAGGCCAATGCTCTGTAGTTTCTCCAGGAGCCAAGGCCGGGATTAGTGTAATCTTCCTATTATCTAAGAAAAATAAAATCCAGCAGGTAACTGAAGCAGATACCCACAACCTCTTCTTGCCACTTTCCCATCCTACTGACCTATTAAATGGTTCAAAATCTTGAAATGAAAAAATGAAACCCAATCTTAGGATGCTTTGTTAGCAGCAGGATTTCTGCCAAACTGTATGATCATCGGTTTGCCTTTGAACACATAGCCATGTACTAGATTCTGCAAATCATAAACAGGATAGTCTATGACTTATAGATTCAATAACAAAGAATCATGGAAATAGCGTGAATAAGTGCAATAAATTGTTTATAATTAAAGATGATGCATGTTGTTTCCAGATAATTAGTGTTATTTACTGAATTTTCTTTTTTAGCTTTGCTATAGCAACTTCGAAGAAAACTTGTCACTATCAATCATTTTGGAGCTGGAGCATTCAATTAGTTAAGTGCCTTGCTGTGCAGCATTAAATTAATGGATTGTGTTTACAGTCAGATCACTAACCAGTGCACGTTGTGCAAGATCAACTGTCGGAAATGTCACAAAGGCTTGGCCGCGCATCCGTCCTTCCTGGAACAAGATGAAAACATTTGAAGAAAAATAATAACATACTATCATGATAAGATAAATGGTGGCGGAAACAGGAACTCTTATGGCCTCAACTGACAGCATCTTTAAGATAATTTTGGACAACAAGAAACAATTAACACTGAGCAAATTCTTTTATGGCCTCGATTGACAGATTTCACAAACAAATTCAATTCCGATAATAATTGGTAAGGGCACGGAGTGAATGTATGCACATCTAACCTGCATCAACTTGATACTTAAACCAGATCTTGCAGCGTCCATGCTCTCGAAAAGAGACCCTGCAGAGAAGAGATGGAAAAAGGAGGTTAGTGAACAAATCACAAAAATGATATAGTGAGTGGAGAAGGGCCTTGCTCCAATATTTATTTTTCTAAAAAAGAGAACAAATATAAATAGAGGGCACACTGGCTGCTCTTAGATACACAGCATTGCTTCATCCAAAGCCAGTACTTAAGCCACAACACATGCAAGTACAGTTTATTGGGTATCACATCTTTGTTCCAGCCTGGTTTGCACAATGTCACAGCATCTCTCTGTTCCATGAATACCTCAACAATATATGCATGTATGCACCTACATTGTGATTGACTAATAACGCTAACATATCCATCATGAAAAATAAAGCACGATGACAGTCTACAGAAAAGATTGCATCAGCATCAACCTGAGTTGCAAGTTGCAACATATGGTCGCATCTCAATCCAATTAATTATCCATCAATAAAACGACTGCAGGTAACTGAAGCAAGGCCCCCCAAAGAACCAGTCTGTAACAGTCTTACCAAAGACATAGTAGAAGTCATCATGAATGACATCCTTTGCCAAGTTTTTAATGTATAATACACTGGCAGGATTTCCTGGAGAGTAATTCTGCGAAAAGAAGATGTAATATTTGAAGTCTCCTTTGATGTTAGAAAGTGAAAAAGAATAACATAACCTAGTTATAATGTACTACTACTAGCAAAGGAAACGTTTGAAGTCTGATTTGATGGTCACAACGATAGCGAGTAATAACTAATAACACAACAGACTTATTGTGAAATACAGTAACTAAATACTAGCTTCCTCTGTCTGATTCAAACATATGCCTAAATAATCTCTGACTTAATAATTGCTAATTTCTATCCCTCTCATAAAAAATGAGGTGCATTTTCCAATATGTAACGAATACTTTCTTCTTAATATAATGAAGAACAGCTCTCCTGCGTTTTCCAGACAAAATGGTAACGAATACAGTACAAAATGGTCATATTAGAACTTTCTTTATTCCAGCGCACAAGTCCGAAACAACCTACATTTAGAAACAGAGTATGACCAATAAAAGCCAACTACGAGAATCACCATTTTTCAACATTTTAGGTTCCTGTCATCAAGATGAACAGGATGAAAACAACTCATCAACTTACGATGGCGCACATTCATAATAATCACTGGACATTAAGCTACAGCATCACTGCCTTTAAAAAGGGACAATATGATGCAATTTTGTGCAAATGACATGGTAATCATCAGTACTTAGCAAACAAATTAATTTACCTTGAACATAGGAAGGGACATAATCTCCTCTGGTGGTAATTTATCTTTCTCGATTTCCTCAGTTGTAACAAAATGTTTTTCTTCGAGTTGTTCATGCGATAATGTCAATTCGTTGTCAGTCGTACTCTGGACAGGAGGTTCCTTATGTGTATGCTTAGGGGCAATTTTTATCTGGAAACAAACATTACATTAAAATTCAGAAAATGACGAGGCAATAATGTGTTATTAGTTACTAACAAATAAGAATACTCAACCTGAAGTACTGGGTTTTTCTTTTTTATCACTTGAAGCTCACTAGAAACTAATGAAGCAGGTTTCACCCCAACTGCCTCATGAGCAACACTTTTATCAACTGCAGGACCAACAATTGCTTCGTGCTTTGGCCGCTTGCTTTTACGTTTATCAACATCTTCCTGCAATAAAGAATGTGTATGAATGATCTGGCAACAGCATTACAAGGTGAAAACAAGAAAGGCCGAACTAGAACATACATCAGATGATTCCAATTCAGACTCGTCACTAGACAAATCAGCCGAACGAAGCTCCTCTGTTGTCAAAGGTTGCGGTGGTGGTGGTGGTGGCTGAGGAGCAGGGACATGTGATGGCAGTGGTGGGGTAGGCAGTGCCATTCGAAACGGAGCTGGAAGATTCATCTTATTCATCAAATGCAAAACCTGTGACAAGAACAATGCATTGACCAATATGTATCTGATGTTTCTGAATAGTATACACACACGAAAAAAAAGGCACAAAAGCATGCCTTGCAAGTTGTAACTGTGGGGATGCATGTAGTGGAATGAAATCCTAATTAACCTGAGCGTAGAAGCGTGGAACAGCAATGAGGGCGTTAACAATATTTGTCAATATGTTTCCATCCGGCGGTGGATATGCATACCTACAAAACATGAAGGGCGCTCAGATCAAAATCAAGCAAGTGTGAGGGATCAAGAATGCCAACAATTTATTTGAAATAAGAGCTGATGCAGAGGGCCTGTTGACCTAATCGGATAAGTTTGCAGCATTGCGGATCTATAGTTAGAGAAGTGTATTAATAAAGAATACAGTATTTGTAATTGACGCTAGCTTGGCATTGGTTACATCCAGAAAGACAATAACAGGAAATGGGACATAGATACAGTGTAGTTCACTGGCCTTCCCGAGTGAGGGACTATGTTAACTGAATTCCGATATGCCACATTCCGATATAGATAAGTGAACTCAGAACTTTCATGTATTCAAGCAGTATGTTGTCAATAAGCAGAGGCAATTTAGTTTTTTTTTTTAATAAATTGGCCCGATATTCATTTCATTGAAGATCATTTCGTAATTAGCAACAAATTTTTTTGTGTAATGAGCATGCGCCATGCGATAGACTTAACCAGCAATTACATGAATAAAAAAAATACCAATTTGCAGACAGTAACTGAAACTCTTAATGATTAAACGAGTAAACAATGAGGATATAAGCTTGCAGGTCAGAATATATTAATCAAACTTACAAAATAGATAAGTGCCTTCACTGGAATATAGCAAGAAAATGTTTAACGATGAAGCAGAGTGGAACATACTCGAGGTGAGGCGGAAATGGATAGTCCACACCAAGCTTAGGTGCAATTGGTTCAGCACTCGATGAAGGATCCTTTTGATTTAGGGAACTAATCTTTGGCGTTTGGGGTGCCCCATGCGGTGATTGGTCCTGATTCTTCACATTTGCATTCTTTGCATTTGGCTGGTTCGCTCTCTCGACAATCAACACTTTCCCCAGGAACCTCAATCTGCAAAGCCATCCCTTAGCGAACAAGGCAATGCAGGACATATCAGGACAGGGTGCGATATTCACTCGCAACATTGACATGAGAAAATGTGTTGGATATATGCAGCAGATTCGGTATGCGGATAGCAGAAGTAATCTAACAGAGCATGTAGTTGACGAAGCTAACCTGTTCAACAGGGAATGTGCGTGATTGGCTGCCGCGTCATCCCTGAAATCTACAAAAGCACAATTCCTCAACCTGCATGTGTAGCAAAAGAGAAACTATCTTATCAACTAATTACAATGTTAATAATAAATATCACAGAGAGATATCGAATATATGGCACAATTGGCCATTGCAACAGCATTATAGCAGCTAAACTAGCTAACTGACGGGATACAACAACTAATTCAGCATGTGAACATCAAATAGCGCACCACAAGGTAAGAGGCAAAGTGGGGGCGCGTACTTTCCACCGGCACAAGGGCGAACAGATGTGGCCCCATAGTGGGAGAAGAGGCGCGACAGCATCTCCTCCGTGATCGCCTCCGGGAGGTGCCGCACCAGCAGAGTGGCCCCCGCGGCGGGAGCAGACCCCAGCTGCTGCAGCTGCTGCGGCGGCGGCGGCCGCGGAGGTGCAGGGGCGGGAGTTAACGGCGCTGGAGGGAGCGTGGGCGGCGGCGGGAAGGACGCCATCAGTGGCTTCGCAACGGGTTTGGAGTAGGGTTTACCGAGGGCGGAGCCACTACAGTTGGTGCCAGTCTGGTTTTGAGCACCGGCGCTCACGGAAGAACCCCCTGGGAGGCCGGCGCTCTCTAGCGCCTTCGGTAGAGCAGCGGAAGGCTGGGCGGCGCCGCGTCGTGAGCGGTGGCGTGGATGCGGACACCGGAGGAGAGGCGCCGCGCTCTGGCCGGACCGAGGGAGGAAGAAGAATGACAAGTGTGGTGGGCTGGATGTATTGGGGTAATGGGCTTCAGTATTGATGATAAGTTGGAGGCCCGTAGATCAAAAAAATTAAGTTGGAGGCCCATACTAGCAACCTGGTCTGCATTTATTTGGGCTGAAGGACTGGACCGATATATATGGCCTTTTGGACATTCAAATGGGCCTGTTAGCGACGTGTGTATCACATGGTCAGCTTGGGCTAAGCCTTTTCCGAATGGAACAAATGGAACACTACTTTTTTTTTGAGGGAAACAAATGGAACACTACTGCAACATTTGGAAGATGTCTTGATTATTTTTTTCAGTGCTACAAAAATAAATGGGCTAGGCCCATGCTGCCCATGTACTATTTTCTTTTCTTTTCAGGTGCTACCTAAGCTTGCCCCTAAAAAAAAAGTTGCTACCTTTCAGGTCCTGGGTTCGACTCCCCGTGGGAGCGAATTTCCAAGGATTTAACGACATTTGTGCTTTCAGTGGTAGGCGACGCTCCCGTCGACAGCGAGGCGCCAGCGGTGACTTCGTATCTCTAGATTTGCCGGCTCAGTCTTCGAAGATGCTCATAGGGGTAGGGTTTGCGTACGTGTGTTCATAGGGGTGAGTGTGCGTGCGTTGTGAGTGTCTGAGTTGTACTGTGTAATCTCAAAAAAAAAAAAAAAAACCTAAGCTTGCCCCTAAAAAAAAAGTTGCTACCTAAGCTACAGTATCTTCAGTCAAAACTCGAAAATAGCTACAGCTGCGGTGGATTCGCCCAAGAAAAACAACGTATGTGGGGTCAGAGCATTTAACATGTCGCGGTCACGACGCGTAACATAGCCATCCGATCGTACTACAGCGATAGGTCGACGCGTACACGTCCCCAGAAAACCGTCATTTTCGTGTACGAGCCACACGCTGAAATGAATGAACGAACAAGGGGGGAAAAAGCCTGAGGCGCGATCTACAAAATGTCAGCGAAAAGAAACGCGCATTTTTCAGATACCGTGGCGCGATCAACAAAAAGCGCGCCAGCTAATTAAATAACCGCGTGGACTAAACGAACGGGGAGTATTGAATGAGCATCATCAGATCACCGCGCCAGTGCCGGGGCCTACCACCGTCTACTAGTAGTATGTCGGTGAATCGGAGTTCTACGTTCAACAGAAAAGGTAGCCCACCCTCCCCCCCCCCCCCCCCCCCCCCCCACCCCAGCGGAACGTGTCTGCAGTCATCGTCTGAAACGCAGCCGTACGTGTGCCGTCCGTTACAGGTGGAGAGGCCGATGCCGCCAGGAGCCAGGACCCTGCGGGCGTAGGCCAGTGATTCGCGCCCCAGATGATGAGGTTTCCAGCTCGCAAGCGCTTGACGAGCTGGCTACCATGGCAATGCACGGCTCCGCGTTCCGACCACTACGTACGGCGAGTGCGTCGTGCGTCGTGCAACGGCGACGAAATGCATGACAGCTTGCCCGGACGCGCGCGCGCGGAAACGGAACCGTGTGGGAGGGTCATCGATCGATCACGTCAGCTGGCGCGCACCGAGCGATCGAGCGAGAATTGTGCGTGGGGGCGGTCGAGATGAACCGAGCGCTGCCGGCCGGCCGGCCACAACGTGGACATTCTATCTCCGATGGCCGGGCGCACATGGTCTACTAACGCTTTGGGCTCCCTGGCCTTCATGATAACGTTGCCGTTCCCTTCCTTTTTCCTGTGTTGATCGGCTGTCCAACCGTACGCTGTTTGACGACGCTCTGGGTAAAACTCTCGTTGGACCCGGCACTACTACGGTTTTGTCAAATGCGCGATTAAGTTGCACTGTTTGAAGCATGCTCGGCCCTCTTCCTTTTGGACGTTAACATTCGAGCGATATAATTAATTACCGAACGGAAGAACACCGTTTGAGAATTGTCTTCTCCACGAACGGGAAAGCCCACGTACTATACGGCGAGTAAACTAGTGCGGCCGCCCGGCCCAATTCGGGGAACCGCTACGTACTGAGCACCGAGCAAGAAGAAATCGTCAACGACGTCGCAGCAAAGGTGCAACCCTTTGCGTGCACAGCTCTCTTTATCCGCCGCGCGCAGCCATGGTTATCACCACAAACATGCTCGACCGCGCGGTCCGGCCATGGTTATCCCCCTAAATCTTAAACTAATCGATCCTTAATCCGTCACTCATGCTCCCACTTAAGGAAAAACGCATAAACTAAGTAACGAACTGTCTGGAGCGCGAGCATGTCATCACCGAGATAGTCATAAACAAACACAGTTTTGCGGGCCTAAACCCGCACGCTTTATGTACGGATTTTTTCCGGTTTGAAAAACATCTCGCCGTTGCTTGTGAAACTCTCTCAAAAACCTCTGCAATTTCCAACGTGTTCTAATGGCCGCGCGCGGAACCGAGGAGCAGCTGTGCGTGTCGCCACTGTTGGCCACGGCGCCAAGGGAAAGGAATGATGTCGCCGTCGCGCGCTCGGATCGAGTTCCCAAGTGGCACACTCAACGGAGGCACACCTGGCAGCTCCGCGACGCAACCAGACGGCCCGGATTCTTGGACCGGGCTTGGAAAAAGCAGGAAGAAATCAAACCCGGATGGAGAGATCTCGCTGATGATCGATGTGATGATGATTAGCTTCGCGTCGACAGCGTCACCAATGACAGCTACTTCTGCTGACCACGGACGGACTCGTGGCACGTGTGAGTGGTGCGAGTTCGAGAGGGCAAACTACTCCTTGAGATCACATTAATTGGACTCGTTGACATCGCGGACACGATCAGCGCTCGAACACTGTTCGCGGATCGAGAAATTCGAGAGGGCGAGGTTGAAGTGGCGAAACGGCAAACATCCTTCGAATGTCGCCAAATGGTCTGTCTTGTTCTAGCTCGCGCACATTTATGGCGTTCCAAGCCTCCAAAACTCTCGCGCGTCCTGCTGACGAACTAGAAACACGAGATTTTTTGCAAGGCTCTGGTGGCGAAACATACGTACCCGGCCCAGCGGCTGAGATCGAACCGCGCGTACGTACGTCTGAGCGGAGGGTCCGTAGAGGCGTAGACGTGACGGATTGGGCACTGCTGGTACGGGTTTTCTCCAAGTGCGCAGTTGAGATGCAGGTGCTACAGGGAGACCAGCTAGCTAGCTAGGTAGCCTCCTCTTTTCAGTCCTCTCGCCCGCGGGCGGACACGCACGTCGATCAGTTGCTTTCATGGCGTTCCACTTGGTCGCAAGAAAAAACTAGAGCCGGACATGACACGAGACCTTAAAGCCAGTACTAAAATGTTGTGTCGCCTGTTTGCTTACTGTCGTTCGCACGAGCAAAGTATCGCCTTGACTAGGTTCTTGTTCACTTGCGGTGAGAGAGACGCGACCGCACCAACCGCTGGAAAAACAGGGCGCCGTGATCTGGAGAGAGAGAGAGAGAGAGAGAGAGAGAGAGAGAGAGGAGGGTCGGTTGCGAAAATGCGAAGCCTCCGGTTACCAAACCTTATCTGCTCCTCGGTACGTCGTGCTACAGTTGAAGTCGGTATTCTTCGTGGACTTCGTCAGGGGCGGATCTACAGGGTATGCCGGGTGGGCCACGGCATACCCTGCAGATTTGGCCAAGCCCAACCCAGAAAATAATAGGAAAGAAACTAAAACCATTGATCCCGATCGGAAAAACGAAAACCATCACGCCGCTGTTAAACTGCTCAAGTTTCTCGATGAGATCGACGTTTCCGGGCAACTGGCGACGCAGCTCCGTCTCCCGAGTCCCAATCCTGCGATCCCCACACGAGAGAAGACTCCGGCCAGTCGCTCGCCGTTGCCGCACTGGCCGTGTTGCCGCATTGGCCCTGCGCCCCTGCCTAGCGGCAAGCGATAGCACTGATCAATGTTAACTACCGCAGCAGCACAGGTACATCACTTCGCAATTAGATCAATTGCTAAACGTGTGGGTCTATTACATTGTTGATTGTCAATTGACTAGTCTTTTCGTGATCAAAGGAACATTTCATTTGATTCTCTCTCTCTCTCTACCATGAAAAAGGGCAATTATGAAGAGGAACCACATTGAGCTTTTTTTAAGATTAATTTAGTGACTTTCATATATTTTTGTGCTCATTAATATGTTTTTGTGTGATCTCTCAAATATTTTATAACTCTTTTTGTTACTTTACACTTATATACCAAGTTGTTTGGGCAAAATTTATAGTTTTTTGCCGAATTATTCGTTGGAGTTTAGGCTCGGCATACCCTGAAGTAAAATCCTAGATACGCCGCTGGACTTCGTACGTACGAGTATATGGCAATCGGCGTACCACGGAGGACGGGCGCCGGAGAGATGATGCCTTGGGGAGCAGATAGATGGTTAGGTTCGTTTTGCCCACTCCTTTGTACATGTTCACACATTCTAATGGACGCTACGTACGGGTACGGCTGGGCTGGTGGACCAGTGAAATGATGCCTCGTCGTAATGCCGGCAGAAAAGGTACGTACCATGAGGGATGAGGCGGTGCAAATGCGGCATGTGAACAATGCAGGCAGCGTGCGTGCATGAAGAGCGAAGGAGCGTGCCATGCACGGCGGTGAAGCTAGCTTTAAGCTTTTTGGTCGTCGGTGCGCGCCGCCCGTTTGGACTGTGCGCAGTGCGATATGCATGATTCTCCAGGCATTTGCAGTGGGCAAGTGTGAAGAGGTCTCTTCTCAGCACTGTGGTACATATGCCATATTCCTTCTCCTCCTGGAAATGGGTACTGATACCTATCAATGGGTACTGATACCTATCAGGGCACATTCATCACAGGCAAGCTGTGTGATTAGCAACATAGAGCGCTGAGAGCACTAGCAGAGTAGTGAACTTTGCTGCATTAGCTCCACAAACGACCTGGGTATCATTTGATCCACAGATGGATTCGTTAGCTAAGGTCATTGATCGGCAGCAACGAAATGCTTGGAGTGGCAGAAACGGTGCGAATTGTGGTTCATGAGCACGCGAGGGGAGGTTTTTTCATCTAGAACGATGGACTTGTGTGGGTCCCGCCCCTGTGCACAATTTGCGGTTCATTTTTCTTTCATGGACAACAAGACGGCAAGACCGAACCTCCCAGCCAATGTGGAGATCGATTGGCCAGCGGCAGCAACGACATATCACCCCCGCCCAAGCGCGTACGACGTCGCCGGCGAGAGGGCAGTGTGGGCGGCCTAGCTCGGTGGATTAAACTGGCCGTCATCACGTGCAATGACGCCATATATGGCCGGCCTGGAACCACCCAGAACGGTGAGGCTGGAAGAGTGACGGTCGTTTCTCTAACGAAACGTATAGTGTTACAACCCATAATTGTGTTGCTTTTACGCGTTGTTTCTGTATTTGAAGCAAGGCCTTGAGTTTCAAGCTGCGTGTAGTGTGAGTATCGCGGGGTCAAACATGGACAGAAATGTCTCGTCCCTATCCAAAGCTACGTATTTTTAATTCCTAGCTGATGATGAATTCACTTCTTGGTAAATTCACAGTATATATACTGATTAAATGACAAGATCATGAAGTTTATATCAACCAGTGTTAACGTGTCAGAATCTATTTTGGGAGCGAGCATTAATGTGTCGTAATGAGGCACGACTTCACTTATACTACTGCTGAATGGTCCCTATACTGTACATACAAAGGTTTAACTTTTAACAAAAGTGCAAAAGTTTTCGTTTTCATTAGATTTTACAGCCGGACGCTTTCACCCCTCCAATAGAGCAAAGCTACCAGAACTATGATCCGTAAAATAAAAGCTACACCACACCAAAAAAACGAGATCCAAATCAAGTGGACAGTGACAGTGCGTGTGCTAAGCCCTGGTTGTCAAAGAGGATTTGAAGCTTTACGAAAAAGGCAGCGTTGGATCCCTTTCGAAAAAGTATATCTTGGACGTCCGGCCCATCATCAGCCGGCCACCGGATGGAGATACCTCTGTTTTCTAGAAAAAGTACTGCTTGTTAAATTTTTCCCTAGCTTGCTCAAAGAGTAAAAATGTTAACAAAATCGCACACAGGTGTCGAGAATGTGGAGGCACCAAGTGTAGCCGCCACTTGTAGGCTCCGGCGGAGGGCACACCTGTTTTCTAGAAGCGCACGCGTGTCGCCTCTATCGTTGGAGAAGAAGAGGAGGAACGGAGAAACGGCCACGACGGACGGAGGGAGAGCGCGCGCCGCATGAATTGTGCAGACATGCCGCGGACACCTCGCCTTGTGAATTGTGATGCGCGTGAGCCGGGCGCCTGTGCTGCAGGGGCACACGTTACGGACTAGGCTGGGGAGCCGTACGTCAGTGCCGAAATGGCACCTGTTCGAAGGCACTGAATAAGCAGAAGAGTTTTGTCGGCCAATGCTTTTGCTCGCTCGCAGTTGGTCACCGGTCGGCACTCACCAGGTGGACCTTGGCGCGCGCACGACTGCGATTCACGAGCTGATAAACAATGAACTCGGGACCCCGTCCTGATGCCGTGTGAATATACTAGTACCACGATCAGTCACCGGCCAATTAACCTCCCATGTCGCGCCGGTCAGGAATCCTGTGGTGCGGTGCGGTGCGGTGCGGTGCGGTGCGGCCTCTGGCCGGGTAGATAGCGGTCACGTCCGCGGCCCTTGCCGGGCCCTCGTCGCATCCAATCTTAATTTACGATGCCAAAAAGAAAAGCGTGTAAAGGACATTATCTGTTTCCTGGAGGTGAAAGAGGTACAGGAAGCTAAGGCCAGTCTCAATAAGACCTTTTATTTCACTCTTTTCAAGACTAGTTTTAGGAAAGGGAGCCAGCTCCCTTTCATTTGGATGAAAGACCTCTCACAAAGTATGAAAGTTTCTCATCTCTCTCATCATAATTAACTTGCCAAATCAGCAAAAGATGCACACATGGCATAGAATTTAATGCAAATGAAAGGCTCCATTGAGACTGGCCTAATTAAACAATAGCCAAAGCGGAGGACGTCGACCGCCATTGGCCCGGCCGCGTGATCGATCGCCTCCAAAACCCGCGCCCTAATCACCCGACTGAAAGCAACCTGCAGGCCCGGACAGCGGCGCCGGGTTAATTAAACCGGATTATTCGCCGCGAGGAGGAATAATTAACGCGCGCTGCTGGCTAGCGTGGCAGGCAACATGCGGCCCCTGTTGATCCCCGGCAGAGAGAACAAATTAGCGCGCGCTATACACTACTTCCTCCGTCCATAAATATAAGGATTCGGAGACTTTCAGCTAACTCGTTTGACCGCTCGTTGTCGTTACCATGACCCTCGGGTACCCTCATGACCAGCAGGGCCGAGTAGCCTGACAAGGGTAGTCGGTCCGGCCCAGAAGAAACCGAGTATCTCATGACTCTAAAAGGAAGGTGCGGCTAGTCGGCAGGATAGATCAGGACTCTTGTCTTGTACTCCAAGTAATTCCGAGTTGTAACCGACTAGGATACTTTCCATGTAACCCTGATCCCCCGGATATATAAGGCGGGCAGGGGCTCCATCTAAAGACAATCAATCCAATACACAACATACAGGACGTAGGGTTATTATCCTCCGGGAGGCCCGAACCTGTCTAAACCCTGTGTCTCGTGTTCACCATCGTATTCTTGGTTCCTTCGCTACCCATTATAATCTATCGAGGCCCTAAAACCTCGACACTCGTCTTATTCAAAAAAATTATACAATTATTATCAATTTCTTTATGACATGTTTTATCACTAAATATACTTTAAGTATGGCTTATTTGTTTTTGTATTTTCATAACTTTTTAAATAAGACGAGTGGTCAAACGAGTTGGCTGAAAGTCAACAAATGCTTATATTTATGCACGGAGGAAGTACCACAGCGGTACTAATCCACCCTCTCTTTTTTTGTTAATAGAGCCCGCCGCAGTACAAGACGGGCGCGTTGTTTATGGACCGGCAAATGATGGGGGAGCACGGAGCAGTAGTACTAGTATAAAGTTGTGACGTCACGCGGTGCGACTTGGACAGTCGAGCCAATCCAATCTTCCGCGCCAGATGAGAGGGAGGACTCGGCTGATGATGGAGCGAGCATGCATGACTTGTTTTGGTGTCACGAGCCCCGCCCCCTACGGCTCGCCAATTTTTTAGCTGCTTCTTTTTTCCCCTACTAGGGAGGGAATACAGAGTATTCGCGCTAACTCCTGCTTGCGATAACGCTAATTATTTTTGTATTTTTATTTCGCGTATGTGTGGGCGAGCGAATCTCGCCGATCCTTCCATTCCGTCCCTGTCAGTTCCTAATCCCGGCTCCCACCGGGTTTCGTTGCACGAAGCGAGCGCGTGGAAATGGCGCGGCCGGAAACCCCGGCGCCCCCCGACCGCGGCGCGCCACAAGCCCCCCTGTTGCGTCAAATGCAGAGCAAGCCACGCGACGCCACGCGATCTCGATAACGCATATCCTCCTCGTTTCGCTGCTGCGCGTAGCACAAGCCAAAACCTGCGCGGAATGAGCAGCGTGCAGCAGCGACGCCTTTTCCGTCGCCCGGGCGCGCGGGTTGCGGCCGGCCGTCCGCGTCGGCGCGCGCGCCTGCTAGGTCGACAAGTTTTATCCGCCGTCGAGACTGAGAGGCGCGGTTGGTTGGGTCGGTTCGGTTGGGATGGATGTGGTGCGGTCGTTGCGGTTTCCGTTGCCCGTCTCGTCTCGTCCGCTGCCTTTTTGCGCGCGCGTGGAGACGTGAGAGAGGAGGAGGAGAATGCTGAGGTTTCATCAGGAACAAGATAAGGCTGGCGGCTGCAGGCTGCTGCTGCTTTGCGGCGTCCTACGTCGGCGCTCGCCTAGCCATTCCTCCAACTGGGCGCGATGAGGACGACGCGACGTCGCCTCGAAAATAATTGGCCGGATTCGGATCGCAACAGAGAGAAAGAGAGACCCATCTATGGCGTCGCGTGCGACGCCAACGTACGCGACGACCGGGACGGGCCCGTCGCTCGAACGATGATCCGTCCATGGCCCGACCACCCGTCGCATCGCGCCATGGGTCCTCATGGGTAGGTTAGTTGGTCGCCGCTAGATTTGATATCGGAAGAAATCAGTTCTCTCGGCGGCTTCGTTCCGTTCAAGCTGCTCTTGCAGTGCAAAAGAAGTAGCGAAGAAATGAGCGGCCGTGCGGCAGAGTTGACAAGCCGAAAGCGGTACAGAAGTGTGAGCCGAAAAAGGTTAACCGAAGCATCAATTCACATAATGGCAGTGTCTAGCTCGAGTGAGCAATCAATGGGGACAAGATGTAGTAGTACATCCAAAGCTAGCTGGCTGGCTCATCCATGAACCGCCCAATTTAAATCACCAATTCAACAAGTCCTGCTCATGCAGAGCAGGTGCAGCCCCCCTAATCTATCTACACACATTCAGTAATCAATCCTATCATCAAGCTAACTTCTAAAGACACAATCAGGAGTAGTAGTACTATGTACACACAGAGACATGGAACCTAGGACGGGGGAATTAATTAACAAGCAGGCCCTAATCCCGTGGCGGTCTGGACGGGATAATAATCTAGTCAGACCCGATCGAGGTCAGGATGAAGCCTGCGCGCGCTGCGGAGGTGATGACGCTCGCCGCGTCAGCGAAGTGTCACCAACCCGAGCATGGAGCACCCGGATAATAATCAATCAAATCAAGCAATTAATCAACCAACCGGCCGGCCGGAACCCGAATCCCGCGAGGTGGGCGGGCGGGCGGCCCCCGGTCTCCCAGGCCGATCAGTACTTCCAGATGTCGGCGAGGTTGAGGACGGAGTCGTCGAGCTCCGGCAGGAACTGGTGGTGCGACGTCGCCGCCGACGAGATCTCCGCGTAGCCGCCGCCGGCGGCGTTCGGGTCCGAGCTGAGGCCGGTCTCGCGGGACGGGCTGAGCACCGACGTGGTCTGCCCCGACGCCACCTGCTCCGCCTTGCAGTACCGCCGGATCGCCGTCGACGGGAGGTCGTCGGAGTTCACCGCCGGCAGCGAGAAGTACGGGTTCGTGTAGAACATCGATGGCTGCTGCTGCTGGTGGTGGTGCTGGCACTGCTCCTCCGTCTTGACCGGCAGGTAGCTCATGCGCGGCGCGGCGCCGTGGCCGGAGGTGGACGCGAGGCCCTTGAAGTCGATCACCTCGTCGACGTCGCCGCCGAAGGTCGGGTCCATGAGCGGCGGCAGCTCGGCGGCGTCGAGGAAGTCGCTGAGGAACCCCAGCGAGCCGACGCGCTCGAGCTCCGCGCCGGCCGCCGCCATTGGCTCGGTCCTCGCCGCCAGCTCCTTGTTGAACACCTTGCACACGGCCCACTCGTCCTGCACGCGTCGAGAAAGGAAGCGGGATTTAGCTCGTCGTCCCAGAAGTGAACAGAAGGAAGATTTCAAAGCCGGAGGAAATTAAAGTAAACGACGCGACAAGGAGACGGCGACCGGACCTTGGCGGAGCGCGGGAGCGGGTGCGGCAGCTTGCCCTCGAGGCGGAACTCGTGCATGACCCATCCGGTCTTCTCGCCGCGCGGGGCGCGGCCGCGGTAGAAGACGAGCGTCTTCTTCATGCCGACGAGGACGCCGCAGCCCTTGAAGATCTCCTTGTCCTTGCCGGTGGCCTTCCAGTACCCGCTCTCCGTGGCGCGGTTCGTCCTCGTCCCGGTCGGGTACTTGCGATCCTTGTGGCAGAAGAAGTACCACTCCTTCTCCCCCATCTTGGCCTTGGCTGCAGGAAAAAATTCAAACCACACGGAAACTCAAATCAGGCCGAGATTTTTCAGAGAGTATTACACACGGAATTAAAAGAGCGGCCTTTTTTTTTCTGCGGATATCATGGATACTAGCTAGCAGGAGTAGTACCAACCAGGCAGGTCCCAAGGCTCGCACTTGTTGAGGTCGACCTCGCCGATGACGCCGGAGGTGAAGAGGCGGTTGAGGGCCTTGAGCGTGAGGTAGTGCGTGATGATCTCCTCGTCGGTGGGGTGGAACCGGAACCCCGGCGGCAGCTCGAGCTGCCCGGCGGCCTGGTCCTCCACCTCCGCCTGGTTGATCACGGACACCTCAGACATCTCCTCCGATCGATGGACCCAACACCAGTCTCCCTTCCTTTCCTTGCTTCAACACCAAGCTTCGCAAGAGGACGCGGAAATGGCAGCCTCAAAGAGAGACGAGAGAGGGAGAGGCGTGTGTGAAAGAGAGAGCTGGGTTGAGAAAGATGGGGAGGGGGGCTCAGAATGGAGGAGCGGGAAGGGAGGGGAGCTCCTTATATAGGGCTTCCGCGCGGGGGCGGGCGCGGACTG
This sequence comes from Eragrostis nindensis, assembly GCA_012490785.1. Lineage (NCBI taxonomy): Eukaryota > Viridiplantae > Streptophyta > Magnoliopsida > Poales > Poaceae > Eragrostis > Eragrostis nindensis. The sequence goes on from JAAXCT010000955.1 coordinate 106,659, forward strand.
GCAGGGACAGAGCAGAGCCGTGCGGAGGCGGCTTGCAGGTGACGGCTCCCGTCCGGCCGGGACCGGCCGCGTCGGGCCGGGTTCACGTCCTCCTCTCCCACTCGTTACCGCGAAGCGGCTGTGGCGCCCAAGCAACTCCAAATTACCTGTCCTAATCCTAATGGACTCGCCTTAATCCTATTCCCACTGCCCCTCCGCCGGCCTGCTGCGCGCCCGTGGAATATTCCTCCGCTCGTCCGTTCACAGCCAACGCGGCCACGATGCGGAGGAAACGAGTAGAGGTGTTTCTCCTCATAAAAAAAAAATGCTCTTCATATTATTTCTCTGACCTTTGAAAACGAGTGGGGCACAAGGCAAAAAACAAAGCCTTATTTCCCGGGTTACCCCCTCCCCCTGCAGTGCAGCGAGAAGAATTCAATTCACCATTGTGCCGGCAAATGAAATGAGAATTACCATGGCAACCGGGCTGCGACTCTCGTCCCTGTTCCCCGCCTCTTTTGGGAAGCTATTTGTTCACCGTCAGCAAGGAGAGCGAGCGAGCGTGACGCCGCGCCGGCGACGGCGACAATTTTTTTCAAAGATACCACAGGGCTTTTTACCTGTGTATGGGGCGCGTCCGAGCCAAAAGCGTCGAAAAATCTGAGTTTCCGGGCAGTTTCCCCTTTCTGAACTGAACACACTCGGTGTCCGTCCGTGGAGGATTCAGCGAGCGGTCCCAAAGTTTTAGCTTTTTTCTTGCATCAAGTCTCGCGCTTTAAACGGAACGCGAAATGTCAAGGGATGACGTGCTTCTGTTTAGGCCGGAAAGAAGCTGCGACTACTACTGTTGCTGGCAGCTGTGATATTTTCTGGCTTTCTGATTCTTGCAGGCTCGCTCGCGGCAGCAAATATCCCCAAAGTGCTCTGCAGGTCTGCGTCAAATCTGAAGTCTTGTGTTTTCAGGGGTTGAATAAATAAGGAATCTCAACTGTTTGAAACTCAAAACCAGATACACTAACATGAACAACTCACGTAGGGACTTTTTTAAAAACAATGAAATTATGCAGTGTATTATGTTAAGCAAGCCATGGTTCAAACAAAAAAAAGCTCCAATTCAAGATTTACAGTCCACGCTAAAATCTGAATTTTCACTCTTTTCCCTTAACATTCCTGTATTTTCATTCAGTTACATATATCCATTCATCCATAAGAGGTGGCTAGATAGGGAAACAATTGGCAAGTTGTAGAGGGACCAAAAATGACTATGTCTATCTTTACGGGGAAATTCTCCATGTCCAATCACTCAACTTTGATATAATCGTGTACTTAGCATCATATGCTCTTTATGAACCAGCATCCCGATTTAGGAGACGTGTAACCTATGGGATAATAAGACATCACACTACCTATTGGATTTTAAGAGCATTCAATTGACTACTATTATATACGGATTGCACGAGTTATTTAACACACAACATGAACCTTCCTCGCGGATGACTATTATTACGAGGACATGTTCAACGTTCAAATAATGCTGCAGTAACCACCGTCACACTCATCTATGGGTAAATTAAAAATCCCCGTCAAATAATTAATTAAACCATTGATTTGTTTTCACTTGTTTACTGCCGTGCAACTAATCTGATGGATAGCAGCAGTTAGAGAATCTCAGCACAAAAGTGGACCTAACCAAAGCTCCTAGGTGCATTGTCAATTATAAATTAACAGAGAAGTATGCGGTTGCAGATTCATCCTCCTCCCCTGGTAGCTACGTTGTACCTGTCGCGGGTTCTGAATGAAATATATCCTTCAAGAAGATGCACTTGACTCAATGGAATATTTCACACTCTGGAATATATATGAGCGTGTTTAAAATAGAGTGAAGTGCATGGCTGGTTCTTAAACTTGTCCAGCTGTGTCACCTAGGTCCTTATACTCTCAGAATGCAGTTTTGGCTCCTCAAACTTAACTTCGGGTGTCATTTAGGTTCATGTACTCTCAAAGGCAAATCTAGGTCCCGTAACTTGGCTTCGAGTGTCATCTAGGTCTAATGCTCTCAAAATATAGTGTTGTCCCGATTAAATTGATTAAATCTAGCGAGTGAATGCAGATCTGACCACCTAATGCATGCTATTCTTTGATGAAATTGAGGAGTGAATATATATTGTTTATGACTAGAGTTTGTGATTTTTTTGAACATTTGACGCAACAATGCTTAAGAAATCCGTTGTTTTATTTATTTATTTTGTTCTTGCTTACTTGAATGATCTAGTAGAACATCAAGGCATTTATTAATATTCTATACTCACATTTGAGTCAAATAATCATATTTATTTAACTATAATTAAGTTATATCTATAAAAAATAAGAATAAATGAGTTTAACTAGAATGATGTTGTATTTTGAAATTATAGTGACCTAAATGGCATCCAAGGCTAAGTTTAGGGAGCAAAAACTGCAATTGAGAGCACAGGGATCTAAATGGCATCCGAGGCTAAGTTTAGGGAGCCATAAATGCAATATGAGAGTATAAGGACCTATGTGACACGGCTGAACAAGTTTAAAGGCCGGCCATGCACTTTACTCTTTAAAATATTAGTACCCTTGCAAAATAAATAAATAAAATATCAGTAGATGGTTATCTCTAACATCATCAACTTTCAATTCCGTCGTGATTATCGATCGAAGAAGCGGTCGTGGGACAAGTTGTTTGTTGGTAGTACTCTCTCTCTCTCTCTTAGTTGTCCTACTTAAAGTTAGTCTACTGTCCCATCCGGCGTTAGATAATTTTAGCCTGGATTCGGGTGTGATGCAAGCCCCGCAGCAAAGAACACTCGATGGAAAAGAGAGATTTCTGCGCACCAACTCTGTTCGGTACTGTTTGGATAATTACGTTTGCCTATTTTATTAGCGTTCCAGCGATTCACTCACACGGGGATCTGTTCGTACCACCGCTCTGCCCCATGGGTCACGTGTCGCAATAAGGCCGGCTGATAAGGTCACACGCACAGAGAGGATCGATCGATCGGCCGGGTGGTAGGGCTGTACTGCAATGATTCATCGTTTGGGGATAAGAAAGAAGATTCCGTTGTTAGAGATAAGCATGGCACGAACGAGGATAGTACGGGTGGACAAATCGGGGTACGTACCACCACTGAGCGTTTCTACCTAATCTGACTGAGCCGGTGGTTAGTAGTCGGTGCCTCAGTTTGCACATGACCAAAAAAAACAGAGGGAGGATGCATTGTGCTTGTAGTACTACTGCCGTGGCTCTGAGTCACGTCGTACCGCCGCCCATACGGCATGGTCAAACAGCCGTGGCTCGAGGTATCGTAATTTCATCATGCGAAATGTTCGTGTAGGGTATGATTCGTCCTCCAGTATTCGCCTGATGCTGCTGCTGCCCTGTTCTGTACCGGTTTGGACTTGGACGGGCGCGGCGCCAGATGCGCAAGTGGGAGTCGGTCCCGTCGTCGTCTCGTCCCCCCCAGTGTGGCGCTGGCGGCAATCAACCAAAGCCGACCGTTCCCCGCGCGCGAAAAGTGGGGTTGAGCTGCTGACGGTAGCAGTGGCGGTGCACCCGGCGCGCGCGCCCACGCTTAACTACCGACCACGCGCCTGCCCCACGACGGAGCCCACCCTCGGTTCGGATAGAAAGGCCATGGCCTATGGATGAGTAGAATAGAATACGCACTGTGCATGACACCCTCCCGCTCGCGTCAGCCGGCCCGGTCCCGGACCCAACGGCTGTTTTGGAGCCAGTGCGGCGCGTGCCGCGTCCCGTCCGTGGCCCGGTGCCGGACTGCCGGTGCGGTTGCCCCGCGCAGGTGCACCACACCCAACCCAACAGCGCGACCACCGCGATGTAGACTCGGTCACCAGCGACCACTTCCTCCCGCCCCGCGCGCGGGGCTTGAGCCTGCTGCTTGACCGCGCGTGAAGCGAGCAGGCAGCCACGGGACGGCCCGCCCGCCTGTATATTTCACGTCATGTTTTTGGTTGAACATCGCGGCGCGTGTGCCGCGCGCGCGGGGCTAAGCGTGGAGTTGAGACGTTTTGTTACGACGAGAGGACGAGAGGATGTGATGGATCATGGATGGATCGATCGACCGAGCACGAGGGTTGCATGGTGGTGGTGGTGGTGGTGGTGGTGGTGCCTAGCTAGGCCGTTCATCGGAGCTGCGGTGATGGTTACAGGGCGTACGGTCCGTTCCCGGCTCCCTCCGTGACTGATTCTATTTACTTTTCCCTTACGCGAAGACGATGATGATTCTGCTAGCTGCTGATATAAAGTGGTAGGCTTCCATCCACGGTTGAAACGTGCGATCGAGCCGTCTTGATCGTAACGTCTCCGTCTTTTTACAGTTCATTGAAGAAGAGTGCGAGTGAAAGCCGTCATCCTCACAGCCAGGCAGCCAGCTCTCTGGTCGACACGTGGGTCGAATCTTACACCGGTTAGCCCCAGTTGCTGACCGGCCGGGCGAAAAGGCAGCGGCCGATCGTTACCTCCTTGTCACGTCGCCGATGGCTCACTCGTACTATTACGCCCCAGCGAAAACGATGATTGATCGGAGCGGTACGAGCAGAAAGGAGTATGGTAACCAGCCACCTTTGGGCCAATAATAGGCGGGCGCGCGGTACCACACCATCCGTTGTTAACTCCGCACGCACGCGTGCGTGGCGGCGGGCGGTAACTCTCTCCCTCGGGATCCCGGCCCGCCGATGCGGCGGGGGCGGGGCGGCGGTCTCGCGATGCCCGGCGCGCCGCCGCGCGCGGCCGTACGTTCCGGCGACTAACTGAAGCTGCGCACATGCTGCTGCTCGCATGCCCGTGGACTTTCGCGCGAAGGTTAACGCCGGATTAAACGCTTGTCCCGGAGATTATTGATTGTTTAATCTAATCTGTGGGTTCACTCTGTTGTACTACGACAGAGTGTACTGCAATACACAAAACCATGCATCTCGCTTATCCACTCCACAGACGATGGATCGTCCAAGGTTCAGGTTGCATTAACAATGGGCGCAGACGGAGTGCGTGGTTCATTTTCACGTACGACTTGTGGTTAGGGTCTTAGGCATTGACGCTTCTCGAATCAAGGTTCAGTTGGGTCATATAACATGGCGTTGGGGCGCTCCTTAAGATATGGTTCGGTGGAACGCATGATAAGTCTACGCAGCTAGTCAGCACGTACGTACGCATGCATCGACAGCTAGATAGTACTGGGTTATAACTGCTGACTCCCGCCGATTGATCGCCCTTTATCCCATCCTTTGGGTCCTGGTTTGTGATCAGGAACGCAAGCGCTTTCCGATGACACAGTTAATTACTGCTTTTTTTTTTTCAAAAACGGAACAGTTAGTGTACCGAATTGATTCTTCCGTCTTCACTCTACAACCATTGTTTTGTTCGAACTCTCATCGTCTCAGAGCCAATGAACTCAATTGCATTCTTTAATTACCATGCGTGCACCTTGACAGATCGACACTTGTCACTGAAGTCACACAACCCGATTGGCTTTCCTGTAACTTTCTCTTGTAGTTGGTGACAGCTTGTGTCCTTCAGAAAAAATCTGCTCAAGTTCATCCCTTCACAGTGCACTGTCAAATTAAAGCACGCGACCATTTCTGAAAAAAGATGCTCGAGTTAACACCGAAACGATAGAACTCGCCGCATTCACTTCCGATAAGACCCACGTCCAGCATGTCTGGAACACGAACACGCAAAACAAACGTTGAGAAACTGAGAATCTCTAAACAATATTCGATCGGGTCCCAACTCAAACTAAGACAACAAGCGAGAAAACTTGAGGACACAGCGAGAGACCGAACGAGTTGCGTGCGCGCCGACCCAAGAACTTGCGGCGAGATCATCGCCGCCGCCGTCACGCCCGTGCGCCGAGCACACCTCGCGCACAGTGCGCGGACGTGAGCATGCGTACATGGCCGCGGCCGCACGCCACACGCTAGCCGCGGCACGCGCCACCCTCCGCAGCCACATGCCTCGCCCCGGGGCTAACGAGTAATGAACTCGGCTAATCCAGCGCGGTTTTGGAAATTAGCGAATTATTCGCCTGCTTCACCAACACACCCAAGCAACTCGTTCCCGGCCAGACAAGCGACAGCTATCTAGGACAGGCTGCGAACAATAGAAAAAAACACACAAATCTGGGAACAGAAGGACGCGAGTTCTAGCGAATTCCCGGCGAAGCACACGTTGGTTGTGTGTACGTGCGGGGTTGGTGTTCGCTCATTTTTTGCATGGATTCGTGGGGAATTTATGTCCCATTTGTGGCTACTCAGAAATGGAAGTTTGGAAACGACAGGCAGCCCATTGTGCTGACACAAACCTGTGGGCGGCTGTAAACGTTCTTCATAGGCTGCACAATTTGTACAAGGGCATAAAGTTAATTTGTGGGATAAAACCAATTCAATGTGGGAGTACTCCTTTTGGCGATTGTTCTACTGATAATAAGTTATGGCTGTTCTGAAAAATGTTGCACATCAAAATCATCCGCATCAAAATAATCTTAATTGAACTGTGTCTGGAACTGGATAACGTGGCATTCATGCTGCGCTTTTCAAATTATGTCATTGTCAACGGCGTACTTTTTAAAACACAAGAATGATATTGCCGGCAGACTACTATACCTGATTAGTCTGCATCAGCATAATTTGTACAAAGGGCTTAAATAAGTTAATATGTGGGATAAAACAATTCATCTTTGGTGATTGTACTAGTAATAAGTTATGGTTGTTCTGAACAAAGAAACACATCAAAATCATTAGCATCATAAAAGAAAATTATACCTATTGTGTGTGGAATTTGTGATGCCGTGGCATTCATGTTGAGTTTTTCTCACTGTGTCATTGTCAACGGGCATACTTTTTAGAAAACAGGGATAATGATGCCGGTATCCTAATATACTTGATCAAGCTGCATCCCCACAATTTATACTACTTTTAGATAATGACTAGTTTTAAATCGACAAAATTCTAATTTTGTACGGACAGGATAGTAAAGAAGGCAGTAAACAAAACAGTCGACGTATGGTGTATTGGTGCCGTGGTGCGTTTCTATCCTCTGGTTTCATGGTCGCATTCTTCAATTTGAAAAACATGTGTCGGTTTTTCAGAGCACTGATTTTGTATGGCGCAAAACTATTTATTCATTTGACTTCTGCTGGCTGATCGAGCCTGTTTTTGTATATCTAAGCCAGCGGAGTGGTTAAACAAGTCTTAGTTGGTGACCGGCCTGATAACATGATCAATCAAATCCCTCACAGGATTGTACTCAATTTGTTTACTCGGCAAGAATAATGAGGACTCCACTGTATCTGTCGTCTCACAGGTAGCATACATTTTTTTTTGTATCATTTTGAACCGATGCAGATAACATAACGCATTACGGTTGGTACATTTCATTGTGACAAATTAGAGCCTCTTTGTTTTTTCCACTTATGGTTGTTGGGTCGGTTCGTGCCATGCTGTTCCTTTCCGTTGATGTATCCAACTGATGTAGACACTAAGCAAGTATAATCTGAACTAAACCAATTGTTTGAACTTGCAATACAGTACATTGCAGGTAGCAGGAGCCTGTGTTGCAGTTTTTTGTTTTACATTTTGCAGGTAACAGGAGCTTTTGGTTGAGTTTTACCATCATTTCAAAAGCAATGGACTAGACATTGAAACGCTTATAACAGCATTACAACGTGAGAGAAATGTTATCAAATGACTCTCTATTCCTAAGTTTCGCATTTCACTTCACGCCATTCAGAAAAGAGGCATCAAGATTCCAGGGCAATCTGTTCAAAGAAGCTCACACCTTCTCCTAACCAGCACCTGAACTTTGTCCTCCTCTTGACTGAATATCTGTATTTTCAGTCCTGTATCACAGCAAACCGTCCTTGCGTTACTCAACCACCTTGAATAACTTGAAGAAGATCATAGTTCTTGGTGCGTAAAAGTCCATATCGTTAGATTATCAAAAAAAAAAAAGTCCATATCGTTAGAGCGTCCTCAATGTCTAACTCTTAGCTGACTCTTAAAATTGTTTATTTGAGAAAAAGAAGAGAGAGAATGCTACTAACTCTTCTTCAAGAGCTAGTCTCTAAGCAAAATAAGAGAATGAAACATAGGACCCACCCCTCATTTATTCTCTCTAAGAGATGGCTGCTACCTCTTAGCTAACTCTACCATTGGGGAAGCTCTTAGTCCACTTCTCTAAACAGAAAACTCTCCGCCTCTTGATCGAGCTTTGTCCTCGCCAAATGGCAGCAATGCAGCATCGACCAAAGCATTCCAAAAACTTTCTCGGTTACCACCCTCGCTGCCAGCTGGATCATCATCTGTTGAATATTATGGGCTTTTTAAGCCCATAATTGTGCAATAATACTATTTAGTCTAGGCTCATAATTAATGCAATAATAGTTTAGTCCCACATGGGATTCCTATCATTAATTGACTCAACTTATTAGGTGAATTTCCGGTACATCCCCTAGAGAAGTTGAGAGAGGCTAGTGGCGAGCCACACGCGCGCGCGCCGCCGCCGAGCCGAGCCGTGCCGTGCCGTGCCGTGCCGTGCCGTGCCGTGCCGTGGCTGGGCTGGGCTGGCTGGCTGGCTGGCTTGCGTGCGTGACGTGGCTGGCTGACATGGAAGTTTTTAATATATTGAAACGGCGCGTCTCGGAACCACCGATCCGCAAGAGACATCTGCCGGGTGTGCGGGCGATCAGGTTTTTAGGGAGCGACAACGCGACTGCTCGCTTTCGATCGACTTCTTCCCGGAGCGCGGCGGTTCTGCACTGCGTACATCGTCCTGCATCGACTAAGATCGACTACATCGAACATACTCAAGAACAATGGTTCTTGGAAATAGATCTTCCAGCGCCTTCGGCACAGGATCTTCCGCTGGGTATGTTTCTAACTTTCTTTTCAGTTTGTTCATCGCTATCAACTTATTAGAGAATTTTTGAATTAAATTAATTAAAAAAATGCCTAAATTCTTAACATCATCGCCTTTCGGAGATCCCGGGAGACAACGAAGATCAAAACGATACTGTTCGACCACGGTCTTTCGCGACGACCACTGGTCTACGGAGAGCATGTACATTCCCCAGCACCCGCACGAGGAGGAGGACCCGGGATCCCAATCAGGCCTAGGCGAATGTAGCATTTGAACGGCCGCGAGTAGATCGCACGGACCGATGTACCACTCGAAAGCAGCAGCATGCCATGGAGCCCCCGGTATCCTGCGTTCATCTGTTGACCACGAAACTCTGCTCGTTGTATCTTGCGTTCCCGACAGATCGGCCCTGTTCTGGCTGCGGTTCCGCCGAGCAGAAGGTCGTGGGGGTTTGGCCGCATTGCCGGCAAGACGCTCGATTCCAGGACGAGGAGGCGACAAGCGAAGCCTCGTTTCACGGGCCACATTTTACTACTGTAATCCCCAGCCCGCGTCAGTTCTCTCTTTTCACCGTCGTCTTCCTGTAGTGTCTTCCTACAGAAACAAAGGAGGCGACAAGCGAAGCAACCTGCAATTCATATCGATGGTTTCCTGCGGCCCATATTTGAGCATTTGGGCGTACTGGGCCTACAGTCAAGCCCACCGTTACTTTCAGCCTATCCCGCAGAACCAGCACAAGTGCTCTATTCCATGTATAGGCTTTGCCTCCCCTCAAAAAAAAATGTATAGGCTTTGCCCAAGTAGATAGATGGGCCTCTTTCCCTCAAAAAAGAAAAGGAGATAGATGGGCCTCTTCCCCAGAAATTGGGCGGTCCCGTGTAAGAAATTAAGCGTAGTGTAACTTGATATTCAGTTTGCGCGCATTAGCTTGTCAGAGTCATTAAGGTTGAACTTTGCTAGAGTGTTGGATACTTAAGCGTGTTTCAGAGGTTGATCCGCATCCGCTTACCTCCTTGAGCATATTCGCTCACCCGAATCTTTTACCGAGGGACCAGCCAACACGTGAGAGACATGGATCGGGGAAAAGAAACCATCTTTGCCCCCTGAATCGCTGACCTGCCCTGCCTGCCACTATCAATGGACCGGACGCAACCAGCTCGCTGCACGTAGCGGCAGCTCCGACACCAATACGCGACGGCGGATGCAGCACTGCACCACTGTTGTGGGTGAGGAGTGGTTCCACTGGAGAGATGGGTTAAAGAAATGACAATGTCGACGGCCGGCGCCGGACACAGCTTTACCGGCATTAGACTCGCGCGTCGTTCCGTCGCCAGATGATGTCTCGTGGATAACATATTTTACGAGCTCTGTTTCCTGCGCGGCGCGCAATGGTGCTGCCACCCCAAGACCCGGTGGGGCACCCGACGTGCATGCGGCATCCTGTGAGCGAGAGGTACTCTGTTTTTGCAAGTGCAGAACAGCAATCGCTCATCTGGCCTCAGTTGAGACAGTCGTGTTTGACTGTTTGCACGAGGCTGCATCGTATATTTTGGCTGCATAGTATATTTTGGATGAGGTAAACAGGCTGAATAGATGCGAATGAGGGGAAACAGGAAGCGGATGCAGTGACAGATTTTAGATACATGAGCGGATGTAGTGAACATTGTGAAAGCTTTGGTTTACTGCGTGGATATGTAACCGACTCTGCATATGAGACTGATAAGTGGACTCGACCGAGCGGATGCGACCAATCTAAGCACCTAGCGGATGCGACCAGTCTAAGCGTAGCCAGAATAAAGGAGTGCAAATGTACCTTGCAGATCTGTCGGCAAGAAAGAATTCACACATGCAGAAGATAAGCACAACAGATGGATGATAAAACGCACTCATCATCAGATAGAAGGATCACAGTACACTCCAGATCACGCGTATATACTAACAATATTGTGAAGCTTATTTGGAACGAACCCTCTGGCTAACGGTCACGTGTTCACCGTTGGAACATGATTCGGACTACAACACTTGATCAAAAGTGCAATTCGCAAGTCAAAAGCTAAGCCACATTTCTTGGCCATCGCATTGTATCTGAGCTAATGTACCCTGAAGATCTAGGCGTCGGCAAGATGCAAGAAAGAATTCGCATGGAAAAGCCAAGTGTCGGTAGGAAGAATTCACACATGCAGAACAAATTACAAAAGCACAAGACAACACATGGATGATAAAAACCGACTCCTCATCAGATAGAAGGATCACAGTACACTCCAGGTCTGAACTCTGAAGAACAACCGCAAATGTCTGCATGCTCAATCAGAACTCTCACTCTCTCCCTTATCTCACAAAGCAGGACCGACTCGGACGACACGACTGAAACGAAACACTCCAAGAGACGCCATCACCAGAGAACGCACACCACTTTATTCTAGCAACACGGCAGCATGCCATAGGCGGCAGATCTCTCCGGATCATGGTGATGACAGACCGATGCAGCTCCAGGACCCCGCATTTCTGCAAACAGAAGCAATAATCAAGCGTCATTATTGTTTTTTACGTAGTTGAGCACATTCGTTGAAAAGATGCAGATAAGCCATCGGTTTCTAAACAACCACAACTTTACGACGTTCTAGTGCTGGTAGGTAAGACGTGCGAAATTTTCTACTCCATAAATCAAAGATTCAGGACCAAATAAACGGTCAGTTGCTTCTTCTTTTTTTTTTGAGGGCATAAACGGTCAGTTGCCAAGCTAGAGTAAAAGTACTGAAAATGTGTGCACTGCGTGGTGTAGCGAGCGAGACTTACACCAGGGGACGATCTTCCAGCGCTGGTTGTCGCCCTCGCACCACTTCCAGAGCACGATGTTGGTGCCGTCGCGCACCCCGCCGTGGTCCTTGTCACCGTGGAGGGCGTCGAAGTTGAGGTAGATGTTGTTGACCATGCGGATGCAGCGGAAGCCGTGGCCGACGTCCTTGCTCTCCGTCCACAGCACCGACTCGTCCTGGTGGTTGGGGTTGTACGGCACGAGCTTCACCTGCGGAGTGAGCGTGTAAAAGAGTCAGCTCATCCAGATCATTTACCGTCTGACCAAAAGAAAGATTAATCGGCGAACAGTAGTTGCTTACAGGCTGGCCCTCGCCGGTGGAGTGCTTGATGGCCTCTCCGGTGACCCTGTTGACGAGTGCGAAGGCCGGGTAGCCCTCCTCGTCCTTGATGCTGTTGCTGTGGCGCATGTCCTTGATCCAGTGCTGGAAGTCGTCGCGCGGGTTGGTGGGCGCCAGGCACACGGTGCCGCTGCGGACGGTGACGCTGAAGCCGTCGTCGGCCTTGCAGTAGATGCGGACGGTGGGCTCGCCGCCGCGGGCCGCGTTGCCGGCGGCGGCGTAGGCCTCGTCGCCCCAAGGCAGGATCTTCCAGCTCTGGTTGTCGCCCTTGGCCCACTCCCAGAGCACGACGGTGGTGCCGTCGTGCACGCCGCCGTGGGCCTTGTCGCCGTGGAGGGCGTCGAAGTTGAGGCGCGTGTTGTTCACCATGCGGATGCAGCGGAAGCCGTGGCCGACGTCCTTGCTCTCCGTCCACAGCACCGACTCGTCGAGGACCTGGGGGTTGAAGGGCACCAGCTTCACCTGACGATATAAAGCAAAATAGTAGTATCAGAGAAAGATCCTGCGAGCCATGAGAACAAAATCTTTCCACCTCCATTTCCCCCCAACACAAAGATCCATTCACGCAATCATAAAGGCCGGGCGGTGTATGCAAAAGCAGAGGAGGATGAAGAAGAAATGCTTATTTACCGGGTGGGACTGGCCGAGGGAGTGCTTGATGGCGAGGCCGGTGGCGGCGTTGACGAGGGCGAAGGCGGGGTTGCCCTCCTCGTCCTTGACCTGGGCGCTGAAGCGCATGTCCTTGTACCAGTGCTGGTGCTGGTCGCGCGGGTTGGTCGGGGCGAGCACCACGTTGCCGTCGCGGACCGTCAGGCAGTACCCCTCGTCGGCCTTGCAGAAGATCTTGAATGTGGGCTGCTGCGGGCCGCCGTGGCCGTGACCGCCGGCGGGTGGGCCGCCTGCCGGAGGGTACGCCGGCGGGTTCTGGCCGCCGTGGTGGCCGTGGTGCCCGAAGCCGAACATCTTGTTCGCGTCGCTCGTCGGGGGTTTTGGGGAGGGATGGGTTGATTGCTCACTCGATCGATCGGTGGTCAGATGGTTTTTGGGACGGGGCGAGGAGAAGCTGTGCGCCTTGGCCCCTCATTTATAGCAGGAAAATGGAGGCCACACCAACATCTACAGCACGGCAACAACGAGAATCCGAGGTGATTTTTTGGTACTGCATCAGTTCCTGCCTGTGCGTAGGAACGTTTGGTGAGCTGGTGTGGACGGTGTGAGTTTGGGTCCCATCCGCCTGACGTGCGGGCCCAAACGGTTTTGATGTGTCTGCGGGTATCTATGACGTGCGGGCCCAGGATGAGGAACTTTCTGGATCCCAGGTCTGCCTGATTTCGTCATTTGCAGAGGTGTTTACTGGCGAATGTGAACCGAACCCATCTTCTGGATATCAGTGACGTTACATTTTGACACGTCCTAGTGTCCTACTGGTGGCCCAACAGAATTTAACCCTTCTCGAAAGGAGAGCTGAACCGGTTGTCTTTTGCGAAAGTGCTACCGGTTTGGCGCAGGAAAAAAATTACGTTCATCAGCCTCTTTCTGTTCGGCCAAAGACAAGGGTTTAGTGGTGGAAACAACGCTTTACACGTCCTGCTGACAAAATTGTTGTTGCGATAGACATTGTCGGTTTGGTGTGAGCAATACTCCCTGCTTCCCACAATTCCTGTCGTTCTAGCCAAAGGCATTTTTCCCACAATAGATGTCGCCTGCCAGCTCCCGGTCCAACCCTGTCTGAGCCACACGGTGTCTTCCTCCTCCAGAAAAAAAAAATCCCTCTATCTCATGTACTCTCTCTCCAGCGAATGAAAAATCCCTTTGAACCCTGACCAAATCCCCTACTCTTCGGCCAAATCCTCATCGATCTACATGAGGGGCGGGCGAGATAAGCTGTACGCTGACGCTGCCGGTGTGTGCGGCGTTCCTAGTGAGCTGGGCAGCCAGATGCGTGGTCGGAAACGGCCCCGCGTCAACTGATTGGATCGAGCTGCTGGCACACGAAGCCGGCGGGCGCGGTGAAGGGCTCGGGAGCATCCATGACGCGCTCCTCATCCGTGCGCAGGCGTCGCCGCAGCCGGGGCAGCCCCGCGACGAGGAGCCGTCCGCCAGGACCTGGGCCGGCGAGGCAAGCAGGAGACTACGCCTGCCCGACGAAGCCGACGACAGCGACCGGGTGGAGGTCATCTCCGTTGTCGGGTCCCGGGGCTGGGCAAGACGATCCTCGCCGGAGCGACGTCCGGTCGCATCCTCATTCGTCCCGCAAATCCGTCGGACATCAGCGGCTCGCAGGTCGCCGCCCTGCCCTCGCGGCCATGCTCGGTGTGGTGGACTCGAAGCTTCTTTTCTTGGGTTTTTTTTCCTTTTCTCTCCGCGGTGGATAGATTCAGCAGCGACCCCGAGGCACTCGTTTGGACGCACGCGGCCGCGTCCCAGTGTCGTACGAGGGCAACAGAGTCATTTTCACACTCGTTGGTTTTTGTGCCTATGGCTAGAACGACAGCAATTTTGGAAAGGAGGGAGTAAGACGCAAAACAAACGGGGGTCTTGCAAGCAGCCCTCCGCGCCTCCTACCACTCTGAGAGTCGAGACCGTGGCGCACCGTGCACGCAGCAGGATGGTGGGCCATGCAACATCGATCACGCTGGCGGGTGGTTCCGGTCCTCCGGCCCTCGTCTTCATCGTTGCATGACGCGTGGTCCCGTGCTTTGACATGTCAGCGGCGCGGCGCGGCGCATCTACGACGTGGGCCTTTGGCCTCCTCGCCACATGTGTTTTGCCGGCGTAAAGAATGCGCGGGAGCATGATCAGGGGAAAAGGAGGATTTGGTTTGATCTCCTCACCATAAACAAAGTCTTTTGTAGGACGAAAACGACCCATGCATGCTCGATCACTACTGATCGCTGTCCGGCGCATGAGCCTGAAGCCGAATGATTCGCACACGACGACGGTGCCGGGCCCGTGTCCGTCCGACGTGCATTTTCCCTTCTCTGCATCCAAGGCGCCAGCAACACGACGATGTGCGCAGCAGTCCAGTACACTCGTGATGTGGGCATTAGCACGGGAAGGGATCCAGAAGCCGACGCGGCTTCTCTGCCCCCCTGCCAGCAACACGACGAAGTTTGATGCACATTTCCGTTCGAAAGGGCCTGTCACCAGACGCCGACGTGACGACGGACGGTCGGTGAAATCAAACCCGGCGGTGAAAAAAAGGTGAGGGGAAGCTGCCGAGCGGATAAGGCCGTGAGTGAGATTCGCATCGAACAACCCACGCGGTCGTATTGCCATCACGCGGCGTGTCCCCGGAGTCCAGAAGGTCGTACCGCGCACCCATACCTCCGTTCCATTTCTTCACTCTGCTGATCACCCCCGTTAGAATTGATTTGTGCGTTCGTTGCACCTCTCTAAAATTTTAGACCTATTACATCAAAAAAAATCTTACTATTTAAATATATTTTTATTAATTTAACGACAAAATCTATGTCACGAACCCCTTCTAAATCGCGAGACGAATCTAATAAGTCTAATTAATCTATATTTTGCTACAGTAATGTTACAGTAACTATCTTCTAATGACGCTTTAATTACTCTTATTAGATTCGTCTCGCGAATTCGAGCGGAGTCCTGAAATTAGTTTCGTAATTAAACTTTATTTGTAATCACAATATTCGTTGAAAAAACTCTCTAAAGTTTAGACCCCATGTAACGAACCATATCCTTTATCTCTCCAGCGAATTAAATTTGCCCGTCACGCCATCAATCCCTTGATCACCTCCACGTACTCGTTGTTCGGTGCAGCTAAAGCCCACCTGCTGCCCTGCGCGGCGACAGCTGAGCAGACCCCATCATTGTACTAGTATCTCAGCTCCAAAAGGATGATTACTTTCTCTGTTTCTGAAGCAACTAAAAAAATGATTTGTGCTGTCTAAGCTTCGAACCTGTGCGATACGTGTTGGGAGTTCCAGACGCGACCGCTGGCGCAGCGACCAAACCGCACCAGTCCGTCAATGCACCAGGTATGGAGGAGGCAGGGACGTGGCGACCGGGGGCGAAGCGATCGGTGGAGGTGGTTTCTCAACATCGGACCTGATGTGAGGGTGTGAGGCAGGATTCCAGGGAAAAATTAAAAGGTTCCTAGCGCGACTTATCGCGTTCGTCTTCATGTGCGCGATTGAGTAGATGCGTCACTGCCGTCACTACCGGGTCTCGGGGCCCCTCACCCCCTCCTCTCTCGAAAGCTCTCCTCTCAACAGTGAGTCAGTGACCGTGCCTGCTCCCCATCGGAGGGCCTAATCCGGCCCCTCCCCTCCTTCTCCCGCGTGTTGCCGACGTCGTGTAGGGTAAGGGTCCCTGTACAACAGTAGCCTTAGGATCTAACCATCTAGGAGTAGCTTAATCGTTAGCTTGAAGGTCTTCTTGTCATCGCCGTCCTGTGGTGACGATTTGTTCCTATCGGAGCTGGTTAGTGATTCCTTCTTATGATTTCTTTTGTGGCTGTAGGCGTGATGTTTTTTGTTTCTGCCACCGGCTTCCTCCCTGATGTGCAGTGTTTTCATTTGTTCCTCGTGCTCGTTGTCCTGGTACCTTTGGTTGCAGCTGCCCACATGAGTGAATATCTTGTCCATGAAGCTAGAGACTACCTGATGGTCGGCAACTTATACGACGACTTGCTATCGTCGATGGAGATCATTCCTAGCCATGATTTCTTCTACCTCCAAGGTGAAGGCCCTAAAATCCGGCAACGATGTCAACTAATCGGTTGTTTCCGTTGCCAAATCAGTGAGTTGGCGCCCTCTTCATCCACTCGACGGTGGCTGGTCGACGAGCAATGTGGATTCGACCCCTACCGACGAGATCCGACGCTGTTGAGGAAGCATCAGTCGTCTTCCTCCTCGATCTGTTGCAGAAACTACCAAGAATTCACTTGTAATTTTCAGTTTCGTGTGGGTTTTCTGTAAAAATGGTGGCTGCTATGTACCCCCTCCGTCCCAAAATAATTATCGTTTTAGCTCTTGGCACGAAAATTAAGAAAAGTTGGTAAAGATAGGTGCGCAGAAAACAAAAAGGAGAGAGATAAAGATAGAGGTGTATTAGGAAGAGAGAAAGGTGCATCGAAAAGTGAAAATGACAATTATTTTGGGAAAACTAGATGAAACTAGGATACTAAGTAAACTGGGACAGAGGGAGTACTGCGTCCCAGGAATTAATGAGCTTTCGAGACCCTTCGGGGTCGTTCTTCCTTAAAAAAAATTACTACCGCGCCCTTTTAGGGTAGTGGAGTTCGTAGATCTGGTTCCGTAGCATGTAAATGCCACATGAGTCCCTCGCAAAAAAATGCCACATGAGTCCTTTGCCATCGACGTGCCAGTAGCTGCTGGTGCAGAAATTGGACAGAAACGGGATCGACGAGTGGAGCCCGGCTTCAGGCGTGCGTTCGATGTTTTGGCCGTTGCGTCCGACTCCGCTTGATTTGATTCACCTTCAGCTACCTCGATTTTAGCACCTCTATGAACAATCATTCGATCAGTACAACATTTCGATTTTCCTTTTGGTAGTCAGTGGTATACCATACTACTACTGGTACTCTTGCTGCCTGCTTACATTGTTGGGTCGTATCTCCTCCACGTTTGAAACACAGGCGCTAAACCTTGCTAGTAACCCAACAACAGCCGTGTGATTAAGACAGCCCAACATTTTTTATTGTTAAGGGAGTATAGCCCAACAACAGACCAACTAATTGTACGGAAGTTTCGAGCCTAACATCTTCACAAAAACCTGCTGGCCTGACTTGCTGGTGGTTCTTGGTCTGGGTACTCTCTGGTTTCTCTGACAGAAGTGTAGCCCATCAAGAGCCCGTTAGACTGTCTCCAACCGAATGCTTATATCCTCACTTATACCCAAAATAGGTCTTAAAAGTGTAAAAATAATCCTCCAACGGATGACCCAAAGAGAGACCCAGTTTAGGAGTCTTTCAGCTTGGACACCCACAAATAGATCACTTCGTCGCGCGATGCAGCCGTGCCCGCGCGTTTCCTCTTCTTCCCCACCGCTTCTCTCCTTCTTCCCCGGCTGTCCGGTGTCGGCGCACGGCCGCGGAGCTCCTTCTCCACTGCCTCGGCACGCCTCCCCTCCCCCTCCTCCGTCGGCTCGACTCAGAGCGATGGCGGCACAGCGGCGGCGGAGCAGCGCGGGGTGGATGCCTGGGTGGGGCTGGCAAAGTGGCGCGGCGCGGAGTGGGTGGGGTCGGCGGCAGAGCGGGGCGGGGCCGACGCGGGTGGCGGCGGTTGTACTCCCGCACGTTGACCCGTCGGCGCTCGTCGAGAGGCCGCCGACGCCGCAGCCGATGCGCGAGAAGATGCTGAGCTTCTCGGCGGGGTCCGTGTCGACGCTCAAGGACGGGGCGCAGAGGGAGCTCCTGGCGGCGGGCGACCCGGCCGGCGCCGGCGCGGTGACGAGGTTCCAGGCGGTGACGTCCCTCGTGTGGCGGAGCTTCGACGCGAGGACGCAAGAGGACGACCGGGTCCGCCGTGCCACCCGCGAAGAAGAACCGGCCGAGAAGAAGGAACCGGCGGCGGCGGAGGGATTTGGGTTTGGGGATGGGACTTTAGTTGGAGATGAAAGTTTTTTGGTCTTCTATGTTGAAGAAAATGGACATCTAGAATAGGTTTACGTGTCGGGCACCGTTGGAAATAGTCTTACCGTACTATATCAATCTCTCCGTTAATCCAGCTACACAGACAAGTGTCTACTCCAGTGAGAGATCAACAGATGTTAGACTTTTCGCATGCTAAAAAAAAAAATACCAATCCCCCCATAAAGAATGCAAACCACATCCTCCAAAGTAAAATGATCTCACGACCATATCCAGTCAAGTGTTTTACTCCTACTTCCTCCGTCCATAAATATAAGGATTTGTTGACTTTCAGCCGACTCGTTTGACCACTCATCTTATTCAAAAAAGTTACGAAAATAAAAAATAAATAAGTCATACTTAAAGTAGATTTCATGATAAAACAAGTCATAATAAAATAAATAATATTTGCATATTTTTTTTTGAATAAGACGAGTGGTCAAACGAGTTAGCTGAAATTTAACAAATCCTTATATTTGTGGACGGAGGAAGTAGTTTATTCCCTGGCAACCCTGTCCCCCGCTTTCTTTTCCAGCTACCAGCCAAGTTTAGGCTATCTCCAACGGTGTTGGAGACCTAAAACCCAAACTGCGTATGAATAGTGTTCAATATACAACACCTAAAAATTTCAATCTCCAACGGAGGACTCAAATCACCGAGACCTTCTTCCTCCTCTGGCTCCCCCCGCGTCGCTGCAGCGCCGCGCTGCCGTCCCCTGCTCCATCCGCCCCCGCGCCGCGTCGCCGCCGTGCTGCTCCACCCGCGCGCGCAAAGGTCTCCTGCTCCACCCGCGTCGCCGCCGTGCTGCTCCACCCACCGTGGCGGATGCAGCAGCACGCCATGGCTTCTCCAGCTCCAACCGTAGCATGCGCACGCAGCAGCAGCTCGTCGAGAAGATGGTGGTGCGGGTGAGGGAGCTCTTGGGGGAGGCCCACCTGGGCGAGGTCGCGTGCGGCGCCTCTTCTTCCTCTTCCCTAGTGGAGCAATTCGTCGCGAGCGGTGCCTCTTCTTCCTCAGCACGCGAGGCGACATTGGACGCGCCCCGCGGCGTCGGAGCGGGCAAGGTGGCTGTGGCTGTGCGGCGCAGCGCGGAGTGCCCAGCTCGCGAGCACGGTGAGGTCCGCGGCGCGGCGGCTCGCGTGTGCGACGCGGTGGGACGGAGCGAGCTCGTGCGCGACACGACGCGCCTGGGCGAGCTCTTGCGCGGCGGGGCAGAGCGAACGCGGCGCACCTGAGCGAGCTCTTGCGCGGCGCCATGGACGTGCTCCAGAGTCGGAGCTAATGGGGCTTCCATCGACGCGGAGCGAGGCACAATCGCGAGTCAGCGTGGCTGTGACGCAGTTGCCGAGCATGTGGAGGGGGAGGGGCGCGGCGGAGCGGAGTCGGGGAGGGGGAGGGGGAAGCGGACAGGGAGGGGCAGTGCCGGGGTGGCGCGGGCAGGGAGGGGACGCGCCGGGCCCGCGGCAGAGGAGCTCCGCGCCGGCGAGCGAGGGGAGATGCGGTGGGGAAGAAGAGAGGAGACACGCCCGAAGCAGCTGCGGTCGCGGGTGGAGCTCACGCATTTCTGCGTCGCGAAGTGGCTGACTCCGAAAATGGGTGTTGGGTTTGGGTCATCCGTTGGAGACACGTTTTCATACTTTCGCGACCCATTTCTTGTGTAAATCCCAACATAGGTCATCCGTTGGAGATAGTCTTAGAAACACTTCACTCGTTAAAAAATCCGTAAATTTACCAGCACCAAAGCCACGGCCACCACTACTCACGGTAAAGGCAAGACGACAATCCGATAAGTTTATTGTCGCCCGAAAAACATATCTTACAATTACGGGCGCTCAAGGATCTGCTTCCTTGTTTCCTTGCGTGGCTACATGCATTGACTCCCCATCCGGCCATCTTCAAGCACTTCGGTAGAAGCCGGCGGCTCAAGTGCAGCAGATGTTCGTACATCCATAATACTGAGACCAGTGGCGGAGGTAGGAGCTCGGCATAGGGGGGGCCGGGCAAAAAACTCGTAATGAAAATTTGAAACAAATGTTAAATTTGCCATGGGAAAAGTCACATACTCTAACTAAACTAATATCTCTCACTGATTGTAGTAATACCAACATAAATAGTGTCCACATAAAGCTATTTCTAGTGTTTAATTTTCTTTGCTAAGTGCTAAAACATTAGGCCTAAGTACTCTAACAGCAAGTAATCACAAATCATTGGGGGGGGGGGGGGGGGGGGGTGCATGTCCCCTGCCAGCCCCCCTTAGGCTCCGCCACCGACTGAGACGTACATCCGAATTTCGAAGTATGCTTTTTACACACATAGCACCATAGCAGCTAGCCTTGATAGCTATTGTCATGTGCTCCCTTGTAATGAACATATGTCAATATAATAAGAAAAATGGGTTTGGCGTTCACTTAGTATGGCCTATCAGCAAATAGATGTTAAGAAGCCACACAATAATCAGCCATGAGCTTTCATCTGTCCATTGTGAATAATCCTACATGTATTGTTCTGATGTACGTGGTATACAGCATAGCTGGCTCTCGTGCCGGACTGAACGTCATATCAATCATCATCTCAAGAGCATACACGACAAAGTCATCTCCAAGAATTACATGAGCACAAGTCTGTTACTATCAAATCATCTACTCTCCGAACCGTCAATGCCGGGGAACCATACGAAGTCTTCTTAATAAGATTTCGACAAAGTTTTTATTCTAAAAGGCGACAAATTTTGTACTTGTATATAATAATATTGGATTTTAGATTTTAAACTAGACTTCTATTCTAAACCTTGCTTTCACCACTTAAAGTACTGTACTAATGTATAATCTATTTGTAACCAAAAGTTACATGGAGAATGATTGAAAATTTCAGTACCAATGCATTATAATTAACTATTGTTTTTTTCTTTGTCCTACTCTTCTTTTATTTCTTTTTGAAAGGGGTTATTCTTCTTTTATTTGTATTGTTAAATATACAGAGTGGTGGTTAGAGTCATGTAATCCATAATAAATTGATTAAAGAGAGGGAGGGAGGGAGAGATTAGGCGCGCAGGATGCGCCATCCCTTTCACAATCCAAAAAAGTGTGACTTATTCACATTATGCCGTTAAACAACCAGGTTTGTAAACAAACAACATGCTAACACCACATACCGAGGTAAACAAAGAGAAAAAAAAAAGATGAGGGCACGCCACAACTTTAGTGACAAGAGAATTCGTGTTGGTTTGCAATCTCAAGTATCTCAATCGTGCAATCTCAAGTATTTGGAGGAGGTCATCCATTGTAGCCGCACCAGACGTGCGTCCCCTGGTCGGCTCCTTCGCCAAACCAACCCTGCTGCGGTGCTGCCCGAGAGATGGTCGCCGCCAAAACCAGAAGACCCCGTGTAGATCGACACACAGCCTCGAGATTTGGACTTGTGGAGGCCAAGGGCAGCACATGTCCGGAGTAGCCGCCAGAGACGTAGCCAGACGACGCCAGAGACGTAGCCAGACGAGAGATACGCTTTTACAGGTATATTTGCGGTATGTACGTCAAACAGTTGGGAGTACACCACAGACAAAACAATTCCCTCGAATGCAGTGGTATTATTCATTCCTAGCATGTGGATCCGTACATTATGTGCCTTACAGTATTTGACGATTTTATGACCCCGTGCCACCTTAAGCGTTTATGGTAGTGTTCCATGTTCACCCAGGCGTCGATCTTCCATCGCTGATTGAACGGACAGTTCCGACTTCCGACGGGCACTTTGGCTGGTTGTGTGGCACGCGTTCTTGCACTCCTCCATAGTTAGATGACAACTCTCTTTTGTTTCAGCCCCGCAGCAGTAGCACATCTGATCGCCATTACCGAAATAATTGCACCTCACATGGATACAAAGCTCAATGACCATCTTGCTCTCATCTAATGATGTCGAATTGACGGTCTTTCTGGGCTTCAATAGCTGAGGACGACCTGTCCGTCGAAACAGTTACTCAAATATTACAATACTGTCGTAAAATTCTTAATTTAATTAAGTAATAGGAAGGAGGGCCAGGCTTTACCCAATGCAGGAGACGCTAGGGATCCAAAAAGCAGAGCAAGAAAGAACATTGCCATCAAGTGCACCACCAGGCCACTGAAGCCGTTGTTCCTCATATTAGATCTTCGCAGCAAAATTGTATCAAACAGGTCGACGTGCAATGACCCAGGAGTTCCTCACATCCCCATATATATATAGAGGGAACATGACGATCCCTTCGTTGATTCAATTGGAAAAGTGCATACCTGATGTATATTTCTAGTGTATAGATTCATTCACGTTTGGAGACTTCCTTTTATCCCTCGCAAAAAAAAGGAGACTACCTTTTATAGTGAGAATAAGCAAGATCGAGCATCTTATGGGCTTCCTATTTGACCAAGCTCCTCTTGACTAATTGTTATGGAAACTAGCATGGCCATGCTGTACGACGAGTTGATTAATTAATTTGGAAACGTAGATAGCCACATCAATAAAATTAAGGAAACTTCGGTTTTCCGGAGTTGATTAATTTGGAAACGTAGACAGCCACACCGATAAAATTAAGGAAATTTTGACTCCATTACGCATCATTTTTTCTTTTGGTTAATTGCATCCCAGTTTGATATCCTTCGATAAGATTTTTTTTTTTTGCAAAAAAACACTCCACCCACCCTAGTGCTGGTGAGATAGTCTCCTGATTTTCTTGCTGCCCCCGCGTCGCCCCTCTCGGGCGGAAACCCTAGCCCGCACCGCTGCTGCCCCTTCCCGTCCTCCCCCAGCCGCGCCGACGTCAAAGCGCGTCGCCGCAAGCTCGGCGGGCGCCAAAATGGAGGCCGCGTGCCGGGGCGGGGACGTGGCGGCCGGGGGCAAAGCGATCGGGGGAGGTGGTTTCGCAACATCGGAAGTTCTAGCGACTTCTCGCGTTCGTCTTCATGTGCGCATCGAGTAGATGCATCACTGCCGTTCCAATTTGCTGCCGCTGGTGGTGGAGTTGGTAGATCTCGTACCGTAGCATGTAAATGCCACATGAATCCTTTGCCATCTCCGTGCCAATCGCTACTTGTGCTGAAATTGGACAGAAACGGGACGAGTGTGGCGGAGCCCGTCGTCATGCGGGCGTTCAACGTTTTGGCCGTGGCGTCCGCTGAATTTTTTTCGCCTTCAGCAGTTCAGCAACCTCTATTTTATTATGCCTTCGCCATCAGCGCAACATTTTGATTTTTCTTTCGGTAGTTTACTATAGGGATAAATTAATACTGGCACTCTTGCATGCTTTACATCGTTGGGCCGTATCTCCTCCATGTTTGAAACAGGGGGACCTCCTATACATAGGTCGTCCTATAAAATTCAAGTTATAGGTCAGCCCAATAGGTCATCAAATTTGGCCTATTTAAAGCAACTTATTTACCGACTAACCGTCAACATTTTCAAACAACAGTTTCAACATTTTCGTAAGCCTATATCAACATTTCCAAACAACAGAGTCAACATTTTCGCCAAAAATGTTGACATAGCACATAAAAAATGTTGACATGGTACATTCAAAATGTTGACGAAAAATTCAAATTTCAAAAAATTTCAAAAAATATTCATATTGGATCTCATTTTGTAGCATTAATTCTAAACAACATCATGCTTCAAACGGATTCGAGAGAAAAATGGACTTAGGTTTGGGAGAAAAATGCATTTGAAATTTGAAAACCGGTTCTTTTTCTTCTCTCTCCCTCCCGCCCCAATAGCAAGACGACACGTGTCAGTTTCTGGTTCCTCTCCTCTTTACCAGATTGAATCTCACGCGTTCATCTAGTCTCGCACGGATTTCAAACACTGACCTATCAAAGGTTAAACATAGCCCGCCGCCCTACGTATAGGATTCACGAAAACAGGGACGCGTTTGAAAAAAACAGCCAAACATTGTTTATTGTTAACTATAGGCCCCCAACATCCCTAAAAAAAAGTATTGGCCCCCAACAACAGCCGTGTGATTAAAACAGCCCAGCAATTTTATAGGCCTGGTACTCTCTCTCTCTCTCTGGTTTGTCTGACAGAAGTATAGCCCAGCAAGAGCCCGTTACTATATATCGATGTCTCCGTTAATCCAACTACACAGACAAAGTGTCTGCTCCAGTGAGAGAGCAACAGATGTTCGGACTTTTCGCAAGCTAAAAAAATTCATTAATCGACAAGCTCCAAAAAGTTTACAAACCACATCCTGCAAAGCCACATGATCTCACGACCATATCCTTTTCGTGGGCTCGTTACAGTCACGTGTTTTACTCCTCATTTATTCCCCGGCAACCCTGTCCCCCGCTTTCTTTTCCAGCTACCAGCCAAGTTCCACCCGTTAAAGAGCCCATAAATTTACCATCACGAAAGCCACGGCCACCACTACTCACCTTGTGAACGTATCATGTGGTGGGTGCCCCGGCTTTCCACCTTGATAACATGATAACATCCTAACTGAAAAGGCAAGAGGACAATCACGAAGCCGATAAGTTTATTATCGCCCGGATAACATATCTTACAATTAACGGGTGCTCAAGGATCTGCTTCCCTGTTTCTTTGCGTGGCTACATACATTGACTCCCCATCCGGGGGCCAGGATCGCAGTGTGCTGGACCAATTCTAGTAGCCCGTGGAACATCACGGCAGTGCTTCCTCGTCACTCTGACAGCTCCTCTACTGTAAAATAAGCTCCATTGGCAGCAGCTAACACCTGGTCTGAATGGAATACTTGGTCCCTCATATAATGGAGCAGAGATGACTTGGAGCCTATCAGGTGACCCATTGTTTTTCCGGTTAATTAATCGTCATTATTTTCGTTAAAGAAATGGTCTGCTCTGGCCAGTAGGTTCAAGATACGTGAGAGGAGGGAGTCGCAGCTGCGTGTGCAATCACTCAGCAGCTGCCTGCCTGCCGAAACGGGAAAGCAGCAGATAATGGAGCACGGAATATTCCCGGGATCCACGGTGCGGAATGGTTAAACTAAACAGCGAGTTCTTCTTTTGGGAGATTCCTGGGGTTTCAGGATTGTTACCCTCGCTTTTCAAAGCTTATCTGCATGGAGAATAAAGCACGAGGTGGAATGGTGTGATTTTTTAACCACCCCGCTTAGGTTTCGACAGCGAATCAGCTGGTAATTCGACGTACTTTGCGTGTGCGAGAGAACTGGAAAGTTTTACTTGTGGATAAGCATCTTCGTGTTGATTTCTGAGACAATGCGAAACTGCCAGCTAAAGGGGTCTAGAACTAACATTCTCCCGATACGAAAATGACGCCGAGAATGCTTCTGATTCAGTACGTGCGTTTCTCTCTTTTACTACTAGTATTTATCTAGCGACTCTGTCAGCTCGTACTACCTTGATTTATTTTCTTCAGGTCATATATATGTTTCGGTAAAACACTCAATTCACATTCAAAGCCGGCCGAATGGTGATAGCAACTGATTAACAACAGAGCCGTAAAAACGTTCAACAAACCCAGTCCAAACCAACATCATCTAAGCTCAACACCTGCATGAACTCCCAATGATTTGACTCTTTGATTTGCATGTGTCTCTCTCCTTTTTTTTTTTTTTTTTTGATAATATGTGTCTCTCTCCTTATCTTGATTCCTAGCTGACGTAGAATCTGCTACAGCGATCTTCATCGGCGCTCCACTGCGCCTAGCAGTTCCTGGGGGGCTGCATAGACCCCACTACAGAGCCGCTAAATGGACTGCAAATTTTGTTCCTTCTGTGACACCGATGTTGCCCGGACTTGTTGATGTTCATCATGCAATATTCCGGTGCTCCGGTGGCCGGCCAGGATTCTACAAGCGTGCGCAGGCCTCTTTCGCCGATCGGAACAAGAGTTATAAGAGGAAAAAAAGCTCATCCACCACACCTGAACCGAAAACTACGTGCCATCTGCAACTTGCCTGCTTTGCCCAATTATTAAATATCCCGTTTCCACCCTTTCTTCTTTCCTTCTCTCATTTCCTTTTCGTTTTTCTTATTCCGAACGAATGGACTAATTATCTTCTCAGGAGCAGGTGCGAGCTAGCTGTGGTGATTCATTTTTGCTCGTCTCTCCGGATCACATCTGTGTGGTTAGTTTTGCTTATCAGTGCTGTAATCCAGAAAGCATCGCTGTTCTAGCCTGACATAACGTTTCCTTGAGGAATTAATTAAGCACATGCATGACATAATGAATGGTTGCCATTGAAGAATCGTTGTACTACAGTTTTACATAAGGGGTGAAGTAAGCAAAGCCGGTAGGATCTTGCATCACTGTCCCGTTCCTGACCTCCACCAGTTCGTCCATCTCAAAGTCTTGTCAAGCCGCATCTAGTCTAGCTTTGTAGTTCTAAAGCTTGAGTACATACTCTACATAGTAGTACTATGCTATGCTACATATAGGACACGAGAAAAATTTGTTTACACACCGCAAACCCAATCAACTATAATAATGTCCCTAGTTGAATCTGGACTATAAAAGTACAATCCTTACATACCTATATATCGTCTTGATTAACTATGGCTTTAGCATTTTGGCCCTATATCTGGTGCCCTAGAGCGCCTTGTTCGCACCAGCTCAAATTAATTCTCATGAATAGTTTTGAGGCGTCGTAAATGGAGAGCATTTCTATCTGTTCATCTCCATGTTAGGATGGAGCAGCATCTGATGATGGCCCAGCTGGCCAAGGGACCCCTGCAGTCCGTTGCCTATTTGGAACGTTGCACCAATGCAGGAACCGTTCGGTTTCTTGGTTGGAGGCGCCTGGTGACTTGTCAGCGCACTGGCGCCGCTCTCCTCCGATCTCCTGCGCTTCCCGCCGGCAACGATGCCGTCGCCCGCCGCCGACGACGTCGAGGCCGACGAGTCCACCATCAGGAACTGCCCGCCGGACATGCCGCCGTTGAGGTTGTTGACCAGCAGCGGGCTCGAGACGGGGTGGCCGAAGAGAGCGGTCTGGTGTTGCTGGTCGAGCCGGGCCATGTCCGGGACGCCGCCGTCGTCGAAGTATTGCGCCAGTGAGTAATCGCTGAGCAGCTCGGAGATGGACGGGATCCTCGGCATCCTCTGCGTGCCGACGCCGCCGCCGGACGGGGCGTGCTGCATCGGGAACGACGCTCCGGCGGCGGTGCCTTGGAGGATCATGCCGGCGCTCGGCGTCGCGCACGGGGTCTCGACATCGAAGCCGCACGGCTCGTCCTGCTCGTGGTCGGAGAGCGCCGGCACGGCCAACGGCGACACGTGGCTGGCCTTCTTGTAGATCCGGCACAGCACCCAGTCATCCAGCTGCATGCGCAGACGATCGATCCATCGCACAAATTAGCACGACGATAGAAAATTGAAAATAGTACTACGTAATAATGCTACACAAATTAATCAGGTGCAGGTGAATCGCCCATCAACACGTATGCATCGCGGCCATCATTTTCGGATGAATTGACTTGGGGCGCAACCATGCCAAGTATGCCTAAAGAACATTTCTTTTAAGACAAGCACATATTAAAGCGGCCCTTGCGTCCAGTGGCAAGCCACAAACCGATGCGATAAAACAATATTGACGAACGTGCCACGAAGCCGTATCAGAAACAACGGCGACAAGCAAAGTGAATCTGTGTGCATGCGCAAGCAAACAGTGCAACAAACAAGGCACTTATATATGCGACTAGCATGATACTGACATGTAGATAGATTAGACATGGTAAAAAGACTCATCATTTGTGCTTTGAATTTTGGTTATTAGCAGTTTATGCATATTATTTACGAGCATAAAAACCCAGCTGGGCCTCACGCACGCGCGCAGCAGTAGTAACGACGTACCCTCATGGACGCGTTGCGGAACTTCATAGGGCGGTAGGCGTGCGCGGCGTGCGCGTCGGCGGCGAGGCGGTACTCGTGCATGATCCAGTTGGTCTTGGTGCCCTTGGGCGGGCGCCCCTTGTAGAAGACGAGGGCCTTCTTGACGCCGACGCTCTCGCCGGTGGCGGCGCTGTTGATGGGCTTGTCGGTGCCTGTGGCCTTCCAGTATCCGGAGCCCGCCGCGCGGTTCGGCCGGATCCCGTTCGGGTACTTGCGGTCCCGCGGGCTGAAGAAGTACCACTCCTTGTCCCCGTACGCCGCCTTGGCTGCAAATCAAGAACACGTACACGCGAGAAAAGCAATTGAAGGTGAATTCGTCGATAAATTACAACAAGCTTGTAGTACGAAATAGTAGTGGGATGGTCTTTGATGCGTAGAACGCTGCGTGATCGGTCGATTCGAGGTACTCACATGGCAGGTCCCACGGGTTGAACTTGTAGATGTCGACGTCGGCGATGATGTCGACGGGGCACGGCGAGGAGCCGGCGCGCTTGCGGAGGTAGTGGAGGATCAGCTCCTCGTCCGTCGGGTGGAACCGGAAGCCGGGCGGCAGCATCGCCGGGTTCGCCATGATCATTCTTGGCACGAACTCGAGCGAGCGAACTGGCGAGTGGTGGGTGAGATGGACCCCTCTCCCTACAAAGCCCTAGCTAGCAGCTGTAGCCTTGACTACTGGCAAATTGTATTCTCCCAAGCTTTTGCGCCCGGGAGGAGAGGAGGAGAGAGAAGAGAGAAGCTGCGCTCGATCGAGATCGAGCTGCCAAGGAGAAATGACGGAATGGAATTTTTGGGAACGGGAGGGGAGGCCCCGCTTATATGCCCGCGGATTCTTGTCCGCTTGCGCGCGCGACGCCTGGCGCGGGGCCCGCATGCCAGGGCGTTTTCGATACCTTTCCCAGGGTCTGCCGATGGCCAGCGGCACGGGACGACGGGACGGACGGGGACGGGGCCGGGTGTGTGGTTATCGTGTGAGCCCTGGTCGTTCCTCCTCGCTCGCCTCACGCACGTCCGTCCGGCGTGATGGCATGGCACCGGAGGAGATTGGTGGGCCGGGGGCCCCGTGACGGCTGCCGCTGGAACTCGGCCGCGCCAGCACGTGTTGGCGCGCCGATGCTTCCAGCAGTGACCCGGGTCCGGCCGGGGGGCTTTCGTCTTGCTTGGCAGATTCCCATCGGACGGACGGAGAAATCGCACCCATGGCCGCGGCCTGCGGCCGTGGGAACGGACGCGCACGATTTTTCGACCAGCCAGACCAGGGTTCCATGACATACAGTTATGGCAGCAATTTGTCGACGACGCGGATGATGGATTTCCAAACTGATGCCAAGATCGTCAATAAAGATTGACAGAATGACCAAAGTACGAACGCGCATGGAGCATATTGACAAACCTGTGGGTCTCGTCTATTAAAAATAGCTCGACACAGGGGTGCAGCGCAGAAGCATGGTTGAGTTGCTTGTTGGAGCTTTTTTGGCAAGAAGGGGTAACCATATGCAGTCTTGGCGCGACACAGGGACAGCACAACAGGCAGACCAGTCCGGCAGAACTGGGAGGAAACAGCGGTACCATACGCAGTCTTAGCTTGTTCTTAGCATTTTCTCGTACACAAATCATGCTCTGGTGCGATTATCTTGCATAGCCACATCTGGAGGCTACAGATTTTTTTCTTTCTTTGGCGGATTAGTAAGTGCGCGATTTCGACGCTTGCAATATGCTTTGATGCCCTGGACGCGCGCGTTGGCAAAGGGGAAAAAAATCCTGTGAAAAAATTCTCATCAAACGTTTGTTCCTTTTTTTTCAAAAGAAAAATGCTACACGAGCTACGTGGGGACTCATATGATCTTCGTTGATTTGATCGAATAACAAGTCGACAGATATAATCTATAATGCCATTGACTCGTGCTTCTTGACTGAATTGATTTGTTCTATCAGTGACCTGGCATGTAAGGTCTTTGTCTACCGAAAGGCCAAAATCCCAGGCGTAGCACACCAGCTTATCCCCCGAGAGAGCAACCCATCTGACGGCTTCATGTGGACACTTCACTGCTGCACGTGTTAAGTAATAATAAAAAGATTTACCATATGTTTCCCTCCTCTTTTTTGCGAAGATACCATATGTTTTCCTTGATGTGTCAACTTGTCATAAGGATAATCCAAATAAGTTTTCGACTATATATGTATATACCAAATTTCAAATGGTGTCATACCTTATGCTCGGTATGCCGACGTTCTCTGTCGTAGCTGTCCTACTTATCTTTCCAGCTCCTTTTCTTTTCCTTCCATGCTCCCTAATTGATAATAAGTTGTTCTAGGATCATGTGCTGGACATTAAGTGTATACATCTTTATCTAGACTGAAATGTAAAAAAATTATATACTTAAAGATGACGGTAGAAAAAATATCAGGGGAGTAGAATAATGGCATGGTTTGATATAGATTGTAAAAAACACCAGGAATAACTACCCTATGATTCAGAAAGGTTGTAATATTATTTTTGTTCTCAGTCATTTTTATTGTAAATTTATGGAAATTGATATAGGTTTAACAACAAAGAGTATGATTTTAGAACCGTCATGACCTTTTTTTTTACGAGAACGTGCCGATAGAATCGTCATGACTTAAACTTTGTAATAAATAATTCACATGTTCTAAAGCTGTAATTTTTTAAAAAAAATATTAACCAATGATAGAAATTTTTTTTGCGAGAAACGATAGAAAAGTTTGAGTTAGTAAAAAACTAAGACTTCAAAAAAAAAAGGGATGGAGTATATTTGTAAATATATTATCAAAGCATTCTTCGGGATGAATCCAATAATACGAAACTTGCTGTATCAACTATCGATGACCAAAACTAAAAGGGTTTAGTTAATGGTCAAAGATAAAAAAAATAGTTAGCTCAAGACAAGGTTAAAGGAGCTTATATTTTCTTTCACAAAAAGGAGCTTATATTTGAAATTAGATGAAGTATTTTTAATTGTGGTTTCCTTAAAAAAGAAGCATAGCCAAATTATAACAAATCGAAAAAGGTAAGGTCGAGGCGAAGCGTAAAGTCAAGGAGACGCGTAGCACACAGCTTGGTGATCACACGGCACAAAACTAATCCAGGAAATTAGGCCTTTATGCCAATAAGCAAAGCGATAATTAAAAGGCTAAGCATTATCCTAACACGAAGCGATGGCGACCCCCGATCGAGATCATGCCTGCCTTCTCCACGGTGGAGAGGCGCCGGGGCCCCACCAGCCACGCACGTTTCAGGCAGCCGGTGGCCTGGTGGCGTGATTATCTTGGGAGGCAACGAGAGCAAGGATTAGTAGCTTTCCGTCGTTCTCCCATGGACCGGATTAGCAGCTAGAGATTCGTGTGGCGTGGCTTAATTCATGGGCGCGAGTGGTGATTATCCTCACAGTAATCGGATGTATCTGGCTTGTCTCATCCACCCGTTCCGTTCCGTCGCTGCCTGCCAGTACTGTACTGCTATTAGTTTTTAGAACGACCCTGTACTGCTATTAGTAGCTAGGCAGCGGCAGTCGCATGGCATGATGAGGACACACGATTGAAATGCTCTATTACCCTTGATCCAGCGAGACGCAAGGAGAATGGCCTAAAAATGGAAGGGCGCGGGCGACGTCTTCGGGGCCGGGCCGGCGGGGGCCCCGGATCGACAGCGGATGTGCCGCGCGCCCGTCGCCGTCGGCGAATAGAAAGGAATTCCATATCGAGTAACTTTGGCGGGCGTCGTCGCGCGGCTCGATCGCCTCGTCGCTGTCGCGGCGGCACGTGTCGACCGCGCGCGGCTCCCGCGCCATCACGCTGGCGAAGGGGGTGACGGCATCCGGGGCAAGGAGGATCGGAGGAGGAGGAGGTCGCATCCTATCGCATCGCATCCGCGCGCCGGGGCGTCGAGGGCTTGGCTTCATCACAATTCACAAACGAGCGAGGCGAGCACTCGGCTACCGACGTGCCGCGCCTCCACGGCCCCCGCAGCGCCAGGCGTGCGCGCGATTTTTTAAAACGTGCGGAGCAGGAGAGGAGGAGGAGGAATGCTATTCTCGGGGGCTTGCAAACAGGTCGCGTGAGGGGCGAATTGTGAACGGGAGCAGGCACACGTCGAAAGAGGTGTGAGGGCGACGCGTATCTACCCCGTTCCTTCTCCTGCGCCACCCAGGGACCGCCGCATCGTCGTCGCTCGATCGCACGCGCATGCTCGCGGAGCTCCCTTTTCCAAATACTAACACCAGCAGACCACTGACTTGATGTTTGTGGATGGTCTTGACGAACGACAAGACTTGATTCAACCGATCTATGTTATCTCGACGGACACTTCACTGCTGGAGTCATATAAGCATTCCAGATGTGACGTTGGTTCGTATCCGAGGCGTTTCTAATTCCAAGTTGATGTGTACCCTAGGCACTGGTGCATGGCTAATCACTTCAAATCCTGAATTTTTGACACAGGCAAGTTTGATTCAATTTCAAATTTTAAACTTGGAGGCATGTTGGTAAACCAATTAACATTGTATGTTTGATTCTTCAACCAATTCCTTACACTTCCAGGTACTAATTAACGAGCAGCAACGTCACCCCGTAACGAACAATACTTTTGTTATGTTCATTTCCTTTCCAAGGTACGTAAAAAGGTGCCAAAATTTGACTTAATTAATTACCACAAGAACTCAAGCCGCCAGAGGTACCGCAAAAGGAGAGAATAAGCTACCAAGATCGGCACATATAGTCTTTCAATTGGGGCCTTTCGCCCCCCACTATGAACTCGAGTGATCATAGGTAGAAAGGGATGTACTCCCTCTGTTTTAGAATATAGACAATATTGGATTTGGGCACGGTAACTAAAAAGAGGTGGAAAGGAGAGGAGGAGTGAGTCATAGAAAATGATGCAATGGGAAGTGGAAACGAGGAGAGGGATATGCATTGGAAAGTCATAATTGCATATATTTTGGCAAAAAAAAAATTGAATGCTAGGACTGTCTATAATTTGAAACGGATGAAGTATTTTCATTGGCAGATGGTCCTAATTAAATAGTTTAAAACACTCTAACAATAATAATTTGCTCCTTGTGTAAATTATTAAGAATCATAATTTGCTCCCTCTATGAACTCAAGTGAATATAGGTAGAAAGGAATCTATTTCTTCATTTCTGCCACCGCAAAAAAAAAAACTTCATTTCTGTCATTTAATACTTTCTAGTTCCTTAGTTTAAAACACACTACTCTCTTCGTCAAAAAATGTTAGGACTTGTTGATTTTCAGACATGATCATTCATCTTATTTAAAAAAACTTTGAAAATATAAAAACAAATAAGTCATACTTAAAGTTTATCTAGTGATAAAACAAGTCATAACAAAAAAAAACATTGTCTTAAATTTTTTGAATAGGAAAAATAGTCAAACACGATGTTAGAAAGTCAATAAGTTATAACATTTCTGGATAGAAGGAGTAATAAATAACAATCATAATTGCCCCCCTGTGTAAATTAATATGCCCTTGTACTAGGTTCGCTCTTGGTGATTCTAGATCGATCTAAAAGTATTGCGTACTGTACGTCTGTAATTTGCCCAACCCAAATTTATGAGGTCAGAGCTTTTGTTTTTGCAGGCTTCCCATGGGTGGGTGCTGATGCATTCGTCAGGTCAAGGAGTGAGGTTGGACCGGGCCGGGCCTTGGAGGTGGACGAGTTACAGAACAAGACAAAAAGCTCGGGACGGTGACATGCCGCCTGGTTCTGATGAAGAGTTTGCTGAAGGAGTGCAAACTGGTAAAGCTGCTGCAGAGAAGTCTGCCTGTGATTATCCGAAGCTCCAGCTGGTATTTCCCCACGTGCATGCAAATCATAAGGCAAGGCATATCCGATGGGACAATCCATGCAGCGTACAGCTACACGCCTCTCGATCGGGAGGTGTAGACGACGCTAAATACATACGGGTGACGCGAAGGAGAATTACGTCAGAGATAAGAAAATTCAGGTCCAACAACCATCTGCGACCGGGATGAATTTCTTCAGTTGGAATAGGGTCAGAGCGTAAGAAAACTTGCCGTTTGATTGACAAGAGGAAAGGCGCATCGTCATATATATGTGCTTATATTGGCCAGTCAAGATTGTTAAGCATATGGTTTTGCTCCGAGGTTGATTGGATTGATCGTCGGTCAAATTGTATTATTTATAAACACGTGATGGTGTGAACGATCGACATGCTTCTTTCATAAGAGACGATATACTGTAGTTAGCAAACGATACTACTATTTGGATATTTGTTTTGGTTGGTAGTTCATATAATGATGAAGGCACTTTGTTTTTTTCTTTTCTGCCGCAATAGACCGACCTTGCAACGCGCACCCTTTTCTGCGCACGAATACTGGGTGCTACTCGGCGTGGAAAATGGATTGAGAAATGCGGTACTTCCGCCGCCAAGTGTGGAGTCCAGAGGCATGGGTCGTCCAATTCGTTGCTTTTGACTAGTAGTACGGTGGCTTCATGGGCTGGAAGTGTTGTTGCACTCAACAAAAAGATGGTGATAGCATCAGCCCCCGGCCGGGCCCCTCCTAGAGTTTTCAAGGCGTGATCTAGATAACTGAACATCTGGCTACAGTTGCTTTCTTGGTTTTAGATATAAATTGATTGATGGGTCTTTTTGGACTTTACTCTGGAAAGAAGTCGCCGAAAGAAATTCTTCTTTCTATACAGTACTACTATTTTCTGGCCTTGCATGGTATGGGTACATGAGCTGATCGGACTCTCGAGTCTGTAAGATTACCCATTCACACAATCTCCCGAAATAAAGAGGCGGATCGATTTGACCAGAAATCAAATCAGCACATGTGAAATCTTATAACCACCGACAGGCAGTTGGTGTACGAATTGGAGTATCTTACTTGCCACAATAGGAACACTAATCTCCTGTAGTCTCGACATGTGAGCACCTGCCGATTAGTCACAATGCAAACAGATCAAGTTGTGACGCTTTGCTATCTAAAAATAGAAAAGAGGACAACAGTTTCAACACGAACACCACCAGAGCGGCCTATCGCGAACACCCAAAAGGAAAAGCGAGCATCGAACATGCATTGACAAAAAGCAGAGCAACAAAGAAAAAGAAAAGAAAAGAAAAAAAGATAGGATCAGAGTACCAGTTAGAAGAACAGGATTAGAGCACGACAGCAACGTGATGCTTATCCTCGACGAGACTAGCTAGCTGGTCGCACTCCGGCTACAACGACAATGGTCCAGCGAATCCACTTGTATCGAGCCAGTGCAACCGCGCACGTACGTGACCTGATCATGCACGGTGGGGGCCAGGCCATCAAAGGATCTAACGCGCTAGCTTGTTGCATGCTGCCAGTGCCAGCAGGGTCGTCGTAATATCCGATAAAAAGCGGGCCGGCCGGCGCCCACACGAGTTCGTTGCGTTGAAGCATCGTCTGCGTACGTGTGCAGCGCCAGAGAGAGGGCGGCGGCGCGCGGTCCGCGGGGTGAAGACGACGGCGGCAGGTGACCGGCGGATGACCGCCGCGCGTACGCCAACGCCGTCACGCGGACCCGGGGCGCTGTCACACCGCCGGGTTCTCCGCTAGCTCGTGCGTGCGCTCGCACGGCGCGCCGCCGAGAGCGACCCGCGCGCGCGATTTGTTGGTTAGGCGGGCGAGCGCGCCGGGGCAGGCGGCGTGCGTGCGTTGCCGCGTCGTCAAACGAAAGGCGAATCCGATTGGCGGCAGCCCGCGGAGGTAAAGAAAGAAAAAAAAAAGAAAATATGGCGTGCCGTGTGGGCGTGTGGCAGGTGGTCGCCAAGCGTGTGTCCGTCCGCGTTGGCGTTGGCGTTGGCGTGGACTAGGTTCGTACGTAGAGGATGACTGGATGGGGGCGCCGTATCGTACTCGTATACATGAGTGTAGTGGTGTCTCTGTGCCTCTGTGGTTTGTGATGATCCGATGATGGTTTTCTGATCGATTGGAGGACTGGATTGCACGTGGAACGGCTTTTAACCCCGTGCGGCGCAAGAGCGTAGTTTGATTCCTCTTTGCAATAATAGTTTAGCCTTGGATAACACTACCAGAAACTTGATCTTTAGTGAGGGTTAAAAACCGTCAGCAATATTAGAAAAACCGTCACAAATATATTTCCTGTGGGCAAACCGTCAGAAAAATCCCCTCACCAATAGATCGACAGTAAAATTGAGATTTCGTGACGGTTTACCGACAGAGATAATGTTTGTGACGGCATTTTCTGACGGGAAGCCGACAGGAAAATTTTTCTACACAGATTTAGAATTCTGACAAGCCACCGTCAGCAATATGCAACAAACCGTCAGAGAAATAGCCAATTTTGATTACAGAAATTGCACATTTATCTTTATAATTTTCTTCATGTTAGGAATATACATATGTAGATTTCATATTGAAATGATACAAACAAGAAAATTCATGTTATTCAGAAATGTATATAAAATTACAAACGGAGCCATGGTCAAGCATCTTTACAATTCACAAACAATGCAAGTAGCAACCACGTATGTACAACCAAGAGAATTACATCTATACAACCTAAACATACATCGTCTTTGATCTGGTGCCTAAAATTGCTCAGCCATAAATCTAAGTCATGGAGGCACAAACTATGAATTTCTAAACAATCAGCAACAAGTAGATGTAACTTCATGCGCGGAGATCATATCATCCCTTTATCTTCAGAGTCCTGTTTGTCAAATAGAGGAGCTGGCATGAGATGGACAAGTCTATATCATTGAATTGAATATAGTCCTGGTTGAAATAAAAGGGAACAGCATAAGGATAGTTAATCTGAGCTATTCCACAAACAACTGAAGCTAAAGTGAAAACCTCACAAGGAAATCGGCACAAAGCAAATTATTTATCCTCAAGTTCTTTCAGGCTGGTTATTTGCATGCCTACAGACCTGCAAGCATTTGTCAATTTCATCTAAACTACCGTCTGACTGAAGAATTTACAGATTAATTAGAACTATAAACCCGTACAGCAAGGACACACCCTAGGCGCCATGAGGAGCTACATCAGATCAGATTATAAGCCATACACACTTTTATTCGCAATAATAACTTGAAGATCAGATTATAAGCAGAGTAAGCAAGCAACACCAAGCAGTCTAAGAACAAGAAAGAGATGGGGATGTGCACCAAAGAACGAACTTTACCTACATCTTGCTTTGCGGTAGGAGACCGCTGCAGCACCGCTGGCATTGGTTATTGCGTGGAAGGACCTGTGGCTGCCGGCAGTAGAAGAAATCCAGTGGATCCCGTAGCTCGGAGCCGCGTTGCTACGCCGTCTCTCGGAGCCGCCGCCGTTGATGGAGACCCGCCGGATCCGCATCTCTCGGAGCCGTCACCGTTGATGGAACACCACTGGATCCGCGTCTCTCGGAGCCGCCGCCGTCGATGGAGCCCGTCCGGATCCGCGCCTGGTCTGCCGGGATCTGAGCCTTGGCCTCCTCGGCTTTGAGGTCCTTGGCCCCCGCTGATCTGAGTGCTGTCCGGCCGCTCCACCCGCGGCTGCCTGCGCAGTAGTCGAGCCGCCGTCACGCCCAGAGCTAGGAGATTCGGATGGAGAAGGGGCACGAACGGGGACGGGGGCCGGGGAGGATGCGTGTGGCGGCTGAGAACAGGAGTGCGAGGATGGGGCGGAAGTGGCTAGGGTTGGGGGTTATCGGCTCATCTCTTGTCGCACCGTGGGCTGGGCCTTTTTTTCTGTGCGTCTGTGGGTTAGAAGCCCACAGCAAAATTACGTTTTCCTGTGGGTTCGTATCATACTCTCACCAAAAATCATATTTTTCTTAGGGTAGTTAAGTACTCTCACTGAAATTGGTTTTTACTGTGGGTAATATGAAATACCGTCACAAAAATTCCAGGCCCTCACCAAACATCCAGTTTCTGGTAGTATAAGTACGTTATTAAAGTTCTTTGAGAAAATGGGAAGCTTGGTAGATTCGAGATGAGGGTTAACTGGAAGCAGATCGGTGAAGTATACACCATTGCACCCACTTGTCTTTGTGAGAATTATATTTAGCACCATATCTTATTTTCGTACTCTTATACTTCACCGTCCCTGATTTTTTATTAAAAAAAAAACAGGGGGAGTGCTCAGACGGGAAACAACCTTCCTGGGCCACAAAACACGACTTCCACGTCGAATTGAGCCACGAGAGAGACTTTGGATTGCTTTGTCATTCGGCCTTTGTTTTGCTATTTTCATGAGCCCAGCCCGTTGCCTCTGACCAAAACATCCGGCCTATAAAACTTACGCGGGCCGAACTCACCATTTCGACGGGTCCGCTTCGTCGTTGACGGCGGTGAAGCCGACCATGGTCACACTGCCATCGCCGCCGCCGGAGCATACGATACAAGCGAAACTTCACTTGATCTGTGCAGCTCTACCCTTAGCGTTCCAGTCAAGTTCGTAGTTCTTCATCAGAATCATCAACCCATGCCGTCTTCTCTGGCCAGTTCTTCGTGTCCTTGCATCGCGGCCGGTACGTCCCATTTCGATTCAAGCGCAGCTAGAAGGCATCGTTTTGTTCCTGGCCCCAACAGCCTGGACCTGGAGGCATCATGATGAGGCTAAGATTAGTCGGACCTGCTCTCCCTCATGCATGCTCGACTTAAAGCCCATCATCTGCGGGGTGCCAATCTGGATCTTGTCAAACGTACCATAAAAACCACTCCAACAGACTGAAAGCTCTGCTGTGACCTGTGATCATGTCTAAAGTGGCTCTAAACTATCCGGAGTATAGTCCTAATCATGTCTCCACTCCACAGGTGTTCGGTAGCAAAGTCTAATAGACATTGTTTCAGATCATGGTGCGGCCTACCTTGCACACGCTGAAAAGTTGACCGAATTTTTTGCAGCTTTCCCCTGAAGAAGCTTTACTGGTTTTGGATGCATGCTCCTGGCTGGCCAGGACTCTTCTGTGCGAGGAGGCTGCGAGCACCTGAGCGGCGTTAATGTGCTGTGCTCGACTGCTCGCTAGTTGATCATCAGAGAAGGGTGAGCACTGAAAGGCACTTGGATAGTACTAGTAGTACTGTAGTATCAAGCGAGTCCTAGGTAAACTAGGCCCTACAACACAAGGTGACGAGTTTCCAAGCATCGATCACTTGTTACCACGCCCGTCCAATCCAAGGACAAAGCACCCAAATCACATTGGCACCACGCCGTATGGGAACAACAGAGGAGAGCGTACGTGACACCCACAACCGGACAACGGCATCAGTACGCTGGCCCATCAGCCAGCGCTCTGGCCGTGTATCTTCGTCTCCATCTGCATCTACCTCCCTCGTCCGGCCGGGGACACGGCGAGTTATGCATTAACCGTGCGCGAGGGACGAACGATACGACGCGGAAGCCAAGTGGCGAATTGAAGGGCTAGAATTGCGAACTCCTCGTTGCGAAACAAAATCGTCTGCGGCGGTTTACTTGCCGGATGTATTTACAGCGTTATGGTAATCATGGCACCATGAAGCGGAACCAAATCGTCGGCAGTCGCTAGTCAAACGGCACCACCGTGCCGTCGTCCATCCGAACCGTTCCTTTCATGTTTAACGATGCTGGTTGCAGCGATCGAAAAACAGCCCGTCGTGCTTCTCCAGCATTCTTTGGCCCAAAAAACAGTGTCATCGTGCCATCGTCCACCATTCTTTGGCCCACGTTTGGCCCAAACAACAGTGTCATCGTTTCCATCGTTCCCTACCAACTCTGAAATTTTCCCCACGCATCCCTCTCTCTCTCACCATGGCGAGAACACAGGAATCAATTCCTCTCCTATACCTACGAATCTTGCTGCCGGCAGCCGCTTTTAGGCCGCTAAACTGCACTCTGGTTTGCGAATCTTGCTGCCGGCAGCCGCTTTTAGGCCGCTAAACTGCACTCTGGTTTGGTCCCCGTTGATTTCTTCGGATGATTTGGTTCCTCGAGGCTCCTAGAAGCACGCATCGTAGCGGACGAGAAGGAGAGCGCGATGCTAGAGCTACTGGCAAGCACCGACGACGAGCGGAGGAGTACAAGCAGCTGGAGGCGTTGAAACAGTCATCTCTCAAATACTCCGGCCAGATTACAATTCTAAATGGGCCTAATTAAGGTATTTGGACTAGTATTAACACCCTGAGAGAGCCCAGGTACCTCTCATCGTTGAAACGGCACGGCGTGCCGTTTGACTAGCGACTGCCGACGATTTGGTTCCCCCTGAAGCATGATAGGTACCTGTGTTCGTGACGGGGACATCGGACAGCGGAGTATTAGTAGTGGGCTTGGAATTCTTGCACGGGAGCCAGCGTTTTCGTAAAGAGGTTGCTTGGGTATTCAGGTAGTATTTCAAAGGTTGGTTGCTGGCGCCGGAATCGACCAACCAAATCCAGACACAGACACCGCCGTAACCAGTGATAGACGAAACAAAACTTTCGTGGTAGTGCACGGCTTGGTGCGACTCCGCCATCCATACCAACCAAAGTGTGCGACTCCGCCATCCATACCAACCAAAGTGTCAGCGTCAAATCGGACTCGATATTGCGGGTGCCTGCACTTCGCACAGGGTCTCTGTGTGCTCTGTCGCTTGCGCGGGTGAGGCCACCCAGATGCAGCTCTCCAGCGTGCGCGCGCTGGACTGAAGCGAGCGGCGGCGGGTCACGCCTGCTTCGCTCGCATCGAGCCACGCCTCTTGGAAAAGCTTACCTCCCTTTCAAAGGATGACATGCCAAAGGTGGAAAAGGAACCAGGACAGATAGAAAGACGGGGGCTGGACGCTATATCCAGCTCGAGCCGAGCAGCGGCCGGCGGTCGGACAGCGAGACGCGCGGTGGTTCTTGCGGGGTTTCGAAGGGATCAGGATCAGATCACGGGTGGAGTCTGGAGTGGAGCGTTGCGAAGCGGCGTGGGGACAGCCCATGAGCCGAGTAGAAAAGGCGTCGGCCACGGCACTGATCGAGAAAAACGAGGCTGTCTGCTCCCCCAAGTTCCTTTGGTTTCACGTATGCGTTACTGTACTATTTTTCTAGCGATGCTCTGTGTGTAGTAGCCCGGTCCTGGCAAGAGCACGTCGAGCACGGCGCTGGCGCTACTGGACGACGCTAATTTTGTGGAGGAGCTCGTGGGTCCACCCATAAGTCCATGATGCGACACTGTACTACTCTGATGAGAGCGTGTGGCTTGGTTTCCGGCGTGATGAGAGCGTGTGGCTTTGGTTTCCGGCGTGTGACCAGATGCGACACTGTACTACTCTAGCATCAAGGGAGCACCAGTTATACGTACTGGAGTACCTCATAGCCATAAGCAATGAGGGTACATAAAGCTTATGTGAGTTAACACTTAATAACAAGCTTGATGAACTTGGCATTTTTGGAAATAGTGATGAGTGGATATCACTTTCTACGTTTTGAAAAATCCTAATGGGAACTTTTTTTAATTTCTAAATATCATGCCGTGCATACAAAATTTGTTCAATGTATTTGGTTGAAATGATATTGATGGTAATTGATCATGGGTTATGGGTCTATCCAGTTTCCCTTTTCCACTATGCTATTTTTGATGCGGGGTGGGGTGGGGAGGGGGGGATGGCCTCAAGCTCGGCCCTGACTCGCTGAAGCTCAAAGGAAATGTAAGCTGATGTGCGATGAGCCTGGCTCCTCCATTGAGAATGTGGATACCATCATATTTGAGGCATAAGTTCGAGAATTGTGAATTGAACTTTGATGTTAGAGTGAGAGAGGCTAAGAGCATATAGAGCTCCATGAGTGTATCAACATTCAACCTACTATGCACCCATTTTTGCTTTCTGTCTAGGCGATTCTATGTTCAACCTTCAAGAGTTGTTTGTTACAAAAGGCTGTGAAGTATTTAAAAAACGACCCGAATAGAGTTATAGCATTCTTTGATTCATGCTATCTACATGAAGACCTCCA
Source organism: Eragrostis nindensis (assembly GCA_012490785.1). Lineage (NCBI taxonomy): Eukaryota > Viridiplantae > Streptophyta > Magnoliopsida > Poales > Poaceae > Eragrostis > Eragrostis nindensis. The sequence continues at coordinate 149,100 of JAAXCT010000955.1, forward strand.
AATAAAGGGGAGAGAATAACAAGGAGACAACAAAAAAGGGGGGATGAGCCCCCCCCCCCCCCCCCCCACCAACCATCCATCCTATATTCGCCACTAGTTCCCTTCAATCTACATTTCAATAACGCACTATCACTAGTCACAATTATGTTTTTTATCATTGGATAGTTCATATGATCAAAAGGGTGTGACTAAAACAATATGTTATTTTTTTTGTTTACATGTTCTGTCGTCGGACTCACACAAACCCTAGAGGCAAAACACACTTCACTGTGCTCTAATGCATAATATCTTCACCGGTGAGGTAGGTTTTCTAGCGTTTCGGTTAAAAAAAATAGCATGCTGCCTTTTGTTTTACTTCGTAGTAAAATATAAGATTTGGAAGCCAATAAGTAAAAGTTTGAGAGCAAATGTTTTGACTAGAACATTCGCATGACATAGAATAAATAACTTATCAAACTAAAAGTGATTTTATCTCAATTTGAAACTTCAATAAATAGTGCAATGTATATACTTGAGCATAAGTCATGAAATACTGATTACATATGCACACGTTGCATAGATATACACGCCCTTTAAATTTAATGGGACACTTTTTTGAACAATGAATAGTTAATACTAACGCGACATAGCATCCTCTCGAGTGTACTTTTATGGATTAAGCAAACATTCTTCCAGGGGTCTGCCTTGTTTCAGGTAATTATGTTATAGACATAGTAATTCTCAAATTACCGAAACAATCACGTAGGAAATCATATCTCAAGCATTTTACATGCGCCATTGCCATTGCAGTCTCTGCAGACAACAGTATTGCCGTCGTGACGTTTGCACTTCCCGCCTCCTATCCTGACAGTGAGTATGCAGCAGCAGCCGCTGCGCAGCCACAGGCAGTAGCATTTCGAAACATTTTTTTTAATAAAACCCGAACCAGTAGAGGCCAAACCAAATCTTTGTTATTTTACATCTCGCTTTCGTCCTCTTTTTTCACTAAAAAAACACCAACACCACCTGCTTCCTTCCCTTCATCCCCACTCCACCAAACCCTCGCGACCGCGGGGAGCAGAGCAGCGGAGCAGGAGGTGGCGACCGGAAGCAATGGCCAATGAGTGGTGGCGGCGGTGGTGGTGATAGCGTCCTCCTCCTCGCCTTTTCTCCCCACGCCCTCTGGTTGGTGCAGTGGGTGGGAGTGGGGGGACTCGCGCTGCCTTGGTCGCTTCTCGGCCACGCCCTCCCGCGCCCGGATCTGGGCCGCGCTAGCGAGATCCCGAGCTTCGGGTTCGTGAGCCCCCCTTGCTCCGGTTGGGATTTTTTCTTCGCCGTTTTGATGCTTGTTGGATAGTGCTGGCTTGTACTGCGCTCGTGCCGATTCGTACTGAACTGGTTTGCTGCTGGAATGGCTGCTCAGGTGGCGGCGATGGAGACCGCCGCGCCGGGCGAAGGCCAGCGGTTCAAGCGGATTCCGCGGCAGGCGTGGGCGGGGAACCTGGAGCTGGATCCACTGGTACGCCTTGCTTGCTCCCTGTAAACCAAGTGGCTGATTTGCTTGTGCGACTGCTGCTGCGGCGGTGATTTTACTGAGGTTTTGGGAGCAATGTGGTGTCATAGTTGAAATGTGGTGCGTGGGAAGCCTGAGGTTTTGAAATGTGCTGAAATTGTGCTCGGGATCTCAAATGTCATGCTGCTAGTTTCTTAGGGTTTTGAGGTGTTTCTGAGTGTGCTCATGATTCGGCGAGAGCTCTGGGGTGTAAACTTATGGCCATGCTGCCCAGTGGTGCGCAGCTGCGAGTTCTGTGTTGTTGAGTTGAAACCTTCATTGTGGCGCGCAAATTTTGAATCTTCTTGTTTCTTGGATGCTTCAGTTGGATTATCTATGTTGGATAAGTAATGGCTTTACATTGTCCATATTCAAACATTACATTATTTTCGGGGTTTGATACAATTCGAGCAATAATTTCTATGGATTGATCATTTTGGCAGCTAAACCTGGGGCTACACTATGGCTTACCTTTTCTTTCTGATGTGCATGCTGTTCTAGGATAGAATTATTGGCAATGTTTAAAAATTTGCATGATGCGACGCGCTCTCTCCCGGGGTATCGTGTGTGTGACCAGCACTTTTTGTTCGTCATGGTAACGTCTAGGTCTAGGCTGTCCTAGGCACCAATTTTTTAAAACTGATTCTCCCCTGTGCATTACGAGAACCCATTCTTAGTTTGTAACATGTCATGTTGCTCCTTGTGATGATAATATCCAAAGACCAAAGACAATATAGTGATGCTTGATTTTAAGATTTTAGGTGCTATCAAGAGCTAATGGCCTTCTTAATTTTCAGCTTAATGAAAATTTAGATCAGTGGCCACATCTGAATGAGCTGGTACAGTGCTACAAGGCTGATTTTGTGAAGGATGAGTGCAAATATGGACGATATGAAAGCGTTGCTCCGCCATCCTTTCAGAATCAAATTTTTGAGGGACCTGATACTGACATAGAGACAGGTAACCCATCATTTTTGTGGCTGGCCTAGTTTAACATTAATTACTTGTCATTAATTCTTGCTTCTTCCTGCAGAATTGCAGCTTTGTAATGCTAGACATTCCAAGCCAGATGACGCTACGGAAGATGACACACCTAGCACCTCAGGAAGGCAAATATATGAAACAGAACCATCTACTTCATCTTCAAAAGTGGTAAGAGCATGCTCTCTGGATTTCTGTGAATGTTCATATCATATTTGTGGCCTCTCCTCTGCGGTTAATCTCATTGCCTTTACAGGAGGCTCTTCATATTGGATAGGAAGTGATATTTCTTATTTCATGCTTAGTTTTTTTTATGCTCTTTGTTTGTTACTGGTCATTGCTTCATTCCTTTTGCGTTCAATGAACTCTAGTACTTTTTTCACTGCATTGTTGAAGTGCTATGGCAGAAATTATTAGTAAAATGAAATTGAAGCATTTTGACTACAAATGCTATCTATTTTCTATGCTCTTGTATAATAATATTCTCTCCAAGTTTTTTGTTCTCAGTAGCAATTTTACCTTTGTTTTCTCAGCATTGTAGTCTGTCACCGCTGCCGGCATATGAACCTGCATTTGATTGGGAGAATGAGAGATCTCTGATATTTGGCCAAAGGGTGCCAGAAAGGCTCCCTGCAATAAACAACAGGTTGCGTCAAAAGGCAGACTAAAGCATTACTCTTGTCTTTGCGTTTTCCCTTCTTTTTTGCTTTTTTATGATTATTATTAATCAAGTTTATATTACTTTGTACTAATTACAGTGGGCTGAAGATAACTGTCAAGGTATTATCTTTGTCATTCCAAGCTGGATTAGTCGGTGAGCGAAAATAACACTTTATTTGATTGTTTGTTAGTTGCTGCATTGTAATTTTTTGTATACACTTGATAGCACAACGTTAACATGCCATTTTCACCCGTCCGTGCAGAGCCTTTCAGTGGAACAATTTGCTTGTACAACAGAGATAGAAGAGAGAAATTGTCGGAGGACTTCTATTTTCACATACTTCCAACAGAAATGCAGGATGTAAGGCTCTGTGGAGCTGCTCCTTTCTGGACCTCCTTTCAGTTTGTAAACGGTTGCTACTGATACCTACAGATAGAGACATAGCATGTCAAACGTGCTTGAATTCCACCTTAAAGTAATTGCCATCCTTATCCACCATATCTAATATCTTTTCTTTTTGACTTGATAGGCTCAAGTTTCCTTGGATCGTCGAGGTGTTTTTTCGTTAGATGTCCCTTCGCCATCAGTCTGCCTTCTGATTCAGCTAGAGAAGGCTGCTACTGAAGAAGGAGGAGTAACACCTTCCGTTTATTCTCGTAAAGAGCCTGTGAGTGACAAGATTCTTCATCATACTATCCGAAATGCGCTCCCTTGGTCGATTGAGTTCTTATTATTCCTGTGCTATTTTTTTTTTTTGGTGTGTGTGACAGGTGCACTTGACTGAGAAAGAGAAGCAAAAACTGCAAGTCTGGTCGCGAATCTTGCCTTATAAAGAGTCATTTGCATGGGCTATGATTCCTCTGTTTGAGAGTAACCATTCTGGTGGTGTCGGTGATGCTGCCTCTCCTAGCAGTCCTTTAGCACCGAGTATTTCAGGATCGAGTTCTCAAGATAGTATCGTAGATCCTGTTTCAAAGCTTACTTTAGATGGCAAGCTGAACCATTACTCTAGTGGAAGCTCAGTTATTGTAGAGATATCGAACCTAAACAAAGTGAAAGAAAGCTACATAGAGGATTCTCTCCAAGTAAGGAACAGCTCTGGATATTCAGTTGACGCTTGATCTTTATTATGTTCAATAACTAATTCTTTTGTCACGTGTAGGATCCAAAACGGAAAGTACACAAACCAGTGAAAGGAGTATTGAGGTTAGAGGTGGAAAAACTTCATAATGGCCACAATGATGTGGATAACGCTTCTGAAGCTGGAAGCATGGTCAATGATTTGAGTGACGCCGGTGAGCTCAACAATGGCAGATGCAACAGAAGTAGCTTTGATGGGACCCGCAGTTCTCTGGATTCTAGTGCCATTGTCCACAAAGAGTCACACAACAACGGTCAAATTTTTAATGCTGAGAACGGAGACTACGTAAGTGAATGTGTTTCTCAATGGATTACTTTTCTGCTACAGACTTGTTGAATATCGGAACTTATTTAGGGTATCACTTTTTGTGTATATATTTGATGTGTTCTTGCGTGATTCTTGTCATTCTGCTGATAGGAGATGGACTTTTTCTTGTTGCAGTTTCACGCTTTTGACTTCAGGATGCTGACACGAAGCGAACCATTTTCACAACTTTTTCATTGCCTTTATGTGTATCCGTTGACTGTTAGCTTGAGCCGCAAAAGAAATCTATTTGTAAGGGTGGAACTGAGAAAGGATGATTCTGACATCCGAAAGCCTCCGTTAGAGGTTTGTTTAAACAACCAGTCTACTTCCTGTCTGAATGTTGCTTGTCTTGTCAATATTCTTAGCCACTGGAAATGTGGGATTCCAGGCTGTTCATCCTAGGGATCGGAACACAATGCTACAAAAGTGGGGCCAGACACAAATTGCGGTTGGAACAAGAATGGCTTGCTACCATGATGAAGTTAAGATCAGTCTGCCTGCTCTTTTGACACCCCAACACCATCTCGTGTTCACATTCTACCATGTAGATCTCCAGATGAAACTTGAAGCCCCTAAACCAGTATGCCTCATGTTCTCTAATGATATGGATTATGTTTATTTTTTTATTTGCTGTTGTTTGACATGCTCTTATTTCGTCAGGTGATTGTTGGGTATTCTGTTCTTCCACTGTCGACACATATTCAGTATGCAATTTTCTTCTTATCTTTATTTCTTAGGGTGAAACGATAACGTTGAAATAGTCTTAGCAGTTCTTCGTGCATGCATGCTCGTCCCAGCCATTGCTGTTTAACCGTGTTTTAATTTTAAATTTATGTGATACGTAACTAATACTCCCTCCAGCTATTAATACCTGAAGCTAGGACAGCTTAATATCAAGTTTTATAAACCAGAGAGAGTACCGTGTAATAGCACGCATTGGTCTTGGTGATAAAGAAAAAAATTATCATTAGTATCATGGGATATTAGTTCGTATGCTGTCATTCCTATATTTGCTCCATGATTTGATGATGGTGTATAAGGAAATCTTAATGGATATTGGATCTGTGGTTCAGTATTTATATCGTCTTTGTAACGAACTTGGCGGCGCCATTTATCTACTAACATGGCTTTTTACTTCATGCCATACTCTTAAATATCGTAACATTAAATTGTGAGCAGTTATAAGGAATTAAATTGATATGCAACAATTCTGTGAATCTAATAGGTTACATTCGGATGTATCGTTACCAATTTTACGAGAGCTCGTCCCGCATTATCTTCAGGAAAGCGGAAAGGTTTGCTACGTGTATTTTTTTCCTTTTCTATTTCTTCCATCTTAATTACAGCTATCTTCTTGGGAAGTACATTTGTGGTAATAAATTCTTGTCTAAATGTTCAACACAGGAGAGAATGGATTACCTAGAGGATGGAAAAACTGTTTTCAGGTTGCGCTTAAGACTGTGTTCATCATTATTTCCAGTTAATGAAAGGATAAGAGACTTTTTTGTTGAATATGACCGCCATACTCTACATACAAGTCCACCTTGGGGTTCTGAGCTTCTTGAGGTAACACCTGCTTCTGTCTGACTTAAGATGGAGCCTCTGCTGTATATAAGCTATCAACTGATCTTGTCATTCACTTTGTGCAGGCAATAAATAGTTTGAAGAATGTCGAATCTACTGCGTTGTTACAGTTTCTGCAACCGATACTCAATATGCTGCTTCATCTTATTGGTGATGGTGGTGAGACCCTCCAGGTTGTTAATTCGTTGCGTGCTTCTTTTATGCAGAATTATTTTGCATTTGCTTATCTTGCTGTCATCACTGTTTTCGGGAACTGCATTGCTTCATATATTTTTACATTTAATATTGGTTCTAAAGATGTGTATGGCTATGCTATTGTCTGTTTTGTAGGTTGCTGCATTTCGAGCCATGGTTAATATTTTAACCCGGTAGGTTTAATTTTTTTTGTTCCATTTATGTTTATTATTGGTTCCATATAGTTTTGTACTAGTTTTCTTGCACAGTTCTTGCACTCCATGAGGGTTGAGCCTAATTCCTATTCATTATTCATAAAAGCTAAAAGGATAAATTCGTAGTTACCTCGGAAGGCCATATATTTACTCGAAGAAACCAAATATAGTTTGCTTATAATCGGTTGTACTTACTAAAGGGGTGATGCATTCCAATTCCTAGTAAGCATAGGCTATCAGTGCTAAATACAGGGTACCATTGCTTTAGCATCGAAAAATGCAAACTGATACTACTGCTATACTAGTGACTCTGATTTGTCTAATTCTTACTCGACTCAATGCTAACTTCTTGAGCACTTGTTCAGCTATAAGAGCATGTTATATGCTTGCCTTGAGAGGAGAATTGCACAATAGTATTCAAGCAGTGCCTATCTTTCGCAAGATACTGATTTTTGGGCTTCCATTCTCTAAGATACTGTTTATAATGTAGATTCTGTTTTAAAACGGCTCGACACTTAAGAGACGGAATGACCCTTGTGCCTTGAATCAAGTTACAGATGATGCATTTATCTCGCAGGGTGCAGCAGGAATCATCTGATGGAGCTGAGAGAAATAGATTTCTTGTTAATTATGTTGATTTTGCTTTCGATGACTTTGGTGAGCGGCAAACACCTGTATACCCTGGTTTATCTACTGTTTGGGGAAGCCTAGCTCGGAGTAAGGTTGGCACGGATTTCTTCTGCCGCTTGAGCAAATCTATTATTGCAATTTTCTGTTCTTCATTTGTTGATTGCTTTCATATAAGACACTGCCAGGGTCATATTACTGCTAAAAATCCCTGATCTTGAATGTTGCCCATGTTGTTACTACCATTGTATCTGGCACCCATCAGTTTTAAGTTATATAGTTCATGAAGCCTTGAGAATTAGGGTTGGGTATGGTTATTCAAAAGTGGCGTGGGCCATAATCACTGCCTTTACATTGATGAATAAATACTGTACGAAGGCTTCTTAAAACTGCTCCCTTTGGCTTTTACCTTTCCTGTACCTCCTGTTCTTGCAATCATCCTACGTTAATATTTTTATAATTTTTCTGTTTCTTTGAAGCCACCAAGGAGCATCTTTGCCCTTCGATTGACTTGTTTCAGCAGATATGCTCGTTCTTTTTTCTCTTAACTATTTGTTCTCTTGGCTTTTAGGCAAAAGGTTATAGGGTTGGTCCTGTCTATGATGATGTGTTGGCAATGGCTTGGTTTTTTCTGGAGCTTATTGTCAAATCAATGGGATTGGAACAAAGTCGCCTCTTCTATCACAATCTTCCACTAGGTAGAATCGAACACAAATGCTTGATTACTAATTTTATTGTTTCCCATCATGTATGTTTAACTCCACAACAATTGATTGTTTTCTGCCATGCTAGGTGAAGATGTCCCACCACTACAATTGAAAGAAGGTGTATTCAGGTGCATCATGCAGCTTTTTGATTGCCTTCTAACTGAGGTTCATGAACGTTGTAAAAAGGGTTTAAGCTTGGCGAAGCGTCTGAACAGCACGCTTGCTTTCTTTTGTTATGATCTTTTATCAATTATTGAGCCACGCCAAGTTTTTGAGCTGGTAATGTTGGAACTCATTTAAAGTTTGTGATCCCCACTTTTTTTTTGGTTATTTAATGTTTATGTTTCTGAACTCTCATCGTTTGTCTGGAAAACGGCAAAGATTGTCCTGCTTTGCCTCAGCCTTCAGTAGAAATATCTAAGCATGGATATTTTATATGGTGCTAAAGACATATCTATTCTTCAGGTTTCATTGTATATGGACAAGTTTGCTGGAGTGTGTCAATCAGTTCTCCATGAATGCAAATTAACATTCCTGCAGATAATATGCGACCATGATCTTTTTGTTGAGATGCCTGGACGGGATCCGTCTGATAGGTAGTTTTCCTTTGTGTTCGTTGTTGAAATATCGTATTTGCAAAGTTTGTTGTGTGTTTATATGTCCTTTTTTTAGGAATATAATCTTTATATATCTTCCTGCTGTTCTTGTAGATCTGAATTTTGAACTGCTTTGCTTGTTAATTTCTAACACTATTTTACCAAATCTATTTTAGTGTAAGACCATTGTTTTTTTTCTATTAAGAGTCTCTACTCCTCTAAGATCTTTTACTGCACAATAGGAGTATTTATGTTAGGAGCATTTGTATTTTCTGTTGTCCAGTGTTTCAGCGTAGGGATTCTAAACTTACCAGTTAATCCTTATAGTATATTCCATATGAATCACCAATCTATGTCTGCTCTTTGCTTTAGTATTTTAGAATAAAGAAATAATCATGTATAGATTTATATTGATTTTGTCACTACAGCTAGTCCAGTACTCCTCTGATATCCTAAAATGCTTACATTCAAACTTATAAAGCTGTGACAAGTGTTATACATCAAAGTTTTTTGGATTAATCACAAGGGCATTAGATTTATCTGCAAACATATGTTGTTATAATTATAACTCTATTAAATTATGTTATCATATGTTTTGGAAAAAGTAATGGCAAATGATTGCATGGTAACCATATCCATGTTATCAAATTCAAATGAAGCAACAAATCCATGGCAACTAACATTTTCGTAACTTTTCTCATATCCCTTGGTTATTTCAAGAGAGACTAAGTATCTCTGTAATTGCAGAAACTATCTCTCATCAGTTCTTATTCAAGAGATCTTTCTCACATTGGACCATGACGATTTATCCCAACGAGCGAAAGTAAGAATCTCAATTGTGAAAAACAGAATGCATTAGTATCATTATTGTTTGCTGCATGTTTAAGCGAGCCCCCTATCCAATACAAAAACTAACTCTGCATGTCTAAATTTATGATATAAAAATTGTTCTTGCTTATTATGTTTCAATATCATATATTGCAAACCTTGCAGGCTGCTCGAATTTTGGTTGTCCTTATATGCAAGCATGAATTTGACGCACGTTATCAGAAAAGCGAAGACAAGCTGTACATCGCTCAACTATATTTTCCTCTTATAGGACAGGTATGTGCTTCAGAACTAGCTATCTTGTAATGATTGTCAGTCATCAATACTGTGTTCCCTATACAAGAATTATCATGTATAAGGTTTTAATTACATTTTTTTGGCCTGTGCTTTTTGGGGGTTTCAGATCCTAGATGAGATGCCTGTTTTCTACAACCTAAATGCTGTTGAAAAGCGTGAAGTTCTTGTTGTGATTTTGCAAATTATAAGGAACTTGGATGATACAACCCTCATCAAAGCATGGCAACAGAGTATTGCTAGAACCAGATTATTCTTCAAGCTACTTGAAGAATGTATAGCCCATTTCGAGGTGCGTGCTATTGTTTTTAAAATGCTTAAAATGTCTCAATACTTGTTCTGTTATCAAATTTTATAAATTGAATTATAATATGATGGGCTTTGCCTTCATGGTAAGTTCTGGTGAGTCATATTCAAGTACCTTTTCTGGTGGCTGAAATATATTTCATTGTCATGTTTAGACACTCCTCAAAGTTGAATTGTGATTTTTGGTGTTTTCAAATTATCATGTATGTGTGCCAGTTCAACCTAGACTAACTCATCCACACTTATTTAAATGGTGGTATAACACGACGACGATATACTATCCAGATAATCCCAAATAAGGCTAAAAATGATCTGTGTATTTATTTACCGTTGTTATGAATCTTCTCTGTTTCAGTCAAACCATGCGTTCCTTTTAGTTCATTTGAATCTAAATCTCTTAAATGTTGTCTGCAGCACAACAAAACAGGAGACAGCTTGCTGCTAGGCTCTAGTTCTCGGAGCCCTGATACTGAGCGCCCTGGATCCCCTAAGTACTCTGAGCGTTTATCCCCCTCTGTTAATGCGTATTTATCTGAAGCTTCACGGCATGAAATACGGGTAACTGTTGCCACACATTATATATGACCTTCCTACTGTCTAATTGCCGAGCTCTAAGATTTTTACATAAGATGTTTTCTCAGGATCATCATTTTGCATATTAGATATACTACTCCTTGAGAAACTCGGCACAGTGGCACTTAATTACTATAAATCATCTTGGCTTTCATGAAGTGTCCTAGCATAGGGTATGCACATGTAGTCCTAGGACATTTACTAGACCAGGTACCACTAGCCCGGCAGAGTTGTCGCTTAGTGTTTGTTGGTGGTAACTGGCAATCATTGTGGTACACAGTAAACATTCAGAGAATGTGGACACTAATCATCTTGGGCCGAACCAGTCTACAACTGATTAGATATGGCCAGTCTATGATAAAACCTGCAGGGTTAGGGACCCTTCAATCAATGTCACACATTTCCTAGTTTTCCATTGCTTTATTTTTTTTTCTGCTTTCACGCCATTGGGATCACAAATTATGAAAATGTTGCACTGACAACAGACCACTCCCTCACTGCTGTACCTGCTGCACCAACAATATTGGGGCTCAATGCCAGATCCAGCCGTTGGATCCCGTGGCAACAGATAGATATTTAAGGATTGTTGTAGGTGTTTTTTTTTTAGGTAAATAAGTTGTAGGTGCTTGTTTGTTTTGAGGGAAATAAGCAGTAGGTGCTTGTTGCGTGGGACATTGGCTCGTAGTTTTTACGGATGACTCTTTATTAGCTATTTCATATTTGTCTCCATAATGATCACAGATATTTAATGCAGCCTCAGGGAACACCAGAAAATGGATACATGTGGAACAGGGTTAGTCCTCAGCTAAGCTCCCCTAATCAACCCTATTCGTTGAGGGAGGCACTTGCTCAAGCTCAGTCTTCAAGAATTGGGTCAACAGCCAGGGCACTGAGAGAATCTCTGCATCCAGTACTGAGACAAAAGCTGGTATGTGCTACAGTCGTATATGGTATTGTTATGTGTTTCTCTCTTTAACCTGAAAGAAAAATTCTGCAGGAACTTTGGGAAGAAAATCTTAGTACTGCCGTGAGCCTTGAAGTGTTGGGAATAACTGAGAAGTTTTCGGTTGCTGCGGGCACTCGTAGCATCTCTACTGATTATGCCAAACTAGATTGTATAACATCTATCTTAATGGGCCTTTTATCTAGAAACCAGCCCTTGGCTTTTTGGAAAGCTTTCCTTCCTGTGGTCTATAATATATTTAATCTCCATGGTGCGACACTGATGGCAAGGGAAAATGACCGCTTCTTGAAGCAAATTGCTTTTCATCTTTTGCGACTTGCTGTGTTCCGAAATGAGTCGATTAGAAAAAGGGCTGTTGTTGGGTTGCAAATTCTTGTCAGGGTAAGCTGCTTAGCTGAATTTTAGCTTTATACAATCATAAACTGAGTGATCCTGATACATATTTCTCGTGCTTCTAGAACTCCTTCAACTATTTCAAGAACACTACAAGATTGAGGGTCATGTTGACAATTACTTTGTCAGAATTAATGTCTGATGTGCAAGTAACTCAGATGAAATCTGATGGTTCTCTTGAGGAGAGCGGTGAAGCTCGGCGTCTTAGGAAATCACTGGAGGAAATGGCTGATGTGAGAAGCAAGGATCTGTTAAAAGATTGTGGCCTTCCTGTTACTGCACTGGAGGCAGCTCCGGAAGGCTCCACAGATAATAGGTGGTCTTGGGTAGAAGTGAAACATCTTTCTAAATGTCTTGTCCAGGCCCTTGATGCTGGTCTTGAACACGCCCTCTTGGTAAGCAAAGTTTGCCCATGGACCCTACTGTGCTTCCTTTTTATTAAAAAAAGACCACATGGCAATTGGAATTCTGAAATGATATTTTCCTTCATGTTTGAGTCATCTGCACACTAGAACTGCCAATGTGCTTAGCTCTGCCATCTTTCTCAATCTGAAATTTCTGAATACTGATGACCTGTAAATTGAACTGGTACTTTCAGGGTTCAGTAGTGAATGTGGATAGATATGCAGCTGCAGAGGGTTTCTATAAGCTAGCTATGGCCTACGCACCTGTTCCAGATCTTCACATTATGTGGTTGCTGCATCTATGCGATGCACACCAGGAGATGCAATCATGGGCTGAAGCAGCACAATGTGCAGTCGCTGTAGCTGGTGTGATCATGCAGGTTGTGATACTTCGTCCAGCAGTTTATTTATTTCGGTAGACCTGAAATTTCATGTATGTAGTTTTGTAACCTTTGGAACCTACTTACAGGCACTTGTTGGAAGGAATGATGCTGTGTGGAGCAAGGAGCATGTGGCTTCCCTGCGTAAGATATGCCCTATCGTGAGCACTGATGTGAGCGCAGAAACATCTGCAGCTGAGGTTGAGGGTTACGGGGCATCCAAACTAACAGTGGATGCAGCTGTCAAGTATCTTCAACTTGCCAACAAACTTTTTGCACAAGCCGAACTCTACCATTTTTGTGCTAGCATCCAGGAACTCATCATCCCTGTGTACAAAAGCAGAAGGGCTTATGGACAGCTGGCTAAATGCCACACATCACTCACAAACATCTATGAGTCGATTCTTGAACAGGAGGCTAGTCCTATACCATTTATTGATGCCACATACTACAGAGTTGGTTTTTATGGAGAACGTTTTGGCAAACTCAACAAACAGGAGTATGTGTTTAGAGAACCACGGGATGTACGTCTTGGTGACATTATGGAGAAGCTTAGTCACATATACGAGGCTAAAATGGACGGCAATCACACATTACACATCATTCCTGACTCGAGACAAGTCAATGCCGATGAGTTGCAACCTGGTGTCTGCTATTTGCAGATCACTGCTGTTGATCCTGTTATGGAGGACGAGGACTTGGGGAGTAGGAGGGAAAGAATTTTTTCTTTATCCACTGGTACGGTTCGTGCACGTGTGTTTGACCGTTTTCTTTTTGATACACCGTTCACAAAGAATGGAAAAACACAAGGTGGCCTTGAAGACCAGTGGAAGCGACGTACAGTGCTCCAGACAGAGGGTTCGTTTCCCGCTTTGGTGAACCGGCTGCTAGTAATCAAATCTGAATCTCTGGAGTTCTCTCCTGTTGAGAATGCGATTGGAATGATTGAAACAAGAACAGCTGCATTGAGAAACGAGCTAGAAGAACCACGGAGTTCTGAAGGTGATCAACTACCAAGGCTTCAAAGCCTGCAAAGGATACTACAAGGAAGTGTGGCTGTTCAGGTAAGGCTGAATATGTAAAGATATATGAGTGCCACCGCAATTTGCTTTATTTTCTTGTTAAGCTAATTATTATGATGTTGTGATGCAGGTCAACAGTGGAGTATTAAGTGTCTGCACTGCATTCTTATCTGGTGAGCCTGCGACTAGGCTCCGATCTCAAGAACTGCAGCAGCTCATTGCTGCATTGCTTGAATTCATGGCTGTATGCAAGCGTGCAATCCGTGTGCATTTCAGATTGATTGGTGAAGAAGACCAGGAGTTCCACACCCAACTTGTCAATGGGTTTCAGTCACTTACTGCTGAGCTTTCGCATTATATCCCTGCTATACTCTCGGAGCTATGACAGTACTGTAGCAAGCTGGAAATTAGGTAGCATGTGAATCGTTGTTCATTCTTTCAGTTGCGGCTCCCCATCAAATGTCCATATTCCATTAGTTTGGTTGTATAGTTGTGCAAACTGGAATTAACTAGCCAGTAGAGTTCTGTACCCTTTTACCGTACCGTGTCGCCGATTTTGGAGTGTAAAGTGTGTACCATCCTTAGGGTTGTGTATGTCACCGTATTGCTTGTTGCAGTTAGCTTACTGTACTAGCAATGAGCTGACGGTTTACAGACGTTATTCTGTCTTCTGGAATGATATATAGTGCCTGTTAATTCTGGGCGATTTTCTTCCTTTCTTTTTAAATAGCTAGTGCCTGTTTTGTCACTTATTTTTTTGCGAATTGTGTTTCCTCACAATTTGTTACTGCGCGATTAAATAACTTTTTTTTATCAGAACTGTTTGATATGGATTACAGTTTGTTCACGTACGTGCTTCAATTGTTGGTTGTCCACGGGTCCGACATGCTCCGGAAGGCGGTTGACATTTTTAGCGTAATGTGGGTGAGCATAATGCCTTTCAGTAGTTCTATAAGCTGCAATTTTTATATATTCTTTCTGGTGTCACTATTGACGAGCCCATTTATTTTAGTGCTCTCAATCACTTGTGCAAATACTAGAAAGGAAAAATGTTTCCAAACCAAGCGAGGATTTAAGCCATCTAATCTTTGGTCATACAATTAGGTTGCGTGCACGCTGTGCAGCAACAATCTACTCCTAGAAAATCATAATTGAGAAACAGTGTATTCAGATCACCTGGGCTTTTATCGGGAATCCAACATGGTTCAGTGAGAGTCAGATGCCACACCAGTGAGCTCGACAATACTCTGGTACACGACGATCATTGTACACTGCACTGCTAAAACTTATCTCAATATTGCTCAAAATGGCAAGGCGGCAAGGTATGAGTGCTCAATGCAGGTCCAGCACTTCTTGCCATTCTCACTACGTTTGCATTGGATTTCCATTCCAGGAGTAGCAGGATGATTTGTATACATCAACAACAAATTCAACACCTAATACATGTATATACAACATCTAGCTAGCCCCTGCAACCGACTACAACAGAAAATGTACTAGAACAAGGCATCAACGCATGTAATTTCCCAGTTCAGTCAGACTATTTCAGACTATTGCCATCAATAAACCTCAGTGGCAGGGGGCAATGAATACAGAATCAGCAAAATCTGAATCCAAAAACCAATTATGGCTTCAAGTTTCTGGATGGCCAAAATCTCTCCAGAAACCAAAGAATGATCCTTGAATTCGTGGCAGCGTGATCGCCCTCCACAGGCCGAGTAGGGTTAGAACTTGCTCACACAGTTGCACTTCATGGGGTGAACCTTGGCAAAAATATGAGCATAGGTCAGCCAAGTTGAAGAAGCAGAATGTTGTTTCGCTGTTTTCTGGGGCAGCTAATCTGATTACTAAAGTGGCAGCTAAAAACCACCTCAATACCACTTTTCACTTTGTCCTTCTATCTGTACCTACCAGGAGCTAAACGTATAGTACTCAAATCTCAGTATGTTTTAGCCTTTCCCTTCGCTTTACTGCAGGCCCAAGGCATTCATGTGGATTAGCATAGAAGTAATCCTCTTCCTTCGGTTGTCCGGGGATAACTCTCCTTCTGGTAGGCTGGCTCATTCGGCCCCAATGAAGCTCCTTGACAGCAACAGAGAATTCGTCCCAGGAGAGCTCCTGATCTTCAAAAAGATCTATAAGCTCCACAAGTTTCTTCCTATCCAACTGTATGGTTTTGTGGAAGCCTGTAAACCTGCATGTCCAGCAAAATCACTGAAGTAACCTAGAAACTTATATTTTGCTGGTTTCATTCTTCGTCAATACAGAAACTATACTATTCGTGTGGAAACAGCATAAAAACACCTTCATTCACATGACAGAAAAATACAAACACATGTCTGCATACACATAAAAAACTTCCACTTCCTACTAAACAGATAATCTTGCAGCAATAATGCCCCGGACAGAAGTCAATGAAGAACAAACAGCTTGCATATTCAAAAGAAGTGGGCATCCTGTAACAAACAGGGGGGGTGGGGGTGGATGTAGGAATACCTCCGGTGTCCTTCTACAACTTTAGCCATGTTTCCATCATTACTTGGGATAAAAACATCACTTGCGACAGAAACAAGATAGTCCAGTGCTGCCATTTGAGTTGAGTGCTTCTGAAAGAGGCGTAACTCATCATCAGATAAAAGCATCTCCTTACGCACCTGCATTTTACTATAGCACATAAATACCATTCCAACATTTGCATAGAATTCATGGGTGTGCGGTTAAAGATGAGCTTACAATGTTAGGAAATTCCGCCTTCAATGCAGCTAATCTCTTTTCACCACCATATATTTCGCCTGAGGCAATATATATTCGTGTGTTCCTAGGGAAACCAAGAGCTTTGAGTACTAATGTTGTTTCTCCAGGTGTAAGGGGGCACAATCCCTCAAGCCTTTTCTTCTCAGAGTCTATTTCCTTTTCTTTCCACCAGGGATATGAATACCTGAGGTACAAACAACGGCCAACAATGAAGATTGAAGATAAAGATTAGAATGAGAAAATAAAGTTTCTTACAAACAATGACATGAAAGCTACCTCATTCTCGTGAGCTCTTCTGTTTCTTCATCAGAACATCCATGTGTACAACCAGAGAAGGCAAGCATATCCATCTCATATCTCAGGTGAAGAACAACAAATGATCCAGAATTCCTAAGCATGGATATCATCTTATTACCCAGAGCCTCAATGAATGGTGTAAATCTCAATGCTTTGTAGTTGACATTGCAGCGAAGCTTTTGGAGCTTGAGGGGAAGGCCATTGTTTGCAAGGCGAGTATCTGTCTTGCTGAAACGTATCACCTTGTGTTTTCGTACTAGAGGCAAGACCTGAGATCAATACCACTCCGAGCGTAAGAAATGAGAAGATACAAAAGAAAATGTAAAGTTAACTGTTGGAGAAAGTACTATAACCTGTCTCAAGTAGTATTTCTCACTAGACCAGCTAATTGGCTGCATTGAGAGTGGAACTTGTCCACTGAACTTCTGTGGGAGTTCTTTGATAATCTTCACTTCATTTCTCAAAGAATTGACAAAATGATGTACATCGAAAATATCACCAAAATCGCTGAAAAGTGTAACTAGTTTGAATCAGTAAATTCACCCATCTATGTAATCAACCATGAAACGAGGGGTAAAATTGCAAACCTAGGATCAGCCCAGAAGGACTGCTTATCAAGTTCGGGTATCACCATAGTGAGATTCAAATAGCGTGCTACAGCTACCATGTCGCAAATCTGCAGAAAACATGCTTTTGTGAGGCATCAGCAAAGCACAGCTGGGGCCAATTCTTGAAGTTGTGAATGACTAAACACGGAAAGGGTCACAATAAAATGACAAGAGTAGACTGACCGCTGCTCGCATTTGGTTCAGACCACCATTGCATGAGACAAGAAGATAGCCATTACTCTTGTAAAGTCCTGGATAAATGAAAAAAAAGGTTATATTTTGTGATGAAATTATCATTATTGCCATGAACAGGCAAAGCAATAAAGTCAGGTAGCATGAGTGAAATGTATTCTTAAGCACTCAAGTTTACTGCAACTACCTTGATCTAGTGGTATATTCAAAGGTAGAAGGTGAGTAGTTTCAACATCTAGCACCTACAATATTATTAGTTTCTTAATTGGCATGAACTCTTAGTTTCAGTAAGTCTACCCGAATGTTAAAATAACCAAAAACAGAAGAAGTTCCCTTGCAAAATGCCAGATTGCCCCCAGGCCTACAACTGCGAATTATACACCATGTAACCAAAGTTACTCATGCGAATTCCAACTTGCTGAGATTGGTTTTGTCAACAAGCCAAATCACAAATGGAGTTGGCAAATAGGAGGACAAATCAACCAACCGCTATCCAGTCACATCACCCCTGAGAATTCTATGGCTGTCCGCATCACAAACTACAGAGGCAGGGCAAGCGTCTCAATGACCAAAGAACCAGGAACTAAGCGGGCAAAGAGAGACAAAATTGGTGACTGGTTAGCAATTAGGAGCCAAATTTCTATCATTAACCAGCCAATCCTAAATCGACGAACGCCACACACGGGCAGAGACAAAATTAATCAAGAATTGCAAACCCACTGGAATCCGAACCGCAAACGTTCAGGAAAGCACGAAGGAATGCCAATGACAGAGAACCAAGAACTACGACGAGGCCAAGACAGATTCCATTCAAGGGCGATTAAGCATTACTCAAAAATGGGGAACTTCCAGAATCGCCGCACGCCCAAATGCACGATGTGAGCCAAGAAGATTCAATATGTGCGGGCTCATTCACTCACTCCCCTGGAACAATTCGATCCAACTGACAAACGCTCTAGAATTACCACATTTTGACTCCCACCACGATTGCAGCAAGAGGCGCCATTCCAACCAAGAATGGAGCAAGAAGTCCGCCCCGATTTCAAGAAACCCGCATTCCTCGTTTCGGAAAAGGAAAAAAGAAATCCAAGAAACACCACCCTGACACCAAAGAATCCCCGGATCAAGAAGACAAGAGCCACTCACTCCTGGGAGGCAGAGCCGGGGGCGCCAGGCGCGCGACCCCGCCCGCGGCAGCCACGGACGCCGCGGCGGAGGCGGCAGTGGAGTTGTTGCGGACGCCCAGGCAGGAGGGCCGCGTGATGAGCAGCGGCGGGCGAGGGATGCCGAGGAAGGGGTAGAGGTGGAGAAGCAGCGTCCAGGCCACGACGCTGAACGTGACCCGCGCCGCCCACCGGAGCAGGCCGGGGCCCCCTATGCGGCGGCGGATCGCCGCCGCCGCCGGCGAGGCCCTCTGCTTGGCCATGGGGGCCTTCTTCTTCCTGCCGGTGCAGCGCTTTTCCTTGCCGGGCTCGCCACTACTAGTGGTGGAGGAGCGCAGGCAGGAGCTCTCGGTCGTTACCGTGTGAGGTCGTAGGGAGGTGGTTGGGATTCCGGTCGGTATTAGGGTGCTTAACTGCAATATATTGGTGGGGGTCATTTTATAATCGGGCTTGGGCTTTGGCAGGATTTGGAAATCAAGATTTTTTTTTTTGCAAGATTGGAAATCAAGAATTTGGCTCAATTTTGTAACGGAAATGCATCTGACTTGCACACTTCTGCTTACATAGAACGTGAATTTTTGTGAATAAACTGTTTGTGCCATTTGTAATTTATACTTCCTCTGTCTTACTTTTGATGACATTTGGAATAAGCAATTTACACCCATTAGTGTAAATTGTTTACCCCAGACATCATAAAAGAAAATAGATTAGTGACTAGTTATATTGGATCCACACTTGAGCAATGGATACGCTGAAATAAGTCCATTCTAAAGCCTAATTCTAAGACGACACAAATCCCCTGCCTTTCGGTATAAACAGGGAACACACACATTGATTTTTTTTAATTATTTGATAATTCACAGAGGAGGGTGACAATGATCAAGGGCTTGATGCCACTAAGATTCTGGAGCCTACAAAATTTCTTAAGAAACTGTTCAAATTTGTCACTTAGTTTACCGTTCATTATAGATGGCTCAAAGAATCGTAAACGTTAATGTGCGTCTGTACAGCTCGAGGTCACAAGAAGTCTACATTAGAGTCATTCATGCTTGCCTTTCAGGTGCAGGTAACCCCCTGATCCTTGAAAAGATCACAGAACTGTAACATGAGCAGAACCAGCATTAGGCCTCTTGGACGTGTGTGTGAATGAAATGCTTCAAGTCCATCTAGTAGTACACGGAATCAAAGATAGCACCAAAATTTCCAATTAAACATAGTTCACTTGTTGGCATTCAGGTTTCACCAGTCAGACATACATTCGAAAGCTAAGCGAGGGAACGCCATTTCAAATTGACCACATTTCAGAATACGAAAATTCAACGGTCCGAATCTGATTTGCTAGCCTAACCGAACAGAAATCTAACAGATTCAGAGAGGAGAAGATAACTTCCTAGTCTTGAGCCTTGTAACGACATCAGCATCTGTGATCTCAAGCATCTCAGCACTCATCTTGCGCTTCTTCAACTTGCTTGCATCTTCAGCTTCACTTCCATGCATCTCGTCACCTCCACGAAGTCCTGGCGCATCAGTTGTATCTGCTCCCGGCGATGCAAGAGAAAAACTATCTGGTCAGATTTCAAACATGTGGGCAACAGTGTACTACACAATGATCAACAAACAAATGCCAGATCAAATACATGAGCAGCTGGGAATCTTCGAATATTTAATTTGATGTTGGATTCAAATTCGCTAATTAAAAATCATGTGAAAAATGATATTAAGGTTTCTACAAACTTAGGATAGAAGCAAAGCATGCAACTATCTTAATAGATTCTAATATACACATGTATAGTAGACAAAGAAACAAGAAATTCCATGTTGTAGTATCAGTTCTAGGGTGTAGCTGTAAGGATCATCAAACTGCCTCACTGCCTCAGACTGTTCAAATGGGTACCCAAGATTACGAACAGAACATCTTGAATATAGCAATGAATAATCTTAAAATAGATAAATCCAGTAGACTGTAGACATCACACATAGATATCGCTAAAATTACTCTTTGTTCTGTCCCAAAATAGAATTCCTAGTTTCAATTGTCTTCAGGGTGTGTTGGGTATGTATACAATTATCGATGAGTTTCGCCAAAAATAAAGTATAACCTATGTGCTAATTTCACCGAACCTAGTCAAAGACTCAGACACGTTTGTCAGATGCAGAAACAGAACCAGTAGCAAGTAGAACCACTAGCACTTTATTTGATTAAGAACCTGAACCAGTTGATTCAGAATCCGATTCAGTGTTAAATAGCTAAAGCAGAAGCGCCATCGTAACTTGGAGAACTGCTAGCCCAACATGCAAATCAGACATCATAGAATCAGATGTTCCATTAATGGAAAATCCTACGGTTAAAAATAATGGTTATCAACACTTGTTCAAGGGGATAGTAAGGTACTAGCTCACAAAATGTACACCATCCAAAGTAACAACAAAAATTGAATGATTGGATTTCGGAGAATGGCAGACCTGAAAGGCTTCTTGTTATCGCCTGTCTGCACGAAACAATGAGTTATAATTTTAACAGGTACCAGAAGAAAGCAGAACAACAAAGTATGTATTGCCCACCTCTTTTCCTTAATGAAACAAGCGATATCACAAGCCTTTTGTTTCTTGACTTTCTTCGTTAAAGGCCTTAGAACCGGCCGCACTCTGTTAAGCACGATGTAAATATGAAAAATGCAGTTATCAACATTAGATTTTTGCAGTATAACGAAAAGCACACAGATAATATTTGGTCAGACAAGAACCCACCCAGACAGGTTAATTTGCCAACGCTTGGGGGCGTAGTGTGGCAAGTTCAGCTTCCCTTTGAGCTCAGGGCACTTGAGGGCCAAATCCTTTAGCCTTCCTGCGGCTTCCTCCCAAAACGCCATCCAAGCAGAGGGACCCCTGCAAGAGAAGCATTCGACCACTACTGATCAGCTAACTGCATCACATCGGGGAGCTTAGCAAAAGGGCTTTAAAGTATTTATGATATCTAATACACAACACATTTGCGTAAACAGTTCACTCTTATCTGCATCAGTACAAGGGAATCTACAAAGGTAAGTTGCTTAATAGGTAAACCTACAGATACAGCCAGTCTAATAGGCGCACAACATGTGAACAATTGTTTCAAGATTGTAAACTTCTAAAGGTGGACTGAAGGACTTTCAACACGGGCAAATAATAGTGTTCCCTTTATGAAACATCATCAGAACATAAACATTTGTTTTCTTAACGGAATATGTAACATGGTTTACATTCTGATTATTCCATCAGTTCTGAGCAACTAATAACCATGTATCAACAACGGATCAATTTAAGAATTGGCAGCCACACCGTTAGGTTTAGCTATACAGGTATAGATGTTAAACAGACATGACTGCACGGGATATTAAATATATATGCTGCTGCAGAGCCCTAATCAGATTAGCCAAAGCTGTAGATTGAAACCAAGTTGGCTACACGATCGAAACAGGTAAATTAATTTTTACATAACCTATTAAAGTTGACAAAGATATGTCTAGGTGGATTTTATGGACATGCAAGATGTCAGACCTAACGGTGAAGGTAACATCAGTAAGATATTCAGGACTGGCATATGACTCTCACAGAGGAAGCAAGAATTTACCGACAAGTAACACACCAAAAATTTGAACATGATGTAGTAACCTAGAAGCTGAATGATTTGAAATAATAAAGTCATATCATTTGGTCTTAAATTTGGTGGTAATCTTAAATGGCATGCCATGTAGCCTTTGTGTAAGTGGTGTGGTGGAAAGTAACTAATCGATTACATGATCAACTGTCGAACTGAATCCTGTAAGTGGTGTGGCTGGGATTAAAGTGTGTACGATAGCACAAGCCAAGAAGCAAAGAGTAATGCCGCCATCTACCCGGCACAATAGTAATCAGCTTGGTGATGAACCCAGCAAGACAAGAAAATGAAGCGGGTGGTAATTGTGATGCAGCAGAGGAGAGCAAGCAGGAACGTCCTCCATCCGTAGCGTACCTTGGTGGGTTTTGTCGGACCTTGTGGAAGAAGGCGGGCCAAGCGGCTTTCCAGGGCTTGGCCTTGGCCTCAGCTTCGTCGAGGACCGGGTAGAGCTTGTCGACGGCTTCAGCTTCGCTGTTTCCGGCAGCGATCATGCTAAGTACTCGAAAGATGTGGAGGTAGTTGGAGAACTTGATGGCCTCAGGAGATGGCGGCTCCGGCTCGTTGGACCGCACGAACAAGTCGACGTAGGAGGCAAGCTCATCCCAGCGCGCACAAGTGGCCAGGAACTGGAGGTGGTTCATGTCGAAGAACACCGTCGTCTCTTTCTCCAGCCTGCAATGCAGTTCGATCCAATATTATTCATGGATGGGCGGAGGCGGCGCAAGGAAATGGGGATGGATCCGATCCGACTCCAATCCATCGGTCATGGCGGCAGGGAAGAAGAAAAAGGAGACGGCATTTTTTGAGGGCAAAGCGAGAATTGAAATTGAGGGAAGAAGGGGGAAGCCGATGGTACTCACTGGTGCGCCGCGAGTTCGAGGCCGTGGCGTCTGAGGAAGCAGAGGATGCGGCGGGCGCAGAGTCTCTTCGGGAGGAAGTCATACTCGCCGGATTTGTTGCGCATCAACATCGCCGTGCCACCGTCGATTGGACAGGACAGGACCTCCCCTCCCCTGTTTCTGGTCTGGTCTCTCTGGTGATCTTGTTCCAAGGCGCGGCCCTCTTCCTCCTCTGTTCCGCATTGGCAATAGTAGTAGTCTAAAGCTGAAAGCGCGTAGCTTCCGCCTCTCCACAGCATTTGGGACAACGTGGCCATGCACAGGAAGCAACACGTTACCTTCTAGATGGCGTGGCCACCCTCACAGCTGAACGCGTCGCCTCACCCCTCTGCTTGGTCGGTTGGCACCAACGGGCTGTGGGCTAGACAGCAGAAGGAATCCATTGTGAAGCCTCTCCCCTCTGACTTCGCCCGGCCTGTACACCTCCCGCAACCAGCATGCATGTCGGCGCTGATGCTGGACCGTGGGCCGCGACAGCTTTCTCCGCACAAGCGTTGCGTTAACCACCTTGGCAGCTGGAAGCCTACGCGGAGGTCGACCCGTGTCTGGCCATGATTTCCATGCCCGGACATTCGCCGGCGTCGACGAAGTGCCCACGGCCCGCCGGCCGACGCACTCCTGCTCTAGACTTATGGCCCGGTGTGGCCGCCTCCCGCCGCGGCTGCCGTGACGCCTCCATACGTCGGTGAACCGCGATGGGCGCTAGTGGATGGATGGCGACCAACGGCGGCGGCAATGGGCCGGCGTCGACCTTGCCCTCGAGCGGCGACCCGTGCGCAGCTACAAGCCTGCCTTCCGCCCATGCCGTGGTCGGCCCGGTGGCTGGATCTGCTTTTGCTGCCAGGCCCTTCATCGGCTGCAGCAAGGCCGGTGACAGGCCGGACGACGCGTTGGCCTCGCGTGGGGCCGCTTCGCCTCTGGCACGGCGTGGCCGCCTCCTCCGCACGCCACGTCGAGCTCCGTACGTCGGTCCGGCGACCGTGGGCCGCAACCGCGAAGTGTGCGGGCGCAGGAGCGCATCCGTCGAGCATGGCCTCTGCACGACGCCGACGCGACCTCTCCTCGCCACGCCCTCCGTGGATGACATGGAGGTCGCCGGACGGCCCAGCGACGCCGCCGACGGAGCGCATAGTGGTGGATGAGGAATAAACGAGACTCCGAGCTGTGGACCATGAGGGCCGTCCTTATGCGGGGCCACAGCCTTCCCGACCAGCGGCGTCGGCCGTAGTGGCACCGGCACGGCTGCAGTGCGCAGGCATGGATGCAACCACGCAAGCATCATGAAGATGGGAGTGGGGAGGTGGGGATGGATTTGTGGACGGGAGAGGGGGGGCGGTGCTTGGGTAAGGAGATCTTGCAGCAGGAGATAGCCATGGAAGGTTGAGCAATTTCGTGATGGCCGGTGGAGTTGCTGCTAGATCTAGCAGGAAACAGAACTCGAACCGGTTGCATAGGAAGAAATTGGGTGAATCTCACAAGGATTGAAACTAGCCGGCAGTCAATATAAGCTTGAATGTGGGCTAGCAGATGATGTGAACACTTAATTTGAGCGACTGTGCAAAATGGCAACGGATTTGAGAGAGGAGCATGAGCAGCGAGGAGGAGAAATGGGGAAGACAGGGATGCATTTGCTCTGGGGAGGAGAAGCCGAGGCTCATGCATCGATTTCACGAATGCGCTAGAGAAGTCAATATGCCATGCGTGGGTCCATTCTTCAGCGAGGACAGACGATGATGCGTAAATCCGTTGGCTGCCTGTCGTTGGGCCGTGTGGTGGCTCGACCACGTGGTCCTGCTCTCCGTGCATGCCTGCCAACGATGGAATGTGTAAAATAGAGGGAGGTGAGGTGAGTGGAACCCATGGCTGGTGCGATTCCAATTTTCAGCAGAGCTAAGAGAGCCAATTAATAAAATAAAGCCACTTCATGTTTTCCAATAGTTTAATATTGATTCTCTTACCATTCCAAAAATAAATAAATACTGATTCTATTAACGGGCGCAGCGGAGCGCGCCACTCTGTCTAGTAAAGAGCTGAAAGCGGAATGGTTTCCGCTTCTCACAGCGTTTTCGCTGGCGTGTCCGTACAGAGTTTTACCACGTCCTTTTCACAGCGTCGTGGCCAGCCCCTGTTGCGACGCGTCGGAGCGGCCTCCTGTTTCGATGGCGGTTGCCTCCCTGGTGGCTGGGCTTTGGTTCGCGATGCGCACGTCCTGCCTGGTGGCTGGCCCTTCATTCGGCTTGTGAGCCTGCACCGCTGGGAGCCCAGCCCAAATCTGCCGACGTCGGTTCGGCCTTCGCCCTCTCCCGCACCGCCTTTCCGCCGCCGTCGGATTCGCTTTCATGCCGTGTCACGTGGGCTGTAACCTGCCGCATGGTGCCTTCGCGGCCTCCTTTCGTTTTCTGCAAATCGCCTGGAGCTATTCTTCGTCAGTCCTTTCTCCTCCTCCTCGCTCGCCGTTGTCAGGCCGCTGCTGCGGCGTTGTTTCAGTTCCAGGTTCGTGCCCCGACCTGCTCCTCTGCGCCCTCCTGCGCCCTCCCGACTGTCCCTTGGCCCTGCATTTGTGCCTTCCTGCATTTGGGGGTCCATTGTTTCATGATTTTGTTTGCCATCTGCAGCACTGCCGGGGTTGTCCGAGGCGTCGTCGAGGGCGATTGGGCCCGGCTCCGTCGCCGGCGTCCTTCGCCGTGACGGCCCTTCGCCGCTGCGCAAGGTGCGTCCTTAGTCTCCCTGCATACAGACCCTCTTCTCGCTGCTTCCCCTTTCTGCCGTTGTGTTGCTGCTGTGGATGTTCGGATCCTGCGTGCAGGCTGCCTGCATTTTTCTTGCATCCTGCATGTTGCCCTTCGTGCCTGCTAGGGCCCTTTCCATGGCCTGCTTAGCCGCTGTAGTGGAAGTTGTTCAGTTTCTTGCACTTGGGTGGGCTGTGTTCTGCAACCATGGTGCGCGTAGGTGGTGAGCGTTGCCTGTTTTTTTTTTCTCGATGCCCACTGCATGTATGCTGCTGCCTCTGTCACTGATGAAATGTTCGTTCACATGCAGAATACAAGCTCCTCTTCCATGGCTTCGTAGTGAGCAGGAAACCAGTGCCAGGCACAACACCTTCGCGTAGCACTCTCTCACGCACCTTGACAGACTTGAACCGCAGCAAGAAGTCATCACGGTACAGCTTCTTCACTGTCAGTTCATACGGACCTAAGTTGAACTCCTTCACCACGCTGTGCACACAGTGTATGCTCAACCCATTATCACCATACGAGCCTTCCGCAGAGACGATGGCGACGACGCCATGCTCTGTCAGATCCGCTTCCTCCTTCACCATCGCCTCAGTCAACTCCACGAAACACATACCGCTCGCCATCCGTACTCTGCAAACACATTAATCAAGACCAGATTAGCACCTTGGAATAAAACAGAAAGATCACCCATCACACGGCTGCTTCCTGTCCAACAAGATCTAGCGTGCATCCCTGACCCGCGGCACTTGCACGACCTCAACGCAGACTATCACTGGCCAACAAATTAGCAGCATCAGCCCTCCTCTGGATCCACTACGGTAAAAGACAAAGCACAGGCCCCTTTGCGCTTACGCTCTCCCCAGCCAAACATGGATCAAAATATATACAGCCTCATCCATCTTGCCACGAACAACATCTGCCAAGAGGGCTTCTACACGAAACGAAATGCTTTAAAACGCTTACTTACCAACCAAATGAGCGAAGAAGAAATGCCTACACGGCTGTGGAACCACAACTCCAGCAATATCAGCCTCCGTCTTTCACACAGGAGGAAACCGAAGATATGCGTTCGGCCTCCCCAATCCCACGACTTTATCCTCCCGTGCGAGCCCGTGACACAAGCCAACAACTCCGCATGCAGAGAGTACACCGCCACGCAGCCAAAAAACAGACGCGTCGCGCATGAGTGGGACCATCCAATGGGTGACCGCTTCGGTTGATCTCACCTTTCACAACCTGGCGCGGCGTAGCGCGCCGGCTCACCCTAGTATATATAGACCGGAAGAACCAATGAGCGACCAGCGCGCCCACTCTTCCAACCCCTGGGCTGGACCAAAATGCCCTTTCAGATATCGCAAAAAAAAAAAAAAAGGCCTTTTCAGGACCAATGAGCGAGCTGCGCATCCACTCCAGCCCCTGCGTGGACTAAAATGCCCATTCGTCCTAGTATTTAGATTTTTATTGTGAAAAGAGAATTTTCATTAATAATATAAAACATAGTACATCCCTAGTTACAAAAGCAACATACACAACTCTAACTCCATTGATGAAGACAATAAACTTTGAAAAAAGTCATAAATTTCACGATGTAATATCACCATTTCATACGGAGGACAAGACTTCGATGTGAACGAACATGCCATCTCACCAGTCACCGTACGCCATCACTATCCTCGTCTCCAATGGAGTATAGGACAATCAACGAAAATTACAGTGGACGCTTGACCGTTTGCAGTGGACGGAGGTTGGCCGTGGATTCAACAAAAACTACAAGACCATTGTCCCAACCGCCTCCCCAAAAATCTCCTAGGACGAGAGTCAGAGATTGAAGAAGCCAGTCATGTTTTGTTGTTATGGAAAATCATGGAAAGACATAATAAGATTAAGAACTAAAAAGGGCATATCGTTATCAGCATATATGTGCTAATGAGGAAGTTATAATGGATACTACTAGATCATAATTAAGTGACGCTACTTAGCTGCAGTCAGCTCGATAAAAAATTGACGGAGTACCAGACAGGCTGACTAGCATGGTGCTACATTGAGACTGAATTTGTACTCTAGTAACAAAAACATTGCAATGTGAATCGGACTTGCCAAAGCTTTAGCTATAGTTGCTGCTCCATGCAGCCTACTGGTCTTGGCCGCCAGCCGCACCACCTGGTGGCACAGCAGCGGCAGCCTGCCCTGCTGCTGGCCCGGATCTTGTGGCCCCTGCTGCTGGCCCTGCCTGTTCCTGCGGGGGATCGCGAGCAGGCGTTGTTTGGTGCATGGCAGGACGGCGACGCAGGGCTGAATATGGGCGTTTGTCACCTTCAAGGTGATCCCTCAGCCTGGTGACGCTAGCGTTCCAGAACACCGTGTGGCACGAGTAGCACCTGAACCCATGCAAGTGGTCCGGCGAGGTTAGCTTCTCGCCAAACATCCACACCTCGTTCGGTTCCTTCCCACCGGCGAGAACAAGCTTAGGCCTGCATGCATATATATTAATGTTAAGTTGTTGCATGAGCGGTAAACACGATTGATTAATTCTGTATTCGACAAGTTATTAATTGATGCAAACGCATGTACACATGGAGTACTCCATATGTTTGTGGACCGGTGAAATCAACAACTAGTTACTCTCCTCTTCTCGAATATAAATAACTAATTACACCAATACACAGTACTCGTATATATACCCCATTAGAGACAGAGTAGAGTGATACCTGAGACATGGGAAATACAGGCACATGTAGTCCTTAATCTCAGTGACAGCATCCTTAGCCGCAACAGCCACGTTCCTGAACAGTATGGATGGATCAGATGCATGGCATGGATGCATGGAATAGTTAAATCAGGAAAGCAATGAACTCAGTACAGATCAGATGATGATCAGTTTTCACATTCGAGTAAATTGAATTGAATCGGATCAAAGTATCTTAGCTAAGGCAAGCCAATAGTACTAGTAGGAGAAGATTACGAATACACACTCTGGTGGATTCAGTAGATTCCCGTCGATCATGAGGTTTAGGTCGGTGAAGAGGATGCGGACTCTGCCGTCTGCAGCTCTCCAAAACGGGGCGACGTGCTGGTCATAGTGGCTTCGAGCAGCGGCTTTGTCCTGGACGGCAAGCAGCTCGTACACATGCTGCCTATGGGGGGAGAGGAAAAGTTCTGCGTGCACCTTCTTGTCCAGGTCCTCCGGCAACGTGCCATCAGGAACAGGCACCACGCAGTCTTCAGCGTGGAACTTGATGCACCTGCCCAGGTACGCAATCACGTCCATCCACCACTTGTGCTCCACCAGTATGTCCAACACACGGAACTCGAATTTCCCCTTGTTGAAGGCCGACAAGAATTGGCTGTCCATCTTCAACATCATAGGGTCCACGACCAGCTGGTCCATCTCTCAAACCTTTTAATAGCAAAGTCATATCGATGGTCATGGTTTTCGATTAGATCACTAGCTAATTTGCAGTAGTAGTACTAACTACTAGTAATAGTAAGTAACTCACAACTTAGCACCATCACGAAGCAGCTCATCCACCATTCCCATATCGAGATCAAGATCTGGAGAGGGCGGCGCCCTGATCAATTACAGAGTGAGCCAAGGTGCATGAATCGATCAGTGCTCCACAAATTGATTATCATATCAAATTAACAAGATAGATAAAGGGTAGCAGAGGAGCATGTTGCAGTGCACAAACATACTCGGTGATGTCGTCTTCAATCCACGCTACCAACTCATCCACCTGCTCAGGATTTATCCTGCAATGCATGACGAGGTACAATTAACCATCAATTCAACACGATACAAACTGATTGATTCGTTCTTGTAACAATGCGTTCCCTGCTCGATTGGCGCCACATTGAGGGAACAAACTAGAACAACTGAGAACAGGTTAGAGCTTTTGCTTCAAGGACAATAAACTCACTCGACATCATCCTCGTTCAGCATCTGGTCCAGAAACCCGGAGACTGACCCAGCTGCTTGGGCCGGTAGTGGTGGTGGTGGCGGTGCCCTGCATGCACACAAACGGTGCTCCTCACATGAGTTCATGGTTGGTTGCGTACAAAAATGAAAACAGCGGAAATAACACTGGCATAGCAGCTAGTCTAATTGGTCAGATCAAAACAATCGACGCCAAAGAAGAAGTATCAGGAAAAGGAAAATCAACGCAAGGACGATTGGTGATGTGGTCTTGTGAGGATCTCATCTAGCCAGTAGTACTAGTAGGAAAGGCAGACGATCGAGATGATCCATCGATACAGTCGATCCAGTCATTTACCGCTTCCAGCAAATAAACATGTTCCATAAAAAAAGCATATACACATTCAACGAGCTGGATGGATCCATCAACAAGAGGGAAAAAAAGGCTGTGCGCTTTTTGGCCTCTCCGGTCTCGATCTCCAATCCACGCGCGGCGGGCGCCGCCGCCCGGAATCCACGAAACAGTAAGCAACCCTACATGCTTTCCTCCAATCAAACAAGGACATGATGGCGTACTTGCCGGGACCCGGAACGAAGAATCAAATCACTGCTACTCCGGTCGGTCGTTGTACTGCTACACCAGAATAACACACAAATGCAGGCGATCTATCATCCGTGAACCACAGCCGCGCCCCTCGCACCGTCGCACACTGCACCCGCAATCATACGTAGACGTACCCGGCGGAAGAGGAAGAGGAGGCTCCGTCCGCCATCTCCGGCAGCCGACGGCCGTGCCGCGATCTCCGACCACCGCACGGACGATAGATCGGCGCTGAAGAGCCTGCGCTGCAGCGACTCTGTCCCGCGAGAGCCCTCCCTCTCAAAAAGTAGACGAGTGCAGCCCGATCATTCCGGTACACGCATATAAACCTGTAGAAAGGCAATCACTGCCCCCGGTCACTGTACCCAGCGCCCCTCGCCCCAATGCGACTGATATCTGGGACCCATCTTGTTTTGTGGCCCACGGTCAGTATTCATGAGAGAGGGCGGCGAATCGTTTGGGTAACTAAATAAACAAAGAAGGCTGCCAGATGACTGCTGTTTTCGTTGTATGGACCGGCGAGGAAACCGCGATTGGGTCCGGCGGCAATAATGTATTCTTTCTTTTCTTCGATGAAACATGAAACCACTTTTTTTCACTCATCTTCTTTTGTTGAATGGATCAATGGAGGCATGCCAGGAGATAAAAGGAAGAGGAGTTTTTCTGTACGTACACCTCTTTTGCACGTACTCGACCAAGACCACTGCGACTGGCGCGCAAGCTGCATGGCTATCTGTCCGCGTGCCGGTTCAAATTCGTACACACATTTCGTATATCGATTTCATAACTTTGCCTCGGACATTGCATTTGCCTTTTCGGTAGTTTGGTCCTGGGGGTGGAGAGCTGCGACCGTACTCACAAGCAAGACTGATTCGCGGCTTCGGTGCC
The DNA here is from genome assembly GCA_012490785.1 of Eragrostis nindensis. Classification (NCBI taxonomy): domain Eukaryota; kingdom Viridiplantae; phylum Streptophyta; class Magnoliopsida; order Poales; family Poaceae; genus Eragrostis; species Eragrostis nindensis. Next base: position 180,474 of record JAAXCT010000955.1, read on the forward strand.
GTATCGCGCGTTTCGGGCCGGTGCGAGGTACGTACATATACGCCGTGTAGTCGTGTAGAGCCAACGGCTACGTCGCCCACGCTCCACAAGCAGCCGCCACCCCGCACGCTACCCGGGGCAGCGGTGGGGTCGGTTGCACGCGCTCCGGCCTCCGAGGTAGATCTCAACTGCACACGTTACTTCTTGACGTCAGCTCGCGGGCCCAATTGCGCCTCTGCTTCGTGACCGAGTCTCCGAGTCTCCGAGAATTTATGCGATTTAGAAGAGCTGGTACGCGTAGGGGCCAATCAAAGCGTCGATACCCCATTTTTAGCTTTCGTTTAAAAGTTATGTTTAACCTTTCGTCTTATTCAAAATATTAGCTCTAATATAAAAAATTATAAGTTATATTTAATTTTCTTTAGTGATAAAACAAATCATAACAAAATATATAATAATGTTTTATAAGACAAATAGTCAAACGTAACTCAAACGATAACAACAATTTAAGAATGGAGGGAGCAGTAAATAATTAGTTGGTTGCAAAGACTCTCTAGATAAAAATAACACCCTGGGCTCATTTCTGTATTCTTTGTCAGCACGATTTGGCAAAAGAAAACAAAGGAAGATCATGCTTCTGATACACTGAACATTCTGTCTTGGCAAAAAAGAAATAATGGTAAGACACAAAACAAGCCCGAAGCATATTTGTGTTGAATAACAGATTATGCATCAGCATCAAGGTAAAAATGAATGACAAGCCAATGGGCAACAGTTTCTAAAAACTAATGTGGGGAAATGAAAAATGCTGGTACAGAACAATCCCAATCTATACTCCTCATCTATACGTTAATCTTTCAGAAGCTAAACATATGGAAAGAATGGAGAAATGGTGAATCAAGGCAGCAAAACCCTAACATCAAACTCAGGATCTAATCTCACTACAGATCAGTAAACTAAGCCAAACTATAATGCTCCAAGAAATATTTTATATAAGTTACTGCCAATCTGTTTCTTCCTATGATGAAGATGCAACCTCAATGGCACTACCAAGGGGCCAAGCTGCTTCAACAAAGGAATTGCTATAGGGCACTTTCTTTACCAAGGTGATGTCTTGATAAGGATCGACACCTGAAAGATACAAAGGCAAAAAGGAATAAGAAAATAAGTATCAAGCTTCTAATTTCTAGGGTTGTCGTACTTTATTTTTTCATTTGTGTTAAGCCATACCAAATCCATCGACAAGTAGTGTGTACTGGTAGACAAGATCTATGCAAAGGTATGGAATGTTCTCCACCGAGACATCAGGGTAGGTTGCCTGCGCCTCCTTCACATTCAATTTACAAACTCGTCGTGCAGCTTCTTCAAAGTCGGAAGGTTTAACCTTGGCAACTGCTGCCTTTGGGTTCACAAAACCAGCCTGAGCAGAGGATGAGACAATTAGATGAAAATCCTCTAAAGGATTGCTAAGTAAATAGTAGACATTCATCAGAAAGTTCAACTGTCAACTAGACTTGCCTCAGCAGCCCTATCAAAGAAAAATGATGCTACGAATAGATTCTTTTGTCCATCTCCACCACCACCATTCCACACACCACCAAATGTGCATTTCATGTGAGTGCATGCTGGTTCATCAACTTTAAGAGCTCTCACTGCAAGAGCTCTACACTTGGAATAGCTAGAACCAGAAGGTGAACCTGATGCTTCAAATATATCATCACCATATCTGTATTTTCCTGCAATTATTACCACGATTAAAATATGATACTATTGTTTACAAGGAAAAAACTGATCATTTGACAACAGTAAGTGCAATAAAAATTTCAGTCTTTGTGGAAACTGAAACAAGTATCAACTGCAAGAATAATCTGCTTTTGAAGTAGTATCCAAGCATTCCATTATATAGAGGAGTGCAATAAATTTAACAATTGTTGTATGGCATCTTATTTTTTTCAACTGTATGGCATCCGAATTATGAAAGCAAGTCGATTGGATTTCTCTTTATGCTTATTTCAGAACAGGGTATGAGTTTTGCGAAGAATAGATCAGGGAAATTCCATTATGTAGTTTCACAAAAGTTACAGGACATTCATTTAAAATTCAAGAAAGACAATGAGGAAAAGGTATAAGATTTTGATGTGGCCTGGAAGATGAGAGAAGCAAGGTAACCATACCATGATGTCCCTCCAACATGCAGTTGCTGTAATCATTGTCTTCGCCGGCTTTTAAGATCTCTGCTCTAGCCGCCAGCAAACCATAATGCAAATAACTGTGGATAACAATATTTTCAGTTATATATCATGTCTTTGCTCCATACTTGTCTTTTTAGATGAATTAGATGGACAAATATGTAGTGATATTTGTCCCAATACTAGTACATCACAATGTAGTGGTAGTAAATGATACTATTTCATATCACACTTAAATGTAAAAAAAATGAGGGAAGCAGCAGAGTCAGTAAAAGGACCTATGTACTCACCTCCCTGACAACACAGTTGAAGCATGGCGGTGTACTAGATATGATTTTTTTTCTTTGATTCAGACTAAACAAATTCAACTTTAGAAATTATAATTCCTTAACTATTTTTTGGGGCTCAGCAACATACAAAGAATCGCAGGTTCTCCTTCAATTTTTGTGTGGAATAGGACTCCAAACATAATGCATAGGAATCCAAACTTAATATGAAATAGTTTTAGGTCATTCCTACTATAACTAGCATAATCATGCTATGAAGACTGATTACAGATTCATTTCAGTATCACCAGTAAGCCACACTTATCACAGGTTTTACACATCATTGGTATACCAGATTTGCAGAAAAATAAAAGTAGAACAAAATCAGTAATCTTGGACCACAGTGATATATCTGTTGCAGACCTGTGGACATAAAGATAGTATGTGGTTCCTTTAAGTAATAGTTTCTTCACATATGAATCTTCACCATCTGACGCTTCAGGTGCTTTTGCTGCATCCTTATCTGAGATAGCATAGGCCATTTGGACCGAACCACCTCCTAAGTCAACAACTCCAACTGTGTTTGAGTACGGCTTTCCCAATTTTCCCAAAAGATAATTGATCGTAACCTATAAAAGGAAAAGAAAGGTGTCCATGTTGCTTTTCAGTATGAAGGTTGCAGAAGAACAGTAAATAACAAGCCATTTTGCTTAATTTTGAGCTAACCGATGACAAGAAAAAAAAAAGGATAGAGGGAATAGACTGATAAAAATCAGAACCATGCTATGTAAAGAGTTAAGAGCAATATGAATGGAAAAAAAAATGCTCCAGAGCACATGTACAAATCAGAACAACGTACCCACTGGAATGCGCCTTCCTGAGATCCGTCCAGAACAGTGACCCAATCTGGTTGGGATTTGAAAGAACTCTTGTCACGAAGAAGATCTTTAACCTGCAGAACAACAAAAGGACATCAGGTTTGACAAAGTAGGCAATAAGAAGCATGCCACGCATAAAGCATTAGAATAAGATGAAGAGGGCAAGGTCAATCTTGAGTGAATAAGACATACTATTGCCAGATTATCACAAGGAGAATATTTACCGCTTGCAAAATTGCTTCGGACCTTTCAGATCCTAGTGCTCTGAGACCTGCAGTGGCCTGCATAAGGGATAGAACATCATTTTCTTTTCCTGAGCAAAAAAGACACTGTTTTAGCTTATACTATCCTAGGATGCAATATTAGAATCATCACTCACCCCAACCCTGACTGGCGTTTGTGCACGCAATTCTGCTGGAACTACTTTTTCAGCTTCCTCTAAAAGAGAAATAAGCGATTCAGCAGCCTCCTGTGGATCCTTCGCATAAGCACTCAGGCCTGGTTTTTTCTGAGGCAAAAAAGATAAAAATCAGACAAGTTAGATTTCCCCTCCTTTACGGACGGATAATAGATATTTTAGACACAAATATATAAAACGATGACAGTATAAAAGAGGGTGATACGATAATCAGGTCACTGAGTGCCTTAGAAGAGAACATCTTTTGGCAGCACAGATCATGTGATTCTGTGCCTTATAGCATCTTTCTGCAGCAAGGCCTTCAAAAGTCCCTCAAAAACTGTATGGTGTGTGCATACATTATTTTGTAATGCAAGGACAGGCTTGACAAGAGCGATAACCTCCTTGAATCTCTAAAGAGCGGAATGACATAGTACGATTTTGTGTTTTTGCAATACATTTACCTTGACAGTTAATGCCTGAAGTTTTAAGGTCAATTTTTTTTTATCCTAGGATCGATAGCATATGATAGATTTCTACGATGGGTGAAGTATAAACATTTGAACCTCCAAACAGCTATGAAGGGATTCCAAACCTGGTCCCCCCCCCCCCCCCCCCCCCCCCCCCACCCCCCCACCCACACACACACACACGAGATTGGTTCGAACGAACCAATTCTGCCAGCATTTTCTAACTACAAACTACAATGATTGTTTTGAAAAATAGCATTTGGTCAAAACCAGGAAGAACCTTGTGTTCTTAATCTTCTAATAATTTTGGGAGTTTATCCCCCAAAGACCAGTCATCTGCAATACGCCATACCTAAGCAGTGTGCCTAAGGAGTGATAAATTGAGCTGTTCAGAAAGTTAACATATAACTGGGTAAAAATGGACTGAATGCTTTTGGACTAACAGCCCCAACTCATCATTTCCAGAAGGCAACAGTGCATATCCTGAAATAAGCAAGTGTCAGTTTCTACATTCCGTTATGAACTGGCCAAACCGGCGCTGGACAAACATTCCGGAGGGTATAACCGCATAAGCATGCTCGACGGGACCCCGAAGCTATGGCGAAGATAGAGCAGCAACAGAGAGGTAAAGAGGGGTAGGATTAGGGTAATCTTTTGGTTGCATTCAACACCGTTCCTTATATATAGAAGGCTGCTAATCAACAATCACAATTGCTAACAGATTCAAGTGTTCTGAAGACAATGATGAAAACTAACAAATCTGAACTAATACGACTAAATCGACGTGGCAAACAACTAACTCCGGATCTTCAGACTGTTCGAGGTGCCACCTTCATGCGTCGTTCATAGGCCCTGCCCCAAATGACATTCCGGCACCCAAAAAGCTTGAATCATACACCACATGTCTAAAACGATACTTAAATCTCAGTTAATAATTGCAGGACAGGGTATAATTGGTCATATACTATGTTAATATGATCTGCACGCTCGGAACACTTCAGCATTCAATATCCTTCTGGCTGTGAAAGTCCATATGTACCAGGTTCATAGTTCCAAAAATTTATGCAGCGCCAACAAATAGAAATGTCAACATCATGGGTCATAATTCACTATTCCATAACAGGTCCTGAGTAATTCTCTGCAATACCAATTTCTGTTTTCTCTATCTTACAAAAGTCTTATGCCAATATGCGGGACTGTTTGGTTACGATCCCAGAGGCAACAGAAATTTTGGCATAGCCAAAAGGCCAAAAACCTGGACAAAGGCCAATTTGTGGTTAAAAGAGTGTTATGCTTGTCTTGGCTGCATATCAATATTACTTTTCAGATAGGTTGGCATTACTGGATTTTCACTGCTTAAAATGGCCAATTATCCCTGGTGTTACAAGTATTAGTTCCGCTCAGATGATAGCAGACCAAACAAGGCCATATCAATAACCCCATTGCACCGATCGTTTAACCAACGGGCAATCAGATCGTAGCATGAACAGATCCACCCGATTAACACCCCACATTACACAAGCAGAACTAAATGGACGGGAAGAAAGCCAGATCAATTAACCTGTTTGAACAGCTCGATCTCCTTCCCTATAGGCACCAGATCCAGATTCCCGTCGAAGCAATACACGTGGACGCGGCTCCCGGAGCTGCCGGCGTCAAATATCACCGCGTACTTGCGCAATCCGTCCTCAATGGCCCTCGGACCCCATCGCCGGCCCCCCGCGGCGAGGAGCCCGCCCCCTGAAGCGGAGACCGGCGCGCGCGGCATGAGGAGGAGCACGAACGAGATGAGGAGCACCGGCGCGAGCAGCACCATCAGCACCCCGCGGTAGCGGTGCAGTCGGTCGGTCACGGCCTCCGTCTGCTGGCGCGCGCCGGGGGCCGAGTAGCGCCGCATCCTGACGGCCGCCGCCGTGGCCGCCGCTGCCTCCGCGGCGGAGGGCCCGGCGGCGAGGTCGTCGGCGGGGATCAGATCGGCCGCGGAGGGCGAGCGGTAGCGGATGCGGCCGTTGGTCGGGGACGGCTTGACCGCCTCCTGCTGCGGGGGCTCCAGGATGCCGGTGCGGGGCGACCGCGCGCCGCGGCCGTACTGCGTGCGGGGTGGTTGGGGCGTGCGACAGCACGGCTGCGCGGCGCCACGGGATCGGCGCGCGAGATCTCTTCGCCGCGGGTCACGGTGACCGTTCGGTTTGACCCCCGGGCGACATTGCGATCGAGGTGGCGCGGAGAGGAACTGAGGAAGAAGAGAGGGCGTGGCTGATTGGCTCGATTCGGGCCGGGAGGCTGTCTCGCGTCTTTCGCCGTGTCCGTGCTCGCGACGAAGGGGAACAAGGCGTTTCCGGTGACCGGAAATGCTGGGGCCACGGCGCGTTGAGTACTGTCGCTGCCACATGGGCCCGTATCCATGGACATGAGCGCCAGCTGGCTACAGCCTTCGTCCTCCAATGTTTTTTCCCCCTTTATTGCATGGTATTTTTCTATTTCCCCCTTTCTGTTGTAAAGTGGCATGTCCACTTGATTTTAGTGCCTACCTTTCTGTATCATATGTCTGCAAAGCCTTTATGAGAATATAAGACCAATACTATATGTATTCTACAATTCTCTCTAGTCATTTAATATGACTCCTCCTAGTGGACATTAAAATAAATAGGGACGCTCTGAAACAATTTTCTCATATGCAAGTGTATAAGGGGTTGTTCGTTTTGGAGGGCTAAATTTTAGTCCGTGTCACGTCAAAGAGAATCTTACTATTTAGGAGTATTAAACGAAGTCTAATTACAAAACTAATTGCAGAATCCCGTGCTAATTCGCGAGACGAATCTAATGAGAGTAATTAAGCCGTGATTAGCAAATGTTACTGTAGCATCACTGTAGCGAAACATAGATGAATTAGGCTCATTAGATTCGTTTCGCGAATTAGCCCAAGATTCTGCAATTGATTTTGTAATTAGACTTCGTTTAATACTCCTAAATAGCAAGATTCTATTTGATGTGACAGGGGCTAAAAATTAGTCCCAGGAAACGAACAACCCCTAAATACACTTGCTCACTTGTGTAGCAATGCAAGGTCGTAATAGAAGCACAAGGAGGTGGGGGGAAATGCAAGAATTGATTCATTGACATGTACACCATCAAGTGATCAATTCAGTTTTCTGAAGAAAAAATACCCTGGCATTATGTTAACACATGAATGGAAATTTTAGGTGCGGGATGATGATACAAGGACAAATCAAACAAATTTCAAACGAGATAGCATAAATTATGTGAGTTTGATTATAATCGATTATATAATATAAACATTAAAAAATCTGTGAGAGCATTGAGGACATTTTTAAGAACTTTTATGCAGAAAATTCGTGTATTATTCATAGATGTGACGGCAGCTTTAGCTCAAAAATCACAACGGGGGGATGAATGGGCCGGAACTTAGGCAAGAACTGATTTGGACCCAAGTCATACCGGCAGCCCAAAAGTTTGAAACGTGAGGTCATAGCCCAGCCCAAACAATCGACGCCCAAACCCCACACAACCCGGATCCCTTCCGGCGACGGCGAGTACCTTCCCTCCCCGTCCCTCTCCTTTCCACCCGGCAGACGCTGTCGCCATCCGCAAACTCCCAACAGCGTAGCTGTCGCCGGCAAGCTGCAGGCCATCCTCCGCATCATTTTCTCGTCCTCCACCACACTTCCGCTTCCCCGCCTCGCTTCCGGACGTGGATGACGACGATTCTTCGTGGAGTTCAACCCCCAGCACTACCGCGGCAGCTACGACCTCGCCGCTCTCTCTGTCTCCCCTGTCCCGCCCTCCACCAACACTTACCCATTCCTCCCCTTCCGCCGCTCTTCCTCCACCGCAGAGTAGATTCATCGTGAGGGGGCGGAGGCTCCACGACGGTGAGGGTGTTCTGAAACGGGGAGATGGGGGAAGGAATGGCGCGGAGCGGCTGGTGGTGCGGGCGTGGCCTCTGGAGAAAATGCGTGCGGGGGTTGGGTTACCTAACTCGGATCCGTTCGGCGGAGCGGCGGGTTGTGCTGGACTCATGGACAGACGCTGTTCCAGTTTCACGCGAACATGAATGTAAAACGGAGAGGATGCCGTGGCCGTGGAGGCGGAGGTGGCGCTACCGCCTGTGGGGAGAGTGGAGGTACGCGATGCCAGTGATTAACCGGTTCAGAGCAATGCGGGTAACAGTTTTCTGAACGCATACTTGCCGACATTTGCATTTTGTCTTCATCATGCTATACAAGTTTCAGGTTATCCAGATGAAAGTGCATTTTGATTCCTTATTAGAGGGAACCTGCTCGAAGTCGTGTGATAGTGCACAATTTCTTTCCCCATAAATATTAAGAATCTGCTCGGAGTCGTGTGACAGTAGTACCCTAGTGTTACATCATTTGAGAAACTTTCGAAATTACGGGAAAATGGTTGAAACCTGGGATAATCTGATTGCCTGAAGTTATCGATGTTGTATTTGAGAAGTATGCATCATGCACCACAGATATTGTATCCTAGAAGCTCGTGCCATGTTGTGGAATCATGAAATTCTACTCTTATAATTCTGACGTATGGCTGCTGGGATACAGAAGCAGAGAGATGAGAGTATGAGACCAATAGTTATAGCCAGCCCATCTATAATTCGTACTGGAGGCACTCCTTGTGCTTTCTTATGGTCTTCCTGTGATTTGGACAATCTTGACGGCTCTACAAAATCCAGCTTCTCAAATATCTTCAAGTAGAGCATGAGTTATCTGGGCCGATATAGCTTTAAGTTAGTGTATCAGCATTCCTGATTTTTTTTTTTTTGAGGGCACCAGCATTCCTAATTTTAAAAAGCACGACCATAACTCCATAAGTAGGTAGTCAAGAAATAAAATAAAGTAACACAAAAACTTTCCGAAGGTAGTTTCTTTTTACTCAAAAAGGACTTCTGTTATTATTCTATATGCATCTAAGTGACCATGCAGTTCCAATCTAGTATCCTAGTTTTGGTTTAGGTTAATTACACCCCGTTCATCTCTGAGCCCTCGCTCTCTCTTTTTTTCAAGCAGGGTCCTCATTCTATGATATTCAGCAGAAGATATCTGATCAACCTACTTACTGATGTAACAATCACTACTACGAATGGCCTCTAAATGTCCAGATTGGACCTAGGGAATCAGTTTGTTCCCAGAAATTGGAATACTATGAGGTTTGTTGAAGCATTGATCTTGAACTTAGTTATTATCGAGCATGGTAGTCTGGATCCAATGCGCATTAGAAAGTTGACCCCTTGCAGAATGTTTGTGTGGATTAATTTAAATTATTAATCCAAATGTAGTAGCATACTTGATTTCTTCCTCTGTTTTGTTATAATTATTTCTGGTGTTGCATTTTTTAACATTCTGTTACCAAAGTAATATAAGTTGAAGAAAACATTTTCACAATGTATGTTTGGTTTCTTTGCCGAATGTGCCTTGCTCCTACGGAAAACCTTTCTAGTGAACCTACATTCACCATTGCATCCTTCTTTTTAGTTTGGCAAGACAATGACAATGTTTGGCAAAGGTTCTAAAGCCGTTCTTATTCTGAGTCAGCTTTTATATATCCCAGAGTTAGTAGCATCTGTGACCATCCTGGTGAACATCTGAACTTAGAGTGGTATGTTATCATTTAGGACCAGATTCAGGGCAGCCCCATGCTTGGACAGTTGGACCAGCCTCAGTTTTGCTCAGGTCTTCTTTAGATTATGGCCTGGATATGACGCCTCCAAAAGTTTTAGTGTCAGGAAGGATACAAGCAGTGGATGTAAATTAAAATTCTCTTACCTTATTGGGGTTAGTGTGAGATCAGTTTCTTACCATGTTAAAACCAATGGTGTAATACTTACTGGACTTAAACTTTATAATGACCATCTCTGTATATTACCCATAATTTGTCTTGTCTTTGACTGAACATTTTGAACACTTCAATTAGCTAGAGATAATACTGATCTCTAGTACACTTTTGTAATGAATACTTCATTCCTTCTTTATTTTTGCTCACAACATTCTCTAGTTTCTGGTGAATATGGAGGTACCGTAAGCTTGTCCTACCCATTCTATCCTCAAGAAGCGGAAGCTGTTTAGTTGACCCACAGTAATGAACCTGTACCCTTAAGCAAACTTGGCATAATTTAAGCTACTCCAACAAACCATTGTTGACGTCCTTTCCCCCCCCCCCCCCCCCCCCCCCCCCCCCCCCCCCCCCCTTTTTTTTTGACACTGAACAGTAGGAGAGGCTCTGTACTGTGATTTTATCTAAACAAAAAAAACATAGGAGATACAAATAAGAGAAAAGAAAACTGTACAATGTGTGCAGAAGGAGCTAGGAAATGGGTGATGTCTTTATACTTACTAAACAGGCAACAAACATGCTACCCAACAGTAGCTGTGCATATCACAAATACTAATGTGGATCTACAATTAATTTTAAAAATGTCAACATGCTATTTCTAGCCAACATTAATTGTCCTGAAGACATTTATGGTTGTGATTTATTTTTTCTACAGTAACCTTTTTGGGCTAAAGCTACCTTTGCTGAACCTAATAGGCTTATGAACCATTTAATTGTTCCAGTAGTTAGTGTGCTGCTCCTCAATAGTTAAAGAATGAATATATTTCATGTTACATGATAATAGCCTAGTAGGCCTTTTTTTCTTTTTGAAATGCCTAATAGACCTGCTTGAATGATTTTGTGTTGCCGCGGTGTATATTGTACCTGAAATGTATTTTGGAACCGCCGATATGTTCATCTGTCCTTCCCATTAGTTGCTTCTGAAATTTTAAATTTGTTTCTCTTAAATATGAATGTAATGTTTGCTTTTTCGCAACATCTGGTAATTTTGTGCACATATAAAACTTGCAGGGTTTAGGGTATAATATGAATGGTCCACAATGCTGTGATCCTGTCTACAGACTACATTTACCTGCAATATTCTTGTATAGTAAGCAAAATTGAAATACATATTTGTGCATGGTTAAGAAATCATGTACCTAACTCTATAGACGTCTGAGTTCAGTTCATTCCGCAGTGATCCACTTTATTTCCTTTGCGCACCTGTTTATAATTTATAAGTGGATGGGCTAATTGCATAATTTGCATTGTACGTTTTTCCAAGACTTGCTGTTTTCTTAGGATTCTGGCTGAGGTTATCGGGCAAATATTGTGGGATCTGATGAACCCGCCACTTTCAGAACATGCGTGTATTATTAGGATATAATATCCTCAATTTGTTGTTTAATAGTCATATGGTATTCCACATCTGAATTGATCCACAAAGGAAAAGAAAAAAAAGTTTAGATTTCTTATTGCAGTTTTTCTGATTGTCACTTATTTTTTTCTTTCCATGTATTTTGTATTGAGTTACCGCCCTTTATCCAACATGTCGTATTTGCCTATATAATGAAATGGATTGTTGTTGCTGCGTCCTCGTTTCAACTTTCAAGAGGTAAGGAAGGATCGAATTTTCTGAAGATTAACATTCTCCAGTCTACAGAGAACTCTACACAGAAATCAGAATAATTGAACTTTGAATTGGTTTCTATCTTCGGTCTACTGCTGCCAACCCCCTCAGTTTAACATTATTCTTTATTGTAACAGTTGCCACTTGAAAAGTGGGACGAAATATTGAACCTTTACTGGGCCTTTTATCCTGATTTGCCCCATAGGTCGTTCCTATTGGGCCTTTGGTTGGAAATAGAAGTGTCATCAGATTCAGCGAAGGCTTCAGCTTTTGCAACTACATGTACATGCCTGGTAGCTTTCCCCGTTTCCCATATGCTATCTGCCTAAATAACTTAGCCTGGATAGATGACTTTTTTATCATTAATCATGATAACAAAGGCGATCGCTGACTAATCCACAAAGCCCAGTTTCGTGCACACTTTTATTTTCCCCTTTCCCAGCGGATGGTGATCGATCGGACTATAGAACCACTATAGTGTTTTCTACAAGAATATACTTCCGTACCTTTCTGCTGTGTTTTCGACGGTTCCTGCTTTCATGCACCCACATTCCCAGATATTGTAAAGTGGTATTAAAAGGATCATGTTGCGCCAGCAGAATGGAGAGAACGGTATGCCATCATAAATCGTAGAGCCAGCTAGTGTATCTCTTTCTGCCATGGTCTGGGGGCTGGGCGGTAATGCATTATCAGAATGGAAATAAGGATAGTCTGTAATATGATGTGGCCATGTTAGCTTTATCTATGAGTCGGTTTTGACTTGTCGCCGGATCAGAAACGAATGAGCCAGATTTTCCCCTGATACTGTAGTGATCAAACAAAACAATTATGTAGAATACGACACGGCCCGTCCCATAATCTCTACTTTCCGCGCTCTATCGGCTAAATCGTCATTGTAACTGGTAAAAAATTGTCTTAGAGGTGAAAATGCCTTTTGCCTGTCTGGAGAGAAAAATACATTTTCCTCAGGCCACAGAGTACACAGAGAGCGCTACATCAGGGCACGATCAGACACCTGATAACCCGAAGCAACTCAAAAACAGTCGGCACTTCTCAGCGCAACATAGCGGGGGTTAGATCGCAAATTCAATTTTCTTTTTAGAATATGCTATTAGAAGAAAGTGCCATCGTTCAATGTGCATGTCCACAGTCCCCTTGGAGTTGTGATAATAATATCTCATAAGTCTGCCCTGATGTCCTTGGACCTTTGTCGAGGGCCACAAGACCATATATATGCCGCATGGAACTAAACTAATGTCAATTGAATGCCATATACAATGCACTACATCCATGGCATTGTTCGCCAAGCCTGCTGCTTATCAGCAGTTACAGTGTTCGCAGTTATTTCTTCAGCAGCCGCTACAGTGTTCGTAGTTATTTCTTCAGCAGCCGTTACAGTAAAATAGCTGCAAAATAGGCTGCCGAACATGCCCGTATATTAATTGTAAGAGTTTGTTCTTGTCATTTATCATCTAGGGGCCTTTGTTGCATTTTAAGTCTACCGTACGGAGACAAAGCAACGGTCATTAACTCATTATTGAGAAAAACAAGTACTAGTATAGGTCCTCATGATCTGGTGGCTCTCACAAGATGCACTTCTTAATTAGTTCAATTATTAAAGAAAGAAGCACATATGTGGCTGCGGAGTACTAGGCGACAGAAAAAGCCATCACGGTCATTTGAATGAAGAGCCAATTACCTGTGTGCCATTACAAAAACTTCATGTTACCTACAAGCCATTGAAAATTTCAAAACTTCCTACATACCCTTGCTCCAACTTTGTTTCCCTACATGCCATCCCAGTTACTTTTGCTGTTAACGGGAGTTAACTCCTAAGGAGAATGACAATTTTACCCTCAATTGTAGAATGAAGTCAATTTTTGGTTTTTACTTCACTGCCACTATAAAAAGAAAGTTTTTACTTCAGCGTCATGAATGTCCAAATATAGATCATGTCCATCGAGAGCACAAATACAGATCATAAACTAAAAGTCCAAATATATCATAGAAATTTTGAAGCATGCCATACACATGCAATCTCAAGTACAGGTCACAAAGTCATGGTTCAAACTTAACAGCTTACAAGGTTGCACACAAAAGATGGTCACATTGACCTGTACAAAAGATGGTTTGGTCATGCAGACCTCACAATTTTACAAAAGCATTCCATACAGATTGAGTGATCAAATATCAAGTCTTTTTTTGCTTCTTGTTCCCATGGCCGGACTAGAAGGGGAAGGGACCTTGCTGCGGGTTGACATGGCCGGACTAGAAGGAGAACAAGAGATCTTTTTAGAGGCCAATTTCCTACGGTAAGGCTTTTCTTATCAGCCATGAGCTGCTCACTTGATCCAGAAGGATATGTAATAGCCAACAACTCTAGCTGATTTGAACCTTGTCCAGACCCTCTGATAAAGGACATAAAGAAGACATCAGCAGAATTATTAAAGTGGTAAAAAGACAATTTTAGAAAATTAGCTTACCTCGCAGAGGGGTCACTAGACTCAGGAATTGAAGTACTATTTTGTTTCTTTGCACGAGTTGATGAGGATGATGTGTTCTTCCTTTTCTTTGATAGATCCAGAACAGCAGGTACAACTGGAAAAACCATTCTCTGTGCAGGTGTTGCAGCCACAATACTAGTCTCAGTAGTAGCTGGTGCTGTCTTCTTTTTCTTCTTTTTAGGTGGGCCCCTGGAGAACAAATATGTTAGCAAATATTAATGCAGTAAACATGTAAACAAAATTACAAATTTTAGCTTGCATGTTACCTTTCAGCAAGCATTGCTGCTATGTCTTTTGGGTCACCATCCTTACAAGTGTGCCAATGATGTCCATACTGCTGACAGATAGGACACTGATGCCTACCCTTGCCTCCTCTGTTGCCACCCTCTACTGCTCCCTTGTATCTGTTTTGCTTCCTCCTACCAGCTGTTGACTTCAACAATGGAGGATGCATGAAGAAACCATGTTCTGCTTTGGGCCACATGGACTTGTCTGGTATAGCAGGGATTTTACCATCATACGCAGCCCTGAACATCTCAACTGAGTAGTAGTTGTCCACATGATCTTCTAACTTCTCTCCAGGTATAGAGGTGATAAATGCAATTGCATGCTTACATGGTAATCCAGAGACTTCCCATGCTCTACATGAGCATGTCCTTTCTTGTAGATTCACAACAAACCTGTAACTAGAACCTCCCCTTGCTGTAACCTCTGCAATACCATCAGGAGAGCTAGTGACAACATCAATATCAAGATTTCTACTTTGCTCCTTCAACTTTGTAATGATGTGTGGCAAAATTTTACCTTCCAGCTTGGCTGCAATTTTTTTCCTCTGGTTCCACTTGATAAGGAGCTTCTGCCTTATAGTGTCCATGAAGTCATCTAGATACAACCCCTTGTCATTTTTTATCCAATTGTTGAAGCATTCTGCTAAATTATTTGTCACATAGTCAACTTTTGGCATTGTAGAGAATTGGCTTCTTGTCCATAATTTTGTATGGTTTTCCTGCAAGTACAATATTGCTGCTGGACTTGCTTCAGCCATGGCTTGGATATGCTTGTCAAACATATATGAATTCCATGAATAAGCAGAAGCCCACAGGTGGTCATCATACACTTTTCCACTATATCTTTTTTTAAAATTCTGCACCAAGTGCCACATGCACTCTCTTTGCTCTGCATTGGGAAAAACCTCACTAATCCCTGCCATGACTGCCTGACCACAATCTGAGCAAAAGGTTAACCCAGGTGGGCTGCCTATAGCTTCCTTAAGCCTCTCCATGAACCAAATCCAATTTTCATTGGTTTCAGAATCAATGACTCCTACCGCAACCGGGTACATCCAGTTATGCCCATCAACTGCACAAGCAATGCATAACTGACCTCTGAATTTTCCAGTCAAGAATGTGCTATCAACAGCTAAATAAGGCCTACAACCTCTAAGGAAACCTTCAACACAAGGCTTCATTGCAAAAAAAAACCAATTGAACCTGAGCTTGCCCTCTATTGTGTGATGATCAATAACAACAAAGCTTCCAGGAGAGGTATGTTCTATCTGTGCCTTAAACCTGTACAAGTTATCAAAACTTTGCCTCCAAGGACCATACAACTTCTCCATAGCAAGTTCTCTGCCATCATACACTCTCTTGTAACTGATACTGACTTTGTAATGCTCCTTCAATCTTCTTTTAAGTTCTGTAGGCCCAAGAGTTGCATAGATGGACTAATTATCCTGATTTCTAGATTGAAACTGGTCTCTATGTCATTCCTACAGATGAACATACACATCTAAACATCTTAATGAAATCCTACCAACAGCAATATGGCACTAATGTTATGCAATTGATGGTGAAAAGGATAACTCACCCATCTGGAAGCCAAGATGGTCGCTCGCCCGCCATTCTTCCACCCTAAACCCAGCAATCCTGCCTGGAGGCTGCGCCCCCGCGCCTGGAGGCCGCGCCCCGAGCCTGGAGTTCGCGTGCCCGCCTGCAGGCCGCGCCCTGCGCCTGGAGGCCTCGCGCCCCTGGCCCGCGCGCCTGGGAGCCCGCCCGCTGCCTTGAAGCCCGCCCCTCGCCTGGATGCCTTCCGCCCGCCGCCGCCTGTAATCCGCCTCGCCCTTTATCCCTCCCGCCCGCCTTGGAGGCCTCTCTCCTTTATCCCTCCCTCCTTTATCCGCCCGCCTCCCTCCTCCATCTCCCGCTCGCCTTTTCTCCTCCCCCGCGCTCCTTTAAGCCGCCGCTCGCTCCTGGAGCCCAGCCGCCCGCCTCCTGAAGCCGCCTCGCGCCCTGGAGCCCGCCCTCCCTCCTGGAGGCCGCTCGCCTGGAGCCCCCTCCCGCCTGGATCCCGCCCACCTCCTCCTGCCCTCCAGCTCCCGCCCGCCTTGAAACGCTGGATCGGGTTTGAGCCAGGAGTAGGAGATCGAGAAAGGAGCAGAACAGGCGTACGAGAGAAAGAAGAAGAAGTATGGGCAAGTTAGTAATTTTAGGTCTGCCTGTGAAGCTTCTATGTTAAAGTTAACAGCAAAAGTAACTGGAATGGCACGTAGGGAAACAAAGTTTAGAGCAAGGGTATGGAGGAAGTTTTAAAATTTTCAATGGCTTGTAGGTAACATGAAATTTTTATAATGGTACACAGGTAATTGGCTCTTGAATGAACAGGGTACACCAGATATATCTACAGAAGAAATGGGAGACAAATGCAACAATGCATGGTCACATCTTACCTGACAGTCTCCAAGGCCGCCGCCTGAGCCCTGATGCAGGGACTCGTCTACCTCAGAAAAGGGTTTTGTTAAAAGGTTAAAAGATTTTTTTCGAAAGACCAGTTAAAAAGATTGGAAAATGTAAAAAAACGCGACGCATAACAGTCTTCTCATAAACAGTGCAAGATGCTCTATGATTGCTTGTCAGAGTACAGCCGCATTCAGAGCCTGTACGGAGGCTATTATTTTTAGATGAGAGAGAAAAAATTCTTACCATTTAAAAGTGCTAAACAAAGTCTAATTACAAAACTAATTGCATAACCTTAGGGCTAATTCGCGAGACGAATCTAATGAGGGTAATTAGATCGTGATTAGACGATGTTTACTGTAGCATCACTGTTCCTAAATATAGATTAATTAGGCTCATTAGATTCATCTCGCGAATTAGCCCTAGGGTTGTGACATAGGTTTTGTAATTAGACTTTGTTTAGTACTCCTAAATAGTAAAAAAATTTTCTCTCTCCACTAATTTTTAGAGCCTCCGAACGGGCTCTCAGATGCCTCATGCTTGGTGTTTCAACAGCACCAAACAGCCGCATTCAGATATAAGACTAACGGATGTTTGGTTCCCCGCCTCCACTCGCCACGCCGTAGCTTTGGCGCCGCCGAAGTCGCGGCGTCAAAATTCGGCGCCACAGTCTTGGCGCTAGACAACGAGAAAAATAGCAGCAAAAAGTGTGACAGGCCGACGTCTGCGCATGAACCAAGCAGCAGCCTCATTTCAACGGCGCCGCCGAAGCTTTGGCGTGGTAAAGTGCGGCGGCAAAACTCCAACCGGTCACCTATAAGGTGACCTATACCAACAACAGGTACTAAAACGTGAAAAACTGCCCTCCAACCGGAGACCAAAATTGCTACCCGTTTTGTGGTGCGGCGCACCCAGCGCGCTCCGCCCGCCCGACCTCTCTTCCCCCGCTGCGCCGCCACCCCCGCTGCTCGTCCCCCGTTGCTTCCAGCATCGTCGCGAGTTTCCTTCAACCTCCCGTCGTCCTCGCCACGATCCGCGCGTGATGGCGCCGAAGGCGGAAGAAGAAGCCGGCCGAGAAAAAGCCCGCGGAGGAGAAGGCCGAGAAGGCTCCCGAGGCGGAGAAAAAGCGGCTGCCCTCATCCAAGGAGGGCGGCGACAAGAAGGGGAAGAAGAAGCGGCTGCCCGTGAGATCAGACCTCTGTGCGCCTCGTCCTTCGTGGGATCCAATCGCCTCGCTGCTGCCGCCATGGCTTTCGTTGCGCGGACGCTGCGCCTCTCCAAGCCTCTCCTGACGTCGCGCTGCTCGGCTATGGCCGCTTCCTGCCGGGGCGGGACGGCGGGGAGCGGGCGCGGCCTGTGCGAGGCGGTGCGGGAAGGCGCGGAGCGGTGAGGGGAGGCCGGCCTGCGCGCGGCTGGCGGGCGGGCGACGCGACGGCGGGCGGGGCGGGGCAGGGCTGCGCGGAGCGGCGAGTGTGCGGACCAGCCAGCGCAGCCCGGGCGGAGGCGGGGCAGCGCGGCGCTTGCGGCGGCGCCGGGCGGGGCAGCGCGGCGCTCGCGGCGGAGCCAGACGGCGGCGCAGGAAAGGGATCGTCGGCGGCGTCTAGAGGTAGGAGAGAGAGGAAAGGAGAAAGGTCTTGCTTTAGGTGTTGCGTTGGAGATAGATGATTTTGGATCTTTCACTTTGAAGCCTATGCACACCTATTTAGCTAGATGGATCTCCAGTTTGGGTATTGTAGGTTGCAGTCAGTCTAAGACTCCAACGCTGAGGAGACCCAAAGCTTATATTGAGTGTTGATTTCTTTCAACAGAGCTCCAAAAAAACACTCATCTCCAACGATAACACCCAAAACGTACGACACCTTCTTCCTCCTCGCGCTTCCACCTCCCCCGCGCTGCCGCGCCCGCGCCCTCGCCCCGCCCCCGACGAAGACGCGGTCCGGCAGCCCCAGTTCGACGCGCGAGCTCTCGTTGGCGGAGAAGGCTCCCGGGGATGCGAGAAATCGGAGAAATCGAAGCCCGGGAATGCGAGAAATCGGAGAAATCGAAGCCAGGGATACGAGAAATCGAAGTCGGGCCGCCGCTGCCGTGCCTGCGCCGCCGCCGCTTGCCACGCCGCGCCTCGCCTGCGCCTCCTCTTCCCCCGCGCCGCGGCTGAGTGGTGCTCCGCCGTCGCCGCGTCCCACCTATCTTCCCAGTCCCCACGACACAGCCATGAAGCGGAAGAAGAGAAGCTCGCCATTCTCGGAGGAGACGGAGGTGGATGAGGAAAGTGCTGCGGACGTGATGCAATTGTGGGTAGCGACACCCCCACCCCGCCGCCCACAATGGGTGTTCTGTTTAGGTCACCGGTTGGAGACCGATTGGAGTCCTATTTTTCCATTTAACAACTCATTTTAGGTATATGGGGCACGGATTGGAGTTAGTCTAAGAGCATCTCCAAAAGATTACCAAAAAATTAGTCTCATAAACTTGTTTTTGGGAGTAACCAAAAAACAAGTTTTCTTTCCTCCTCCAACAGTTCCTCCCTAAAAGTGGATCAGAACACTTTTGATTGGGCCAAGTCAGCATTTGGGGTCACAAAATCATTAATTCTAGTGAAAAAAGAATGAATGGGGATCCCAATTCTTCCCCTGTTTGTAGCTACAAATGCGAGGAATTTAGGGGGTATGAAAGAGTTAGAAGTAGTTTTGAGGTGCTATTGGAGATGATTTTTTTGATTAAATCCTATTATTTTGATTTAAAGAGAGGTTTTGGGACTCTTTTGAAGATGCTCTAAGCAAAGGTATTTATCATCCGGCTACCGCAATCCTTGTTTCGTCATGTAAAAGTAGAGCTTTTTACGTTTGTTCTACCATGTTCAGTTAACTAGCTGTATGCCGAAATACTAAGATATTTTACTGTGCTGGACAAGATAATATGTGGAGGTTAAAGGAGACCGGGACCGACCTCTGCCCCGAAAATCTCGGCTGTGACGAAAAAGAACACAACTGGAGGCCACATGGGAAGCCAAGGGAAGCTTGCCGTTTGCTTCGCTCCGCTCCATTTCTGCCGAGTGACCCACGCGCGCGCGCGAAGAAAAGATTGCCCGTTTGGCATATGGCCATGTAACGCCGTTGGCGCGTCGCGCACTGCTCCCTCCTCGAGAGGCGCCGGTGGATCGCAGGAGAAAGCCATACCACCACGCCACAGATGAAGACGAAAGGCATGGTTCCGCAGTCTCTCCCATCCCACGCATGCATGCATGCGGCAGTCGTCCCCTGCCTGTCTTGTTTGCGGCCTTTTCCCCTGCCTGTGTTGGTGATATGCACCCCTGCTGCTGCCCGAAATGCAGCTTTGACTAGCAAATAGGGCGGAGCCGCGCGAGCAGGGAATGGTCACAGGGCTTCACGGGTGGCTGCGGCGGGCCTGCCGGGTGGTGTGGTGGTCTCAACTCTCAACTCTCAAGCTCTGGGACCATCGCACTGAGGGTCGTCACGCACCATGCGGGCCATGTTCAGGCTTGAGATGCCTAATTGGTGAACGAGTTTGGCAATTTGGCTGCTATCAATTCACTGCTTCATCCACGGGCGTACTGTTAAGTTGGGACTATGATCTAGGACTAGGAGACCCCATAAGTATAGCCACCTTCAGTCTATGTTGGAGTACTACAGGAGTCGGTCCAATTAACATATCGCCGCTCATGCACGGTAATGAGAGATTGCCAAAGATTTGCTTGTTTTATCAGTAGTATCTAGCATTGCGTACATGCCATGTCACTTGTAGCCCGTAAGCCACACACAGTGCAATGGTGCCTCAAACATCTTCTCATTCTCATATGTGCACCGGTGCTTAATTTTTTCTTTCCTTCACAGTGTGGGCCCCGATGCCTATTTTTAAAGTGGACCCCTCAACGAAGACAAAACTAACCTTCATAACCTTGAGCATGAGTAAAAATAATAATTTTCCATGAATTGGCACCCGGGGGTGCATGTACAGGCTCCGGAGCTAGCTTTCCGAATTCAAGCAACAGCTGCGGCTAATTAGATTTTGAAATGTGCTTGGAACGAAAGCTCTATCTGGACCATTCATTCTCATATGTGGTGTAGATACCTTTCATCACTACTACTACAAGTGATGTGCAGATTTGTACCACATATATACTAGATGTGTGATCTAGATAAGACCCTGGTACTAGGGTGTTGTAGAAAAAAAATCCACTCTCCACCCGCTGCCGCACTGGCAGGCTTTGGTGTCTAAAAAAAATATTCCTCCAGTCACCATCTCCAAGCACACACTAATGTGTGTTTCAAGCTTGAGACCAGCCTAGTCGGCGCTTTCCGCATTGCGGTACGAGTTTCAGAATCGAACTGAATACGTGTGGTAAGTCAGAAAAGTGGGATATCCAATTTCGTCCCTGGTTTTGGCCAACAGCCCAATTTCATCCCATGAGTTTTAAAGAGTATAATCTAATCCTTGAACTTTGTCTCTAAGTCTATTTCACCCAAGGTTCTCAAAACCGTACGGACGCCGGTTTTCAATCCGAAAAAACCGGTCCGGTAAACCGGAGAAACCGGACGGTTTTCGAATTTGCTACAGTAACTAGGTTCGGTTTTGTCGAAACAACGGCCGGTTTTGCCTACCGGACCGGACGGTTTTCCCGGTTTTCGCCCGGTCTTCGCGGTTTTCGAACGGGATTGAGAACCCTGATTTCACCCTTAATATGAAGTAAGTTGGAAAAATGGAATATCCAATTTCGTCCCTGGTTTTGACCAAAAGTCCAATTTCATCCCATGAGTTTTAAAGAGTCTACACATGGAGGCAAGAGATGATTCACAAACCGGTTGAGTCTGGAATGAAGTTCAGGGATTGGTGGAATGAGAGGATGTCTGAATACACAGCAAGGCAAAAGAGAGACTATGCTGCCATGATCATGTACACAACTTGGAATATTTGGAAGGAACGAAATAGGAGGGTATTCCAGCAGGTTATTGCAGCCGCATCAAGTTTTTGTTTTGATTAAGGAAGAAATCCAGATGTGGGAAAGAGCTTATGCAGGCCAGACGGAACATCACGAGGATGCTTAATAATGCAGTTGTCGCTAGGAGATGGGGTTGCGTGGATGGCGTCAGGGTGTCTTTAGTCTCAATCATGTAACTCTATTTTCTAATCCATCCAAAGTTTGTATTTTCTTTCTCCCACTTAAATGAAAGAGCAATGCTCCTGCTCATTGTTCGAAAAAAGTTTGAAAGAGTCTATTTCACCCTTAATGTGAACTGGTTGTTCTTGTGATAGCTGACGCAGGGAGAAGCAAAATGCAAGCCCCGATATCTCTACATGACCTACATGACTTGCATCTCTGAAGGAGCAGTATCCAATCAGCAAGATAGCGTGTTCTCTGTGCCAGTGAAAGGGTGACCGTGCCACCCCCCCGGCGCGTTTAAATCTTCATTGATCCAACAGTAACTTGAACATTGTTGTTGGTGTTTTCGAAACTGCCCCCTGCCCCCTTCTCTGTTTCTATAGAACGAGCCATGGGCAAGCCAGCATGGTTCATGGGTGTTCGTGTAAACACCCATGATTTTTTGGTGCAAAAACAATAATTCTTGAGCTATGTTACATGGTCATGCACAAAGTGAAGAGAATTCTAGATATCTGATGCAAAATTCGTTTTCTATCCCTGAATTTTTTTTACTTTAGAAGTTCAACTAAGTATTATTAACTGTTTCTATGCTTCTTTGTCTAATTGATAATTTTAAACATTCATTTTAAAAATTCTAGCTCCGCCACTGGCACGAGCATGAAGAGAGTGGCAAGGAGGCCCATATCGACGTCGTCGTAGCTCTTCGCGACTCCATCCATGCCTAGTCCTTCAGTGTCACCTCTTTGAGCTTTTCTATTAGCTTCACTTCACGTGGCCGACGCGCAACTTCGACTGACTAGACACGTTGTGCACAACTTCGGCTTACTAGGCTCGCCATGCGGACAAACTGTTCATATCAATGACGAAATTGAACTCTTAACCAAAGTTTAGGAACTAGATTGATCTCTTAGAAAGTTGAGCGATGAAATTGAGCTTCAGACGAAAATTTAGACGGCAACTTCATCATCGAAGAAGATTAGGCTATTATGATTTGGTAGTTAAATTTTGGCCCAGTAATTTTCAGTAACCATATGAAAATTGAAGTCTACTGATAAGCATCAAGTTCAAACAAGGATTAATTTGAAATGGTTGCCTGACACCAGCTTAGACAACCTAGTACAATGTCTGTTTCCGCCAAAAGCTAAGCTAGTAGCACAATGCTGTTGTTGTTACTAGTATCAGATAAAGGGGAAATTGGAAAGGGAAGAGTATCAGCAAACTGACATTCACAAGACCCTTGATGTCGTATCGGATAGCTATAATAACAGCATGTCTACTGCCCAAACCCTCTTATTCAATCGCCACTAGTCCTTATAGCATCATCCCAGAATGTTTCTCTACCTACTTAGCTAGTAAGACATGCAACTAATTAAGCAATTGAAGCAACGAGGTCGACAAAGACCTCACGCTTTCAAAGATTCGTCGCTGTTGTGTACAAGGAGGCAAACAAACCCTCATGCCTGTTCCAGCTTTCGAGCAGGTCAGCTCTTCCCCCTTGTTCCTCCTCATCGGATCCTGATTCCCGGCCCCTTTCGTGCACGCACATGACGTGCTTTCCCCTGCCCCAAAGCGCTCAAAAGTCGAGTGGACGGGCATGTCAAAAAAAAAAAAAACACCTCTCGCCCCGTGAGATCGATGAGCACCAGCGGCAGTGGCGCAGTGCAGTAGTATCCTCCGAGTATCCATCCACCCATGCATCTCGCTTTTACGGTTGCCGTGCCGGATGCGCGCGCGCGCGCGAGGACAGACATGCAGCGACTGGGCACGAGCACATGACGAGGGGGGCAGCCGAGCCGAGACGACGGCTCCGGCACAGGAACAGGAACAGGGGCCCCCGCCTCGCGTCGTCGTCCGGCTCGGTGCGGTGCTCCTCCGGGCCGGGCGACTGAACCAACCCAAACTCTCCTTTAAAAGGCGCGGCACGTACCCTGTCCGCGCACGCGCTTCCCCGACGTGCGCGTCGCGTGCAGCGTGCTGCCTGCCTTTGCTGTGTTTGACGTGATGTAAAGGCGGAAACAGCGCTGGGGTGCGCGGCCCGGCCGCTCCCTGACTCCCTCCCTCCCTCTCTCCGGTTGGGCTTTGCGATGGTCAGGGGGAGAAGCCGGCGACTGTTGGCCTTCATTTGACAAAGCATGTGGATTATCTAGGTTTCAGCCCCTTGGATCCTGGCACATTTCGGAAGTATAAAGCTTAGATTAGATTTGACACAGGTCGCTCCGAGACTGAAAATGCCTGTCAATTTGGGTCGGGTCCCAGAGTGACGGTGTGCTGAGCGTCAATCATGGCGGTATTGATCAAAATTGTGACGTGGGCCTATGGTGTCTCCATTGCTCTATAGCTGCCCGATCCTTGCTGTCGACGCCAAGTGCCAAATCGGATCCTGTTTGTCCACGTACTACGTACATGACTTGGCAAGGCAACTGGCATTGTGCACCTGCATGTAAAAAAAATCTCTTGAAAGGAACATGGATTCCGTCATGATGGCGATTCTTATCCCGGCCAATATTATAGTCGAGACTGTACTAGGATGGTCGCTGTCAACGATAAAAGAAAGGAAAGCTTTCAGGAAAAAAAAAATGTAATTTCGGCTGCGGAGAAGAACCAATGATGATGGACCCAGGCAGGCTTTCACTAATTCAGTGCGAGAGGTAGGTGTATGCATGCTGCTTTTGTCCTAATTGTAGGCTAATCGAGCGTGCATGGCCATTAAGTGCAACATGTACGGCAAAGGAAAATGTGATCGAAAGGTGCGACATTAGAAGATCACAGATTCAGTCACCAATTGTGTTCGCATTATCCTGACCATTGCCTCTATTCTCAAATCTATAATGTCCGGACCGTGTAATTTGGAATTAAATATTATGTCTTAGCATCATCAATTGGAGAATTGAGAGAGAATATCATAGTCAAAAGAAACATAACTATATAAATGGGCACCATGATTTTGGTAACATTCTAGTTTTTCAATTGCAGGTTATCAAGCATATATTTCCATCATCATTAAGCATGAGCACTTGCGTATAAATTTAAGCTTGAAGCTCACGTTAGACTTAAATTCATGCAATGTGAAGAACCTCGAAATTTTGTACTCTGCAACTTAGTACAAAAAAAAAAATGTTGCAACTACCTAAAGATAACTCGAATTTATTGATTTTTGCATATTTTTTTAGAAGATGAATTCGTGCCTTTATAATTCATGTACAACTTAATAAAAACTATCAACTTTGAAGAAGTTTATTTAAAAGTCTGTAGTACCCTTTCAAGTTATTTTGTTCAAGTGGAACCTGCAACGGTGGATCTTTACCCCAGAAAAATCGGCATAAATTTTGGTAGGCACCTCCAACAAAATGCAGCATGAATGTTTCATTTCCATTTCGGACACTCATCCCACCCAGGCACACAAATATGCAAACGATATTATGACACTAGCCAATTCCCCGGCCCTAAAACAATCACCAGGATGGTGGTTACAACATATAGACGTGTGCCGAGACCAACTCCCTATATCCGCGCCACAACAACTCTATGAACTAGCCGTCTTCAGGTCGTGACTCGTGACATCCCTACTTAGATTCTTGTCTTACCTGAGACCATCTCCACCGGCTAATTAAAGTCACAGGCTTGTACACTACACCAAGTTCTATTTAATCAGAGGCCGGAGATGGCCAATAGAGGCAAGCGAATCTTGTATGATTGAAGCGATGAGAACCATCAGTCGTCTGTCGCCACGCGCCCTTCCTATCGACCGTCTATGTGAGGATCATCTATTTTTTAGATGATGGGTAAACAGTTCCGGCTTTTGCATCGTGAGGCTATCCGCACTCATGTTCCTCTATATCCTTCCTCTAAAAGGAATATTCTGTCCTAATCATCGAGATTCCTTCCTCTATACCAATTTTCTCCTGCATCCATCATTCCTCTATACTCTTCCTCTATCCCAACAACTCTATATTTTATTCAACCATCCCAACTACCATCTCCTCTCTTCTCATCTTTTCTTTTCTTTTTCTTTTTTCTATCTCCTCCTATTCTGTTTCTCTCTTCAACCATCCCGCTGGCATGCCGCTCTCTCCGCCGCCACTGCCGCCGGCGCCGTGCCCTCTCGGCCACCGCGACGCGCAGCATCCGGCGCTCCTCCTCGGCCGCCTCCAGCGCGCGCTCCGCCTCCAGCTCCAACGCCACCGCGAGCTCCTCGCCCTCCGCCTCGAGCCGGCGGGCAGGGCGCGCGCCGCTGCCCCTCGTCCCGCCGCCGGGCGAGCGCGTGGCGGCGGATAGCGGGGAGGCCGGGCGCGTGGCGACAGACGACGGGGCGGCGCCAGCATCGAGGCGGAGGGGCGGGCGGCGAGGGGCTCGGGGTGGCCGCGGGCCGGCACCGGATCGAGCGAGGACGGCGGCAGACCGGGCGCGAGGCGGGGGCGGGGGCGGGCCCATGTCCCGCCGCCGGCCGGGATCGCCTCCGCTTCCTCAGCGCGCTGGCGACGCTGCAGGACCTGGGCGTGTCGGCCTTCATCAACATCCTCAGCGCGGTGGTGTTCCTCGTCCTCTTCGCCATGCTCCGCATCCAGCCCATCGAAGACCGCGTCTACTTCCCCAAGCTCTACCTGCCCGGCGGCCCGAGGAGCGCGCCCGGCGGCGGCTGCCCCGAGTAGCACGCGCGTCTGCTCGACGGCGCCGCGGCCGCGGCACCAGACGCGGCGGAGGTCCTCGCCTTCGAGGAGCTGGCCCTGGCGGCGGCCCAGGCGGAGGCGAGGCGAGGCCCAGGCTGAGGGCGCAAGATGCGGTGGGCCAGCGACTGGTGGGGGAGCGGGTGGCGCGGACTGCGCGGCGGCGCGCGTTCTCGCCGGCGTGGACGAAGGGGCACTCGGTACATGCTGCGCTGGGAGGACCGCGCCGGCGGCGGGTGCTTCTCCGACGCCGGCGGGTGCGGCGGCCGCGAGTTCCACCGGCTGCGCCACTCCATCGGCGACCGCAGCTCGTCGGAGGCGGGGGGACGGGCAGAGGCGGCCTGCTGCGCGAGCGCGTTGCGCCGCTGTTGGTCGTTTGTACACACCTACTTATATACCGCAAGTGGACGGTTGTAGCACTTTTTCTCCCATAAGAGTATTCCAAGGTTTGTACCGCTGGGGAAGACGCGCTCCCGTTCCAGGTGGGCGCGGGCAAGGGGAGGTGGGTGGGGGGGGGGGGGGGGGGGCGTGGGGTTTGGCGTAGACCCGAGATTCCTCTGAAAATAGCGTGAACGGAGGCGCTCCTCTCCTTTAGCGGAAGGCTTGCAGAGACCGGTGCGGCAATCTATTACGGTAAACGTTACTGAAGGAAAGTTTACTGTGTCCCAGTGCGGAGAGCCTGAGAGGTCATCATCAGAAAGTTTTGTTTGCGACGCTCGTTGTGTATGAAAAACTCTGGTGAGTTTTGCTCTCGTACAGGGAGCCCTGTGTAAATTAAGAGCATGGTTAATAAGGATTCTAAAAATGCTTCTGCTTCGGATTTTTAGAAAAGATAGCTAAAGAGTTCAAAACAAAATAGATTATGCTTCTCTCGTCAAGAAGCACTTCTCAATTTTGTATTAGAATTCAGAATCCAAAAAACCATCTCATTACTTTTTTACTCATTTTTGTATTAGAATAAGAGAACCTATTTTGCCAATCATTTTGAAAAATGCTTTTTGCATATAAGTTGTTTTTTAAAAAAGCTATTTTATGGAGAAGTTTTGTGGAGAAGTTGTTTTCTTGAGAATCCATGCCAAACGGGCTTAAGGGAGGCTCGTCGACACTTATTCGCACCGTCTGCTCGTGCTTTTCTCGTGTTCTCGCGTCGTCGTGATCGTGAGTATATGCACATATGGATCGGTCTTTAGAGAGGAAACAACAGCTGGTCACCGACTCGCCGCGCCACAGCCACGAGATGCCATTCCTGCGGGGGACCGGAGTGAACCATGCGCCGACGGGGCACCAGTAGCGAGGACGAGGAGCCCGAGGCGTCGTTGCCCAATCTTCAGCGGGAACATGCAGCATACGCCAGGTAGGAGCAGCGTCGGAGTGGACCGGGAGGGCAACCTGACCCTAATGGCCAACGTCGGCAATGACGACGAGGACAGCGACATCGGGGCCGGGTCGCGCAAAAAGCTCCGCCTCTCCAAGGACCAGGCCGTCGTCCTCGACGAGAGCTTCATGGAGCCAAACACCCTCAATCAACCTGATCGATCACAAGCTATCATCTAATATTGACCGAGTCGAGGCATCGCAAAATCCTACGGCAACACCGAGCCACGGGGTGAAGACGTGTAACGGTACTCCCTCAATTTATTGACGTTTGACTATTTTTAAGTTTCGTTTGACCTTTCGTCTTATTCAAAATGTTAACTTAAATATGCAAAATTAGAAGTTATATTTTAATTTCCTTTGATAAAACTATCATAATAAAATCTATGATAAATTTTTAAACATTTTGAATAAGACGAATGGTCAAACGTAACTCAAAAAAGTCAAATGTCAAAAATTTAAAACCGGAGGGAGTATTTGTTAATTGGTTTAATTAGAGAGGACACATGTTGATAGTTACTGGCCCTGCACATAACAGTTGCGCGCTCTGCACCTCAGCAAAACTCAATTCTTGTAATAGTGGGAGAAAGCGGCGTTCCTAGTTTTTGCATCATACAAGATCTTACTCAAAGTACCGCATAGTAGGGACGTATACGTACGATAAGGACCTTTTTCTATTATGGTGATGATACAAAATTCTTGATTACGTGAGTTTGTCTCTTGATATTGTAGGATCCATGTCATGTGACTTTCTTCATTAAGCATTAAACCATTCTTGACGTGACATATCATTTCGTATATGCTGAAGTTGACCGGTATCAAGATACAGTAGAGCGTCACACCGCCGTATTCCTTTTTGCGCCCCTCCGATTTCAAGCTGAAACAGGTTGGGAAAAGAATATCACTCGACGATCCTACTCACACTTTAGCTACACCTATTGCTCGAGCTTGTTGTACTCCACCCTCAACAACGTTGCAATTCGCTCGGTTTCAAACTACTCTATCTCCTCTTGAGTCTTCTTTCAACACTGTAGCTCCTCTTCCATCCTGCCTCCAATCGCCAGATCCAGTCCACCTTGAGCGGCCCCCCTTCCTCTCCTCTCCAGTGTGCCTGCCGGCGACCTGAGCGAGGGGGGTCCCATCCCCTTTACCCTTGTTTTTAGTAGGTTTTTTTTCCTTAATCTACCTGTAGTACTAGTAGCTTGGATCCCGCTGGTCGTTCATCGCCTTTGTGCGATTTGGTTTCTTCCTGGCTCCGGCCTGTTTCAGTTATCTTTGGTGTCTTTCGTGGTTGTAGGCGTGATGTTTTTTGCTTTCCTCGCCGGACTCTTCCCCGGCGGGAGTTTCCTCTCTCCGTTCTTCATCTTTTCTGCTTTGTCTGGAGTACATCGACAGCGAGTTTGTTGCGGTTTTGCCATGGCTGTGCTTTTTGTTGGATGCTTGAATCCTTCAGTCCGAGTTGATCGCAATCCGCTGCTGATCCCCAAAATTTAGTGGAGGATTCATTCTATGGTGGAGTCCGGTGTTGCAGCTTCAAGATCTACGGCTCCTACCTTCTCCTCTTCACGTGCTTGGCCTGAGGCGACTGCCGGGTGGACCGCCGGCGTGCCAATCGACTTGCACAAAGAAGACTCATTCCCAACTGCATTGTGGTGTTTTGGCAACGCTATCCTGCTGCTCTCACCGATTGGTCTCGATGTGGTTGGAGGCATCTATGCATGAGGTCTTGGCTATAGCGGCCGTGGCGTTCTTTCTGCCGGATTTTGTGGATGTTTTTCGGCGGCGACGGGCGGCTTCGCTTCTTCGTTGACGAGAGACTCTCTGTGGGGACTTAGTTGTAATTTCTATTTTACTCTGTGTCCTTTGTAAAATGCTCAGAAATCCATATCTTAATCTGTATTCTTGTAAGGATCTCTATGCTAAAATGTTTGTGCCTCCATCTCTAGAGCAGTAAAGATGTTTGTAGCCCCTTGTGAGCGTGTTCCCTTAAAAAAAAAAAAAAACGTTGCATGTCCATCGCCCTCTCCATCTATGCCACTGCTGCAAGCCCGGCTGGCTACTTGCAGACAGAGGGAGTGATGAGTTCATCTGTACTGTCGTCCTTGGAATTTCCAGAACAATGGTCAAGGCGAGCTGTTTTTGTATAGCACTTGCCTCAGTTGCTTGTTCATCGTTGAACAATAGAGCACGCCCAGAGTAAGACTCTGTTCGTTTCCTTCCCTCTAAATTTTAGACCTATTATATCAAAAAAAATCTTTATATTTAAACTTTTTTATTAGTTTAATGACAAAACCTATTTAACAGATAGAGGTTCTGAAGTTAGTTTTGTAATTTGACTTTATTTAGTACATATAAATGATAAGATTCTTTTTAATGTGACCCCTTTAAAATTTGGAGAGGAGGAAACAAACACCCCAAGTCAACTGAAAATAACTGCAACATACTCCACCACAACCGAAAAATATCATAACTACTCGCCGAACAGGATAGACATTCTTTGATGTCACCTAAAAATGCACCAATGCAGTTTGATTCGAGCTCGGCTTCGCTGGAACAATTGATTCCGTTATTACTTGCGGAGTCTGGCATGGGAACCATCCACCCCACTGAAGGGTAGGATGGAAACAGGACTTTCCACTGCTCCGTCTCTTCCCTCCGGTCTCCAATCCTCACGAGTGTCTCTTAAAATTAGGGCCAATTTAGTAGAGATTCTTTGAAATTGATTCTCATGAGAAGTTGATTCTCTGAAGGGAAGTAATTCTGCATGATTCTCTAGTATAAACTCTTAGAACAGAGAATCACTTCACAGGATCAGGAGAAACTATACTTTTTTTAACTCTCAACTTCTGAGTTCAGAGAATCACTTCACACAATCAACCAAGAATCACTTTTCCTGAAAACAACGTTTGATACAACTTCAGAGATTATGCCTCAAAATCCGCTTCGTGAAACTCTCCAAACTGGTCCTAACTCGCAACATTCTCACGCCACACATAGGAGCGTAAACATGGGTGGATCTACATTGGTGGCTGCGGGTGCTGCCGCACCGGCAGCAAAAGAAAATTTCAATGAAGTTCGTCTTATTTTCACCATATACGCGCCTTCTTGAGTACTTAATTACGCGCCCACAATGAAAAAACACAAGCCTTGAGCTGGAGATTATTGCTCCTCTTGCAAAATGTTTCTGAAAGTAAGTATATATGCTCTATCAGAGAAAAATAGAAGTTGTTTTACGGGAGGAAGCATAGCCAAAGCAAGTTTAGACCCCAAAGGGCCCTTACTCCTCTATCTCATTAGATCTTGACATCTCATTGTTTGGGAGCACCTTTTTATGGTTCCTGGCGGCTACTATATATGTGATGTCTACTTAGGTTCCTATATACAATATGTATGTTTCTAGACCATATGTCAAATGACAAGGTTGATCTTGTACCCATTATCTCACCATTCCTTTCATGACCAAACTGGTTACAATTACTTACTCCATCCGTTCTTAAATTGATATCGTCGTTGACTTTTTTTTAGTTATGTTTGATCATTCGTTTTATTCAAAAAAGTTTTTAAATTATCATATATTTTGTTATGATTTGTTTTATTACTAAAGAAAATTTAAGCATAACTTATAAGTTTTCAAGTTTGAACTAATATTTTGAATAAAACGAACGGTCAAACGTAACTCAAAAAGTCAACGGCGACATCAATTTAAGAACGGAGGTAGTACATCTTTACTATTCTTGTTGGACATATGAATATGCACCAAACATTTGGTTGACTATTTTTTGAAACTTCATTACGATGAAGTGTGCTTAGTTTTCATAAAATCCTAAACTTTCACACCTTATGTAGTTTTCACTTTAATCCCACAAAAATGGCATTGCTGGTACCCTGAGTTGGAAAAAGGAACACCCAAAATGGTCAAAAGAGAAAAAAAACACGAAGGGGGTGACAATAGTTGTACACAAAAGACCGTGCAACTAACTATTTTAACTTCAAGAAACTTTTTTTTTTGTGTGCGAGGATCGCTTCAAGGAACTTCATGAGTGTAATTCTTTACTACCTATAAAAGAACCAGTTGGTGGCGGGCGGTCGTGGTTCGTCGTCCGCCTCGTGTCTGGATTTCGCGCCGACAGGTGGGTCCCGCACAAACCCATTCTCTCCCGAACTCCCGAACGCGCACGAACCGAGCAGGCAGGCAGTCCTCTAGCTTCCGGCTCCGCCGCCCCTGCCACCGACCCCTTCCCCTCGTCCCACACCGCCGTCTTTTGCGCCCGGGTGTGCTCCGCCGCCTCCCTCCCACGGCGCCGCTCCGGCCGCACCCTCGCCGCTGTTTCCTCCATCGAAGACCCGCTCCTCTTCATCCTCTCCGGGCCCGTCCCCGTTCCTAGCACGAAAGATCAAACGGGCCTCTACGCCGCGGTTCCGGCAAGCCCTATGGCCGGTGCGCAGTACCTGGAACAGGCCATCTGCGCAGCCACTCAGCAACGGCGCGTTTCCGGGCGGCTTGATCTGGCTGTGCGTGCTCGGAGATGGACTATTCTGGTTGCATCGGTATAGCAGAGGAAGCAAGTTTACGCCGACAAGAATGCTGCTGCTATGGTGCCCGACGTGAATGTACGTCGATTTGCTATCACTACCCCTCCCCACTCCCAATCCCGTCTACTTGTGCCGCCTCCCAAATTCATTTATTGTGACCGGCGGTGAAGAAGGAGATGTAGTATCTGGCTCATTATGGCCACACACCAATGGCTCCTCTCGGATATGGCAATGCGACTTCATTGTTCATGGTAATATGTTCTGCAAATCTGTCTTAGTGGAGACAGTTGAAAGCTAGATGCGGACATAAATCATGGTCAAGGCATTGATTAACATCCAGTTTATCTGAAATACTACATCGTCTTTTATCTTCCTGTATCTTCTTTCATGACTTCAACCAGCGTGTCCTCCCAATGGCCACAAAGTACAAACAAAGCTACGCCATCTGGCATCTGCTACCTTTTTAACTGAATTTCTGAATTTTTTTTTACTGCAACGCGTTTTGAAGTTGCCAAAGCTGAATTTAGTATAATCCTTTTGTTTTGTTATTTTCTACTCAGATTGAAGAAAAAAATTATTTTGAATTGCATGTATATTTGTAACACAACCCAACAAATTGGGTTTTAACTCCAAATTTGTGTGGTGCACTGGTGCTTCATTTACCCAACAAGAGTTATTCTAGCATGTCTCTGCAAATGCACTTTGCAATTGTGGGCAATATATATGGTTTTATGATGAGCATCACTATGGACCATAACTGATTAATCTACTGTGTCCGTAGCAAAGCACGGGCATTATGCTAGTAAAACTAAATAGCTTGAAACGACATAGGTGCACTAGGAGGAATGACAAGGCACAAAACTGAAACCTAGTGGTGCACGGAGAGCACCGAAGAATCATGGAATTTTGGTGTCGGGAAAACAAGTTCAGAGAAACACTTCTATATGAGGGTGTTAAATATCTTCTCGTGCTCAAGCTGCCCCCACAACAGTGTGCTACCTGAGGTTTTCAGCCACTTATAATTGGTTAACTGGCATAATCAATGATTTGAATATGATAAGGAAAAGCAGTATCGTGTTGCACTGATATTACTACTTTGGTTTATCCCATCGCAGTCGAGATATCTTTTGCTCAGAAATGCGACTGGATCCCTCCCTCACCTGATCCACGTGCCTAGTTAGCTTCTCCCCCACCTTTCTGTCCGTTTGCCGTTTTGAAAGTTCATATTTGCAAAAGTACCATGAATAGAACAGAAGGAATCCAACTCAAACACTCCCCTGGCCTACAAACGATTAGAACTGTTGTTTTGCAACCCTTTCGAAGTAATTGGAGTCTGCTAAAACAAATGCAGACGTAGGGGGTGTTCGGCGCAGGGGGTCTAAACTTTAGAGGGTTTTTCCAACGAATATTGTGATTACAAATAAAGTTTAATTACGAAACTAATTTCAGGACTCCGCTCAAATTCACGAGACGAATCTAATGAGGGTAATTAAGGCGTGATTAGAAGATAGTTACTGTAGCATCACTGTAGCAAAACATAGATTAATTAGGCTCATTAGATTCGTCTCGCGATTTAGAGGAGGGGTCGTGACATAGGTTTTGTCATTAAATGAATAAAAAAAATTTAAATAGTAAGATTCTCTTTTTTAGAGGGGTCTATACTTTAGCGGCAGTTCAACGAACACCCCCGTAGGCTGGTGTCAAGCACGGCACGGCGCCGGAGGGAGAAATCGAGAATCGAAAGATCCGGACCAATTTGGGTTCTACGGCCATGATCAGGTTTTGAAAACGGCGAATTGGGGAGATCAAGATCCGTCCACAGGCCACACAGCTTTGAATTGAACAGCCATTGTTTTTTCTGGGTCCTCCTGAACAACAGTGACAATAAGAAACCAAATCGCTACGTGCACACAGCCGCAGAGGGGCACAAATTTTGCACTCCGCTGCATCCCCGTGCCCACCACACCGCTCCATGCTGATCAAAGAAACCAACCCCCAACCCAAGGCGATATAGGCCAGTGAGAGAGAAGGAGAGGAAGAGGTGCAGTAAATACGGTTTCCTCTTTGATAGGCCGCAGCTTGCGGCTAAGCACCAAAACCTTGGGGAAATGGAGCGGCTCAGTGGCGCAGCGGAGGCTTGGGGAAGCGGAGGCTTGCGAGCAACCAGAGAGCACTAGCCATTAGCTCTGCTCTGCTCGGCACTACCCTACACTGACATCCATCGATCGGATCGCGCTGCGGTACAAAAGCCCGAGAAGGCGGTAGCGACCAAGCCAGCAGCACTCGCCCAGGTAAAGGGGTGCGAGGCGAAACGGAGCCAGGAAGAAGCAAGAAGCCCGTGAGCAGCTGCAGCGGCGCGGTGGGAGAAGGGAGCCGAGGCTCTGCTCTCGTCGGGGGGCGTTTCTTGGCGCGGCCATGGACGCCTACGAGGCCACCAAGGTGGTGTTCTCCCGGATCCAGGCGCTGGACCCGGACCACGCCGCCAAGATCATGGGCCTCCTCCTCATCCAGGACCACGGCGAGAAGGAGATGATCCGCCTCGCCTTCGGCCCCGAGTCGCTGCTCCACGCCGTCATGGCCAAGGCGCGCAAGGACCTCGGCCTGCTCCTCCCTGCCTCGCCGACCTCCGTCGCCGCCGCCGGGCACGTGCCGTTCCTCCAGCTCCCGCGCCAGGGCTCCTGCCGCGCCGGCGCCGGCGCTCCGTCGCCGCTCTCGGTGTCCTCGCCGTCGTCGTGGGCGCAGGCGCCGGTGTTCTCGAGGAGCAATGGCGCCGGGGAGGACGCAGCGGCCGGGGACGGGGTGGAGGAGCTGCCGAGCCCCGTCAACGGTGGCGCGGCGCCCTTCTTTCCCCAGTCCCGCGAAGCGCTCCTGGAGGACATGCAGCTGCAGGAGCAGCTCGCCTTCCTCAACGACGGCGGCATGAACCCGGGGCAGCAGCTCCCTCCGTTCGACGGCGGCGAGTGTCGGAGCCCCGGGCCCGGCGACGGCGGCGGGATGTTCTCGTACGGCCCCGGGTGGCCCAACGGCGGGCACCCAGCGCACCGCCGGAGCGCGTCCGTGAACGAGCTCTGCCTCGGTGGCGGAGGCGGGGGCGACGGCTTCGGGTGGCGGCCCTGCCTGTACTACGCTCGCGGGTTCTGCAAGAACGGAAGCAGCTGCAGGTTCGTCCACGCCGGCCTGCCCGACGACGCTGCTGCGCTCGCCGGCGCCAAGATGGACGCCGCCGATCAGCAGCAGCAGTGCCACGAGTTTCTCCTCCGCTCCAAGAGCCAGCGCCTCGGCCCCGCCGCCTTCCCCTACTCTCCGACCGGCTCCCTCCCAGGCTCACCGTCCGCCGCCAGCAAGTGCCTCAGCCTCCTGCTCCAGCAACAGCAGCACGACAGGTAGAGCCGCCGCCTTTACAACTTCCCAACTCCACACTTCGAATCATTCGCACCAAAGCTCCAGCCTTTTCCCCCTTGTGCGCGTGCAGAGCCGCGGCCGCTGCGGCGCTGATGCTGGGCGGCGGCGACGAGGCGCACAAGTTCATGGGCCGGCCACGCTTCGACCGCGCGGACTTCGCCAGCATGATGAACCCGGGCTCGCGCCAGATTTACCTCACCTTCCCGGCCGACAGCACATTTCGCGAGGAGGACGTCTCCAACTACTTCAGGTATGCATGCGCACACAAACGCTAATGCGATGCTCGCCTTGCAATAAGATTGATTCTTTCATGCCAAGAACGCGATCTAATTAGCTCCTTTCTTGTTCTTGGCAATGCGCTTCAGCATCTACGGACCGGTGCACGACGTGCGCATCCCGTACCAGCAGAAGCGCATGTTCGGGTTCGTCACCTTCGTGTACCCGGAGACGGTGAAGCTCATCCTGGCCAAGGGCAACCCGCACTTCATTTGCGACGCGCGCGTGCTCGTCAAGCCATACAAGGAGAAGGGCAAGGTCCCCGACAAGTACAGGTACGCATTGCTGCCATGCATGCATAGCTGATCAAGTTCAC
Source organism: Eragrostis nindensis (assembly GCA_012490785.1). Taxonomy (NCBI): domain Eukaryota; kingdom Viridiplantae; phylum Streptophyta; class Magnoliopsida; order Poales; family Poaceae; genus Eragrostis; species Eragrostis nindensis. Next base: position 217,053 of record JAAXCT010000955.1, read on the forward strand.
TGATTTGCTGTTCGTCGCTTCGCAGGAAGCAGCCGCAAGGGGACTTCTCCGGCTGCACGACGCCGACCGGACTGGATGCCTGCAGGGACCCCTTTGATCTGCATCAACTCGGTAATGCTTTGAACTCAAGCTCATCCAAACTTTTCTCACTAGGATATTCGCTTTTGTTTGGTGTGCTGTGGTCGAACTTGGGTTGATCGCGCGAGCTTAAAATGATTTTGGTGTGTGTTCGTCAGGGGCAAGGATGCTGCAGCACTCGAACAGCGCCAACGAGCTGCTGTTCCGGCGGAAGCTGGAGGAGCAGCAGACGGCCGAGCTGCAGCAGGCGGCCGAGCTGCAGCAGGCCATTGAGCTGCAGAGCCGCCGCCTGATGGGCCTTCAGTTGCTCGATCTCAAGTCTCGCGCAGCAGCAGCCGCATCCCCAACTTCAGCACTGCCCACGCCGGTTAACAACACCTTCGCCTCCAGCCAGCATGCGAGCACCAACATGGTCGAGTCGCCCCCTTCAGACTCTGGTACGCGGCGCCACCGCCAACTGCAGGTTTACTTCAGTAAATCAAATTGGCACTAAAGTTAACTGATCACTTTGATTCCTTTGCCGTTGACAGGGGAGCAGCTTAAGTTAAGCAGCGCCTTTGCTCCGGAGGGAAAGGTCAACGGAAGTGATAAGGAGGAATCTGCTGGCGAGGCAAGCCCGAACGCTGCCGATAGCGACCAAAGGTGGATTTAAACTACGCTAGACTGCACATCACAATCATTCTGCATGCTTATTATTCTCACACTTTGCTTTCATGAATCATGATCTGATAGACATGCAACTCGGGCTGGTTGCATTGCGAAGTATATTTTGAATGTCTCAAACCTTACATAGACGGTTCCGCGTTCATGTAATCTGCAGTGGGGAGCACAATTTGCCGGACAGCCCCTTCGCTTCCCCAACCAAGTCAGCTGCGATGGCGCATGATGGTTTTGCCGCCGCCGCCGGGACTGAGAATGCTGCACCTCGTGTTGCTGTGGACTGCGGCGGCAATGCCGACGGCGGCGGTCTCCGGCCCTCTCCATTGGACATTCCTTCTCCCAGGCCGTACTTCTTCCCCATGCACAGGTGCGTTACACCCATACTTTCCTCGACGGCGATCATGTCCATGAACATTCTTGTGATCCACGAGTGAAATGATTCGATGAATGCAATGAGCAGGCTGTCCTCCGATCACGGAGCGATGGGGATGTAAAGTTCACCGTTTCAGTGAGTGACAACCCCAGCCTAATCATAGTAAGCACTTAGTCCGTCCTTTATTCAGACAATGCTTCTCCAATAATAACCTTTTCGCTTTTCTAATTATGCTTCTCTTTCTCTAATCCCTTTTTTTGTTTTCTTTCTCCTTTCGCCGTTTTGAATCGTGACAGGAATACAAGAAAAGCGATGGTGGAAAAGGAGTGAAGTGTCAGCATAGTGTTAGCTCCCTTTCTTTTGTTCTCTCAGCCCTCGCTTTTGTAGTTGATAGCTCTACTAAACCACAAGAGAAGAAGATGCCATTAGCCTATTAAGAAACCGGCGGCATAGACTATGCAGCGTTGTCAGATATATAGAAGTAATCAATCCAGTGTCACCCCTAATTATTAGATATATATACTAGTACTAGTACTTAGTTTCACAACTAGTGCCATCAAACACCATTGGTGTCACTATTACTGTACCAAGATCCTTGATGTACTCCGTCACTACTACAGACACCTCCACTAGGTTTACTAAATGTGAGGGTTAATCCACAATGCTGGTACCAGCCACAGGTCACATGTAGAACCAGTACAGCTACAGCCTGCTGCATAGCTGCAACGGGCGCAGATATTGTATACAGTAATCGACAAGGGCGGCCCAGTGACTGGAGCGCGGAGCACATGTCCATGGCAGTGGTCTGTCTCCGTATTTTACTGCTGATGCTACTGCAAGATCGCAGGCCATTTGGATATCGCAAGACTTTTGTTACTCTAGATTTCTCATATGCATATGTACTCCAGTCGCTATCCCTGTTTAAGGCTCATAGTATCTCCCCTGAACGATCGCTGCAAAAACTGTTTAATTTGTTTCTGCTTTTGGTTACGGTCTGGTGTGGATCTAGTGTAGTTGACACCCTACAGAAAGAAAGTAAAGTGAAAGAAAGTTATGCATGCGTTTGAGCCTCCATTTTCTTTGTATTTATCTGAATTCTGAACGAAGTGATCGAATGTGGTGTTGCCGATTTGACCATATAATCTTTGCATCACGGGGCACAGGACAAGCTTGTTCGGTCAATTTGATGATGGCTGTAGGCTGGTTCTTCGTTGGCAAATACTAGTGACTAGTGAGGCTACAGTGGCAACACAAGCGCGACATGTTCACATGAATCCTTGTGTGCCCCCAGCTTATGCTTTTGTGAATCAATTCTGTAGAATATTTGTTTGGCCGTTTTTAGGTAGCATAAGCTTTGTGTTAAGGTGTTCATAACGCTGGATCTCTTAGCCAGCCTGTTTGCTTGGTCCATGCGCCGCAAATGTTGAAGGTGACACGAGGGCTTGTTCGTAGATAGCTAGCCGGGCCAAATTTGGTCGGCGAAAAACTGTTGCAAAGCCAAATTATGAGGCGATAATGAAATACTAGGCAGCAGATTCATTCGTGACATAGCTTAAAATTAGACTGGGTAAACCCTTCAGCTTATTTGTCAAAGTTTGCTTTTGATCGTTCTTTCGGCAGCTCTCTTGTTTTCCCAAGTTTGCTTGAACATTTAACCAGGTTAGTCGTAATCAAACACTGCGGCGTCTGCTCATTTAAACATGCATGCTGTTAATGATCAATGCGGTTCGTTAGGAGTAAGTTACCGCCGGTATCTCTGCGCGTTACGAACAAGGCTTCACTGTCGCCTTTCCCTGCTCGTGTCATGTGCAGGTAGTACACGCGCACTGGAGTTGACCAGTAATCTCTTGCGTCCGTTTGCTTCACGAGCGCGCGACCGGTTCACCTCGTACGTGTGCGTACGGGGCGGAAGAAGCATGGTCCGACCCGGGTACGAGCTGGTCCGACCCGGGTACGAGCTGGGTGCACCAAGGTGAAAAGGTGTCTCGCACGAGACCGTGGCCCCACCCTGGCAGGCCTCGTCATTCCCATGTGGGCTTTGCAGCGTGCCCCAGCTTTTATCAAGCCCATCCATCAACCGGACGGTACTGGTCCTCTCTGTGCCCCGCCCCCCTCCGGCACGTACTATTACCGGCTTCCCGCGGCGCAGGGCCAACTTGTGCTGTGTGCTGCTGCTGCTGCTGCACACACACATGCATGCCGTTGTGTCATGCAGGGCAGGGGGTACAGTTTTTGGCATCCGCTTTTCTTTCCCCATCTCGTTTGAAATTTGAAAGAGCGAGCGAAGGGAGTCGAGTCAAGCCACGCTCCGCTCGGGGGGGCTTCCTGTTTGGGCTTGCCCATCCTCACGCTCGCTAGCTCGTAATCAGCGCCCAAATTTCCCGCAAAGACTGCTTTTCCAAAAGGGGCGGCCGGCTCGGTCCAAAACCTTTCGTGCCAAAGCCTCGCTCCGTAGAGGAGGGTTTGACGATAAAATAAAGCCTGCAAAGGCCACTGGCGCCTGCACATGCACGTCCGGCAATCGTTGCCCAATGACCAGAACAACTGGCGCGACACGACAAAGTAAAGCCGCGCGCGAACTCCGAGGCGCGGATAAAAGAACACACTTCCTCCACTTCCTCCTCGCCTCCTCCTGCTCCCGAGAGGGAGAGTAAACAAACGCACTGAACTCACACACGCACAGGGGCCTCGGTGCAAATTCCCGCGGTCAAAGCCCGAAGACCAAATCAGATCATTAGTGCGGAGGTAGCCACGGCCCCGGGGCTAATCCGAGTAGCATCTCACTAACTTGGAAAAAGCTAAGCACTGTGTCTCCGCTGCCGAACAATAATAGCGTTCGTACCCTACCGACCAGGCCATCCGCGGATGAGATGGATGCCCGTGCTCAGGGCTCAAGGACAAACACCCACCCCCGCTAGGCGCCACCGGACACCGGGCCCCTCCGCACGGTCACGTCGCGGGCGGGACCCGTGTGCCACCTTCTCCTACCTGCCTCCCTCCCTCACTGCGCCCGCTGTTTTGCCCGGCGCGGATGACGCCGCGGAAAGAGGCGTTCTCCTGGGCCGCTGCTCCCGTGCTCCTCCGCTCCGTTCGGCGTCGGTCTCCTCCTGTTTCTCTTTCTTCCGGCGCTCCGCGCGTGCGAGACGACAGCGGCGTCCACACGTACGCGCCCGGCGCGTGGTGGGGCGGAGCGGGGCAGGGCTGGCTGGCTGAGAGCTTGAGACGAGAGATGAGCGGAGCAAGTCGGCCAAGCCGATGGTGGTGGTGGTGGTACCGCTAGGGTCCGGCTCCGGCTGCCGTGCCGGACCGCGCTACTACTACTAGCTCTGTGTGTGTGTGTGTGTGAGACTGCTGCGCGCGCGCATGTGCCGGCATGTGCGGCGGCCCCCGCGCTGCTGCCATCGCCGGGCGACTGTCCCTCCCTCCCTCGCGCTCCCCCGGATTTGGCACCCGTGGATGCGGATCGCGGCGCACCTGACCGGCATGTGGGGCGTAAGATTGTGCGCCGCCCTCGCCTGGCTCCCGGTTGATCATTACGCCACTAAATTATACTCCTACGAGGAGAATATAATCTGCCTGCCGCGATCCCAGCGCGCCGCGCCACGGGCGCACATACAGATCGAGGCGTCGTGGTACTACTACCGGTGCCACCTCGCGCACGAACAAATGGCTATATATCGTTCGTGTTCATCAAGGTTACGAACAAATTATACGGAGTACTATAATGCAAGTTCATTTGTCGTTAGGGAGCTCGCCGAGCGTGAAGCGATCAGATTCTGATACGTTCACATTGCCAGGTGTTTGGGACGAGTTACTATTTGAATTTTAACTGACCGGTGCTCGCGTCCTGCTCGCGATTCCAGCCTGATCCAGTTCACGCAAGTACAGTACTAACCGCCAGGCGCAACAACGCAAGACTGTAGGCTGTACCTGTGCTCTCGAAGTGACCCGCACGGCTACTTGTCGGCACATTGGGTTTCATTGAGCTGGTTGTTGCAGAAACTTGAAAGCGATCACACGAATTCGAGCAAATGACGGCGACAAAAGAAATACTCCAAGCATTCCTAGGTTTAGTTAAAGTCAAACTGTTTTAACTTCGATTATCAATAACAAAATAATTATGATGCTTGACTATATATACATAATATTGTTTGATTTATTATGAAAGCAACTATCTTAATATGTAACTTTTTCTATTTAATATATTTTATTTTTATAAATATTATTAGTCAAAGTTGGAGACATTTGACTTTTAACAAAACTAAAAATACTTATATTATAAAACGGAGGTAGTAATACAGGCGCAACTAGTCGTATGGCCCTCTTCCTGTCACGGCTATGGGCACCCGATTCGATGGTACAAGCACATCATCACTGTGCATTTGAAGTGATGATTAGAGAGTGAGTAAATTTCAAAAAAAAACCAAATTACGTTTTTTTCATTGCAAAAGAAAACTGTGCAACTTTTCAAGAGCATTTTCCAAAACTACAACGATTTCAGATCCTTTTTTTGTTGAGAAAAAAACGATTTCAGACCTTATCAAGAAGAAACTAAACTTTAAGGCACAAAATAGGCCATGCGACAGTTCCTTGATCTCAACCATTACATATTTTTTTATAGAGATTTCAAGTTTAAAAGTTTGACTTTAGAAAAAAAATTAAATGAACACTAAGAAGTAGTACAACATACTTGAACTGTGGCAATTTTTCTTAGAGCTTCTCCAAAAGTGGAGATAGGTTAGAGCTAGTAGTTGCCATCTCTTAGAGAGGATTGATGAGAGATTGGTACTATGTTTCATTTTCTTACTATGTTTAGATACTAGGTTTTGAAAAAGAGCTAACCTGTGATGCTCTCTCTCATCTTTTTTGGCAATAGTATAATTTTATTTATGTTGGCTCTTAGAACCCCTTGGTGAAGCTCTTAGTGAACCAAACAATCCGTAAAACATAAAATAAACGAAAACAATACTACCGCCAGCACAATACACTCTAGAGTACTAAGTTTCAGGTGCACGTGTCTCCCAGCCTGAAGCATGCAATCTGAAGTCGCCTTGCATCAACTTGCCAAACCCCGCGCCGACTAAATTCAAATATGATTATCCGGGAAGCAGCAGTGGACCAGATTGGATTAGGCCCGCTGGGAACCTCCATTAATGACGGGGCCTACGCACTGATCCCGGTCATCAAAACAAACGCAAAAGAGACGGGGCCGACCCGAGGAAGCGCGACACACTGCACGAGCAAAACTTACCCACGAAACCTGCCACCTCGCGTCGGGGCCGCGCGCGCCGCGAGGCGTGGGGGTTCAAAGTTCAAACGAGAACCAGCGCGTCGGAGACCGCGTGCGCCCGTCCGTCGTCCGGTTCCCGCGCGGCCGCGGGTGCCGTGCGACGGATTCCCTTCCACGGGACGGTGGTGGGCCGGCGGACGGGTGCGTACGGGCCGGCTGTTCTGTTCTTTTCGGCTCTCTCTCCTCGGGCGTGGGGCTCCCCCTGCGGCAGGCCGCGGCGGTGCCCGTGCCGTCTCGGCGCGGCCTCCGGCGCAGGGGAAGCGCGCTCGCGCTGCGTGCGGTTGCGATGTCTGTCGTCCTTGCTCCGCGCTACCGGTGCGAGACGGCGTCGTGAGCCACACGCATGCACGTTCCCGTGTTCCACGACGCGACTCTCGATGTGCGCGCGCCCGCGCGGCGTTGAGAACTGTGAGAACGGATATCGAGATCACCGGGAGGGTGGAGGGACGACGAACTTTGTTGCCTCGGTGGAGAATCGCATTACCCAAGGCCGACCGGCTAATATGGGCTGCGCAATATATTTGGCCCATAACTTTATGCCAAATTCGGCGCGAGGCATTGTAGTAGCCCACGGGCAACGGGTCATGGCCATACTAGCCCATCCATCAGTTTCGGCGCCTTATCAGGTTAAAATAAAATCACCAACGGGAAAAACAGCATCAGGTGATCCAAAAAAAAAGTGTGAAAAAAACCGCAAAAAATGTATTTTGAAATGCAGTCATTTCACTGAAAAATGGAAGATAAAAGTAGTAGTGAGCAAAAAACTACCATGATACCATCCAAATGGAAACTGGAATGCTTATTTATGAACTCCAAATGGAGAACAATGCCTGTGCTTCGTTGCATTCACTAACCTATTAGCAATAAAACCAACACCAAAACCGTGAAATATAATTTTGTTCCTTCCTTCCATAGAGTTTGCTGTCAGTCCTTACAATGCCCTTTTACTCTTGTAGCTCATTGCAGATAATACAAAGGCTAGAAGATTCATCAGACTCAAAACGGCCATCATCCAGTAGAATCGATCCAAATGTCCTTCGTTCAAGTTATCAGGTATCCACCCAGGACTGCCTCCTCTGGCTGTGAACACAGGCACGAGAGAAATGATCAATGAACTCAAGTAATTTCCAACCGAGCCGTTTGCAAAGGAGAATGCCAAGCATAAGCTTCTCATGGCGTCTGGTGCTTCCTCGTAGAAAAACTCATTTAACCCAATCGAGAACACCTCGCCGGCGCCTATCAGGAAGTACTGGGGTCCTTGCCACAGGATGCTCATTGGAACAGCAACTTTACGATGCACTAAACCTTTGGCATGTGCGATCTGTAAGCGATAACTCTCCACCAATGCTGCAGAAACCATGGCGAGCGTGGAGAAAACTAAACTAATCCCCATCCGCTGCAGCGGTGTAATGCCAGTGGCCACACCAGTGAATTTCCTCAATACCGGAACAAAAACTTTTTCATAGACTGGAAGGAGTAAAAGGACAGCAATGACATCAACAATTTGGATAGATGCTGCAGGTATTTCTAAACCGCCGATGTTTTTGTCCATTACCATCGCTTGCTCTACAAATGTTGAAAACATCTGTTCAAGGACTGTAGACCATAATATCATTGTCATCCAATAGGGATCATTCTGATTAAAATCTTTAACTCCTCTACTTGAGTGACAGTACATATTCCCCGTGGATTAAGCATGCCAACAGATTCACAGTCAGATGATATCACTATTGCAGCTTTATCAAAAACCTGCAAGAGAAGAACGTTCACCTGTCAGATTCACAATGTTTGTAGGCTCTATAGCTTTCTTACCAGTATTAATTATCAACTAATGTCACATAGGAGTAAGAACATAAATGAATTCATTAGCGTACTGGAGGAAATATCAGGGTGGATAGGGTGCTACTCAAGTCCATCTGTATGCTCCAATTTTCCTCTTCCGTCGATTGATGAACCTTGCCCAGAAATCTCATAAAGAAGAGAGCAATCGCATGGCAAGTCTTTTTTGAAGTTGCGAGTAGCTGCAACAATGACTTGGCATACTCTTGCAACAGGGCTTCCTCGAGGTTTTTGAAATCTATACATAGTAGAGCCCAAGAGAAAAGCGCCTGCACCCAAAGCAACAAATAGTGCAGCTACGGTAAAACCCCAGAACCAGCCTTCACGGTCTTGCACCCACACAATAATAGTCCCAGAGATCAATGAGGCGGCATTGAGTATAAAATATCGCCAATTGAAGAAAGAGCTCTTTCTGTTTCTTTCCTCTTCATCAGTATGATCGAACTGATCAGCACCAAAGGATACAATACAAGGATATAGCACACCATACCCTAGAGCAACGATGTACAAACCAACGAAAACTACAATGCACCGTGATGATTCTGCACTTGTCCAAGCAAGAGAAACTTGGAGAACTTTAGAGTTCAGTGGAAGTGCTGCTGACAGAACTAGAATCACCATTCCCTAAATCAATAGAACAGGAAAAGGAAGCGTTAAAAAAGTGTGTGGTGAGAAATTTCATCTGAAGTGTTTAATGCACGTGTAATATTACAGCAGCAGCATGACCTGGGATGTTTCTTTCAAAACACCACTATAACTATGTGACCAAAATATAATTTCTCTCTTTCCCCAAAAATAAATATAATTTCTCTCAGCATATAGTTAGGAGTTCAACTTACAGTATTTGCTTAAAAAAAATAAGAGATTGCACGCTTATAGTAATGCTAGACTTGTATTCCCTTTGTATTTTTTTTCTTGGCGCCCGTTAGTTCAAATTTGAGCTAACCAGTGTCAAGAAGAAGGAACGGATGGAGTAAAAGTTATGGATTAAATTTAGCACTCACAATAATAAAGATTGGGCAGAATATCACTACTGTCCAGTAATTCCCCAAATATGAATCAGCTAAGAAAGCTCCAACCAGTGGTGCAAGATAGCTAGTACCCTGCCAAATGGAAACATTTCTTGCAGCGGCGACATTTGCTTCATGCAGAGATTCTGTGAGATAACTGACTAGATTCTTTGTAATTGAAGAAAAGGCCAAATACACGCAGAAAAAACAAACTGTAATAGAACGATTAATTTGCGTTAGATCATGTATTGAACAAAGAACCCAACAAGAAAATATTAACATAAATTGGAACAAAAATAGCAGTTATGTGTCCTACTTTGGTTTTCAGAATAAAGTCTGATTATTTGTTTCATAACATTTGGAGCACTTGCCTAAGGTTAACGAGCAAGCCTTCCAGTTTCCTGTATGTTTTTTGGATGCCGGATGCCTGAAGATACTAACAGATCCATCGCCTGTACATTCTTTTGAATTCTGCATTCCATGGTTAGAAACAATAAGCAGCAGGGATGAGTAAAAAAAAAAAATATTGGTCAAGGTTAGGGGAGAGGGGACTATAGGAAGCACGAAACATGAAAGAGTGCCAAAAATTGATTTTCTTTTAGAAATTACTTGGAAAATTTAAAGAACTCAACAGAGAGGGGCACTAGACACTGGAGGACCTGAGCTCCCCTAGTCCCCACCGTCTCTGTCCGTAGTTACTACGATTGACAGCCCAACCATCTTATTTTGTCACAAAATTAAATATACAATGGACGTACTTTTATGCAATGACAATGACAAATATTTTGTGCCGTCGAAGGAACAAATGTGATGGAAGGTAACAAACGTAATCATTTATAAACTATTCAAAGCACACACTTGCACTTTTTTTTTTTGCGAGTAACACACTTGCACATAAAGAAACCAGTAAGGACACACTTGCACATAAAGAAAGAGGAGTGTCGACGACCTCTCGCGAGTCATCATATTCCAGCAGAGGAAACCTGTAAGATTGGTCTATGGAGTCCATGGCTTCCAGTTCCTCTCCTACAAGTACACAAACACGAGGCAAAGGTTCATATCCTGATATAACAAGAAAAAAAAAGAGTAAATCAATAAGAGAAACTTACGATGCAACTGTTGTTTGGACGTCCCAAAAATTGAAACATTATGACCCTAAGATGATTTTCTTCTTAAAGCACTAAGAGGTAACAACAACAAAAGACGCTCAGCTGAGTTGCTTGATCAGATGATCATTCGAGACTCAAATAAACACAGTTGACTAGTGGAAACGTGTCCGTGACACTTTGAATTTTGGCATTAGGCAATTCCAGGTCAACGATTCTCAGATGCTTGGGTCGTCAACGTCGAGATTCATGTCCTTCACTACACGAAAACACGAGAACAGACGAAAAAAGAAACTCTCCCCCTCTCTTGCAGTTGCAAGCAAGATGTGAACATACCATCCTGGAACCCGCAACAACTATAACGTAGCGAAATCAACAAGAGGATCCAAACAAAGAACCTGATCACGGTTCTAACTATGACTCCCCTCCCACCAGGGGACAGGAGGATTAGGCGCCGCAGTAGGAAGCGGCATGGACAGAGTTGAGCAGGCATCATGAGATAGGGATCCGTAGAGGTGAGAAGACGAACCTGGGTTCCTTGCCGCTTGAAACGGGTGAACCTAAGCAAGTTCTATCCAGGTGAAGCTTTCCTAGTCCGGGTGAAGTTTCCGTTCATGCCTCCCTTATACCGGAAGTAGACTTGGAAAGCGACTTGTGGAAATGGTCATGACCGGTTGAAATGGGCTGCAAAGACAACTAAATATCGTTTGGAGACCAGCCCCAAATGTTTTAAATGCTTCTAGAAAATCACATTCAACTTTGTTGTTTTTAAGGTTTGAAGTTGGTATACAACAGGTAAAGGAAGTAGTACAGTATGACAGCGAGATACGGGTTTATATACACCAAAGCTAAAATTCCAAACTGAATCAAGAGAACCAACAACCAGCTAGAACAGCCATGTTGAGGATTCTCGAACGTGTTGGCTGAGAATCTATTTCTGACTGGAACGTAGGCATTCATAAACAACTTAGTTCTTACACAGCATGGCGATTATACACACTGAAAAAGAAGAAAAGAAAAAGGCGATGCTACCTCCTCATTTGTTAGATCTCCACAGCAGTATGAGAGAACACTGATCTAAAATACGTAGTATACAAAAGAATGCATATCTGCACTTAATCATTACGGTTTCCATGGTGCTGGAGGTGGTGGTGGTGACGGAAACATGGGTGGCACAGCAGAGAACATGGTGTTCTTGTCCACTCCATGTCCTTCACCCGACAATGCTACCAATGCTGCGACTAGACCAGCATTGCCTGCTAACGTTGCTTCAGTGTAGTTGTAGTTCTTGCGGACATCCTTGAATCCGTCATGGCGATCAGGACCAGCAACCATTGCTCCTACAATGATGTTAGGGTTTGGCTTCTTGGTGTCCCTCCACTTCCACCCTCCTTTGCAGCCATAGTGAACACCATTCTTGGGGATGGATGCACCCCGGTGGTGAACATGTTTAGGATAGTGCTTGCCGAATCCAACCACATAGCTCATCTTCAAAGGATTCTTGCCTAAGATGTACTCAATCTGACACACGTAGCAAATTAGTACCCAGCGTTAAAAACTACTGCATGCAACATTGTGATAATATTGTCAACCTACCTGAGTCCTTGCAAAATTGCGAAGAACCTCAACAGAGTAGAAATGGGGACCGCAGTACCACCCAGGGGTATCTGCAGCCTCAAGATAGTCACTGAATACAGAAGCAAGGAATGCAGCATTGACCACATACTGAAGTGGTTGTGGCTTCCCATGATTTAACTGAATCAAACCACCTGTTATGCAAGAAAATTCAGCAAAATGGTCTACTAAAATGGCAGTCATAGAGTGAGAGTTGATGCAGGAATAACCTTTTGTTCTGTTGAAAGACTTAAAGATTGGAAGGTAGGAGCACATGATAATGCTAGTTTGATTGTGGAATGTCCTCAACATCTCTTCATACGGATATCCAGGACTCAAGAAAAGCCTTAACCGGCTCAGAAGAACCTGAAATGCCAGAATAGTACACAAATAACATAAGAGTGATAGGCAAGCCGCAAGCATGACAAAGCTGTTTATTCATACAACAGCAGACAAAAATGCTATTTTTTTCTATCACACAAAAGGGACTTTGTCTGCCATGCAACGAATGTAAAAGTAGGTAACCGGTTCATAATTTTAAGTCCACTGCATAACTATGATCTTATTGTGGAATGTGCAGTGCAGACCTAAACAGTGGAACGTCCAAGATCCGGTACAAGAATATCTATTTAAAACAGGTAACATGAGCGTAACATCGATACTTATTTTCCAAACCCCGTACATCCTAATTAACCCTTTCGGTAAAGTTAGGATGAAAAACCAAAGAGGGCGCTAGACATGCTTAGGCATGTACAGTGCTAGGACGTGGGATTGAGTGAATATTGGACCACTAATATGTTGTGGATAATATCAAAGCATTAACCCTGTCTGCAGCAGATAACATATTGGTACCAACGAAGTTGCTGAGGCTTCCTTCAGATTGTCTAGAATGCAGATTTAATGTTGAAGACTGTTCTTATTCTGACAGGATAACATTGAAAATGTTTCCACATCACTTTTACTATACATAAAAAATATTGAATCCATGCTCTATAATAGGAAACACCCAATAGTTCAACAGTGTTTAATACCTAAAATATGACAGAAAGTTGACCCCCGCTCTAAACTACTACTGGAGTTGAGCATGTTGATATAGTGTGTCGAATATTAATGGTCGACTAGGGCGGTCTTATATTATAATGGTCGGCAACTCAGCCCGTTAGGTGGCATATATACCAGACAAATGCAGGCTATCAAGCATCAAACAAACAAAATGCCAGTAGGTCAAAGTGCGGAATGTTGCTGTAAGGTAATACAGAATTACTACACTTACCTGTGCACCAGTGAGCTTATTGTCCCAGCTGAACACACCATAGTCTGGGGCACCCCAGAAAGCACCAGCATGCTTCGCAAGCTTGGGATTTGTGGCCAGAGTCAAGTATGATGAATTGCCGGTCGCAAGGTACATCCATGAGCTGCTCCACACAAATTCATCCCAGTAGCTGGTTGAATTGTAGAACTTTGCAGCATCTGATCCGCCTGCGCTATACTTCCCGCGCCGATCCCTTGCAAACTGGAAGAGAGTGGTAGCACCATGTACCAGCTTCTGCGAGTAAGCCTTATTGTCCTTGAAGACAATAGACGACGCGGCAAATGCTGCAGCCATTTCAGCAGCAAGATCAGAACAAGCATGGCACTCGACCACTGGACGTGGGTAGTCAATGTCCTCAGGCCTCATCCAACAATAATGATCGTTGGGCTGAGTTGAACCAGGTGATGTTGCACCGCTTCCCACCTGCACCCTCCCCAAACTTTGAATTAGCAATGGCCTGCTATCAAGAACACAACTCTACGTGCATCCCTGTTTGCAATGAATTTTTTACCTGTGCAACAACACGATCGATGCTATCAGCTGTGGAGTTGAAGGTCTTCAAGAAGTAGTCGGCCCCCCACTTAATAATGTCACGGACATGGCCAAGCTCCCCAACAGCCTCGTATTTAGCACTGTACTCAATGACGCTCCAGCTGAGGAGGGTCATCGAGAAGGCAGCTGGGAAGTTGAACTTCACAGCATCTCCGGCGTCGTAGTACCCACCGACGAGGCTTCGCCGGATTGCTGGATCGGAGAGTCCGTCCTTCATGCATGAGTTACCACGCCATGATACATTGTTGTGCTTCGGAAGCTTGCCCGCTGCAGCAAATTTACACAAGATAGATCAAAGAAGTATGACTCGGAATTTTGGAAATCACTCTTCAAAATGCTCGTTGCCATCTTTACAGATCGATCTAAAGGATAAGAGATTTTGGCAGCGCTTGGCTTCTCCAATTCAGGTATTTAACGGAGAGTACCTAGCTAAAACACCTTAAGAAACCGGCGTTCGAAAGCAAAACAAAAAAACCAATGTAAAAACTTCGCTTCCAGAGAACAAACTAAAACATCACGGTAAAAATTCGATCTTTCCTATTCTATCGAGGGAAAACACGGTATGCATGCCATTTCAGAAATCAAACTTTCGCACCCAAATTTCCCAACTGAAGACCTAAATTTCTTAAACGACGATCAAAGACATTATAAAAAAATCCAATCTTTCCACAAAACACCTGAAGAACAGCAAAACCACAAGCAAAGAAGACGAAGGGGAAAAACAGATAAGCGATTAGGAGGCAGGCAGGCGCTCACATCTCTGGGCGTTGAAGAACATGAGCGCCTTGTGCAGCGCGACGGTGTAGTCGTCGGGCGGTGGCGGCGGGCGGTGGTGCGTGGGGATGGCCTTGGCGATCCCCGCGACGACCCCCGCGAACACGACGGCGGCGACGAGCACCCCGACGGTCCAGACGAAGAGCTTGCGGCTGACGACGAGGCAGCCGATGTCGACGTACTTCTTCTTCTTGCGGCCCTGGTCCCCGGGCCCGGCCAGCAGCCAGCTCTGCTGCGTCTCGTCGAGCGTCCGCGACAGCGCCCCCCGGTCGATGTCCAGGTTCCGGCTCCGGTCGTCGTCCGTCGCCGAGTCGTGGCACATCTCCAGCGGCCCGCCCCACGGGTCCCTCCCGTACATACTCATATCGCCCCTCCGCGCCTGACAACGCCCTGCTCACAAGCTCCCCTCCCGAATTAATGCCGCCGCCGATCTACGCCTCCTCCGGGCCGGCAGGCGGAGGGACGCGTTCCGCCGCGCTGGCTAGCGCGGCCGCGGCGCGGGGGAACGGAGGCGAGCTGAGCCGAGCTGGGGGAAGTGGGATGGATTTGCTGCTGGGTGGCCGCCGGCCGGACCGGAGTGGTGGTGGGGAGTGGGATATCAGGGATGGGGACGCATGTCTGCTGTACTTGGGGGCTGTTTGGTACTGTGGCGAACGGGAGTTGGGTGTGGGGACGGCGATGGATGCTTACGGGATAAGCTTGTTTTTTAGCTGCTGATGATCTTGGTCGTCCTCGTCCCATGTTTCGTGTGCATTTGTTTGGTGCAGGGTCATTGTTTTATTGCGGGAGCAGGTGTTTCGCCAGAGGTTTATTCGTTTCAGCACGTCTTATTGTCCTGAATTTCCTTTATTTATGCAATGTTCTAGAATAATTTGACTCCTCCAGAACGTTTCTGTTTCTCAGTTGTTGGGTCCCTGGTGCAGCAATATTAATTCTAAATGACCAATTTCTAAATGACTTTTCATACCCGGCTATACTAGTGCCCACAGCAACAGCACTTCTGATAATTGTTGCCGCCAGTACAGTGAGAACCGATGATAGATTGTCCTGGTAAGGTACTCCATGTCAAAAACTGCACGCAACCAAGTTGATTTTTTAGGAACAATTGGGAGCTCGCAATGGGGTTCGGTGAGCCATGCTTTGGCACCACCTGCAGGGCACATTGCTCTTCCCAGCATCCATCAGCAATCAGCTGGCCACTAATCGGTCATTAGCGCATAATCTGGAAGCGCCTGGACTTCCGTTAGGTGACGCACTGCGCTGGTGAAAAAGCTAAACAAAGCCGATGGAGACCACGCACGAACCACTCTCTGCTATACTACGTTTTAGATCGTTGAGGGTAGATAGATAGACAGATTGATCTGAGACGAGCGATTAGTCTTTTCGTGAAAAGATTTGAGGCGGCGATAAGAGCCTGAGTGGACGGCTCTCTTGCAAGGCAAGGTAAATTGAAACGACCTAACGGGAGGCCGACGCGGCTAAGCAACCACGCATCCGGCTTTCTCGAAATAAAAGGTGCCAGCACTTTGTAGCCTCTGCTTTGCGGGCACTTGCTGCATCCGTTGGTGCGCGGTTTTCGACGTGTTGAGCAGGGCAGAAACCTTCTCACTGAAGCTAAACAAAGTCGGGTGTGATAGATTGATAGCTTTCCAATATGCTCTTTCGATCGTAGCACCATCGACGCTCCAAAGTCATTAGCGCCTCAGACCCTGGTAGTGGCAAACTGGCTATAGCCAAATCGGGCTAGGGTGTTCCGACTCGAGTGCGAGCTACTCATGGTTTCAAGTCTTGTTCTAGAAGCAGATACATTGGTATCGATCGTTACTGATTTTGGTGTAGCTGCAGCTCAGTTCCCCGGTTCCGCAGAAACACGTCGGACGCAGTTGCAAACCGACCCTAATCGCACGCGTCTCCGCCGCTGGCGCCAGTGCGCGCCAGTGTTCCCCACTCCCCAGCTAGCCGGGCAAGAACACGCAATTTGAGCCGGGCTTTCGTTAGGCACAGAGAACCCGTGGATCCGCATGCATGGACGGAGCGGAATGGATAGCTCCTGCGAACAGCTGGACACAGGTGGCGAGGAAGAGGCGGTCCGGCGAGTGAAGCCAGCGTCACGAGCCGCGACAGGGGTTCGCCGCGCGCGGGGACCGCCAGAGTCAAAGGCGCGTCGAGCGAGAGAGCTCGGCGCGTTTGTTCGTGTCTTCACGTGACGTGAAACGCAAAAGGTTGCCGCCCAAGGCGCCCGGCCTGCTGCATTATTCGCGCCTCCCGATTCCGATGGAATAAACAGTGCCGGCAGGTCGAAAAGCTGGTGTGAAACATACGGTGAGAAGAGAATAAGGCCCCGTTTGGAATGGAGGAATTCTTTCTCATTCCTGCAGGAATTGAACTGTTTCCTGTGAAATTCCTGTAAAATTCTTGTGAAATTCCTGCGTTCCAAACGGGGCCTAAACGGATCCAGCTTATGCTTGTGCTGGATCGGTGTGGAAAGCGGGTTTGGTGTGCCGCTGCGTGCGTCGCCTCAAAGACATAGTCGCACCGTTGCCTCCTCTACTATATCGGCTTGTTCCCTTTCTTCTTCCCTGTCTGCAACTCGTCGCCAGGGTGTTCACTTCAGCCCGGTGATGAATGAACTGCATCTCACCGGTCTGCAAAACGGTTTAGCAAAACTGTGCTTAACGTTAACGGTGGTCCTACATCGTCACCACCACCGCACCGAGTAATGAACGTTGAGGAGACGCCATTGTTGCCTGGGGAAGGCTGGCTGGCTGGGCTGCATCCAATCCCGGACCGACGAAATCAGTTCAAGCCCCCTTGGCCGCTCCTCAGGCCGGGTGGGGCTAATTAGCGAGGAATAGCTGCTGCAGGGCCGACATGTGACCGACGACGGCCTGACATGCGATCATGCAAAAAGCCCAAAGTCCAGGTCCATCTATGATGACGGCCCGTTTCCCAGTCAGCGGCGGCCTTCGTTCTCCCCAGTCCCCCAATCCAGCAGTCGTCAAGTCGAATCCCGAGGTGGATCTCGCCGTCATCACCGGCAACCGCCGTCCCTCCTCTCTCTCCCTCGTCTTCTCCGCCTCTCCGGCGAGGTGGCAGCATCATACCACGCCACACCTGGGTTCGATCTGCTCCCGCTCCCGACTCGCCGCTCCTTCCGCGTCCGCTGCCCCTCCCTCCTCCAGGTGATACCAGGCCTCGAAACTCCGGCGCCGCGGATAGAGGGGAAGGGAGATGGACGCCGAGCTTTTGGAGCTGCAGCGGCAGCTGGAGGCGGCGCAGAGCGCGCGGTCCAGCGTGCGCCTGTCGGAGCGGAACGTGGTGGAGCTGGTGCAGAAGCTGCAGGAGCGCGGCATCATCGACTTTGAGCTCCTCCACACCGTCTCCGGGAAGGAGTACATCACATCCGTACGCACGTTCTCGCTGCCTCCCTCTCTCTGTATTCGTAGCCCGCGGCTTTTCTCTCAGCTTTCTTACACAATTCCACCAACCCCACATCTGTTCCTCCTCTGTCTTGATAGAATCCTTTGTAGTGAAGGGATGGCAGCAGCCTCTGATTTGCGTGCGTAGGGGAAAAAATAGTAGTATTTACTTGAACCATTCTTTTGAACCATGTGCACAACATTATAATTATAGTTATCAATGAAGGTATCAAATACATAATGGGGATGTAGGGTGTGCTACGTTCTCATACGACATCATTCACCTCGAGCATCTAAGCGGTGAATTCTTTTAAAGCTTGGACTGAAAGAATTCCTTTGAGTACTGATTCTACTTCAGGATCACCTTAGAGAAAACTGGTTCGATTGGTTCTAGTGTTCACTATACAGAGGGGAAATCTGTTCTCTCTTGCATACGCTCACTATAAAAGCTTTCTTTGAGAGAAAATATCCAGTGCTCATTTTAATGTCTATATCAGGTTAAGATTTCTTGTTGAATTTTTGTCAGAAGTTTCTATAGCTCTTTTTAGTTTAGTTTGGAGCGGTTGCCCAATTGAGAATTCATTACTTTTTAGCTGATCCATGTCAACTATGGTGTGCCAGGATCATTTGAAGCACGAAATTAAGATGGAAATCAAGAAGCGAGGCCGTGCATCCCTGGTTGACTTATCAGATACCCTGGGGGTGGATCTTTACCATGTTGAAAGGCAGTCGCAGAAGGTCGTCTCAGAGGACTCGACTCTTATGCTCATAAATGGCGAGATCATGTCACAATCTTACTGGGACTCTGTGACAGAAGAGATCAATGAGAAGCTGCAGGAGCGCAGCCAGATTGCTTTGGCTGAGATTGCTGCCCAGCTGCATATTGGATCAGAGCTTGTCATCAATATCCTCGAGCCTCGGCTTGGAACTATTGTATGTTTCTCATGTTTTTTCCCTGTAGCAATTGTTCATTTCTTGCTGTTCGTTAGACAACATTTCTTGCTGTTCTTTATCTTAAATTAATTTTTTTTTATGCATCACGCCATTTCAAGGACTATAAATTAGCTGATTGAAATGTATCAGCTCTCAAATTAACCATAGTGTATTTATAGGTACTAGTGCATGTCCTCTGTTTCTTGCTATTTCTGGTGCTATGGATTGAAGTTCGTTGCCATATGTTTCCCAAAATCTAGTGTTTGGTGTAAGAGCATTTGGTTGGCTTCCCCATAACTAACTATAACCATAAGATTGTTAAAATTTCATGTTGGAATATGACATTTTTCAAATTTTACATATTTTGCACTTTGAAAAGAAAGTTTACATATGTTCCACCACTATTATATCCTCCTTCCAGGTGAAAGGACGGCTAGAAGGTGGACAACTATACACTCCAGCATATGTCTCACGAATTACTGCCATGGTCCGTGGTGCTGCGAGGGGTATAACTGTTCCGACAAACTTGCCATCTGTTTGGAACTCCTTGCAGCAACAGCTTCAAGAAATGCATGGTGCTAGCGGAGTTTCTGTGGAAGGTTCATTCTTCCAGTCCATTTTCAATGGTTTGCTGAAAGAAGGTGCTGTGCTGGGATCAGTCCGGGCCGGAGGGCAGTGGACACCAGCTGTAAGATCTGCAATTGTTTGATGTATGTTCTTATAATTCTTAAACTGTTTCTGACATTGTTGTTTTTCTCTTCTCTGTTAGGTTTTTGCTCATGCTCAAAAGGAGAGTGTTGATGCATTTTTCTCACAGGTTGAGACAGTTGTGATTTCATTTTAGTTCCTTCAGTTCAGAGTATGTTAGGACTAGAGTATTTTGAGCTAGCAGCACAACTTGCAGAACTAAACATGTATGAACCAAGACAAGGCCTTAATTCTTCGTGCGTACGGCATTCACATGCACGCCTGCCAGCCACACACACATGTTGTATCTTGTTAGTACCGTTAAGTCTTTAGGTGTAGTATTTTAACACAAATACCTTATTCTGATCACATACTCTGCATTATTGTCATGCATTATCTCCTTTTGTATTTACTTCTCTAATTTGTTTGCAGAACTCTTATATTGGGTATGATGTTCTTCGAAAGCTTGCAATTCCACAGCCGAAACAGTATTTGGAGGTACTTGAGTTGTCATTATGTATCTCTTGTGCCCATTATCTCTTCATTTGCTCATACTGTTTATCTAATTATTTTACATAGGCCCGATATCCAGATGGTATCGCACTGGATGCTGTTTTTGTTCATCATTCTGTAGTTGATATGCTCGATGCTGCTGTGGGTGATGCAATTGAGAGTGGACACTGGTATTGTATCTTTCATATCTCCTCAGTAGTTGATTGCAGGTTTTGCTGCTAGCTGCTACAGGATCCTAACTTGGCAGATACTGGCATATTGCAAAATTAAACCTATCAATTTTCTTTGAATCTCCCCATATGTGCATGATGCTAAACAGTTTTGATTTGAAAGCAAAGGGTTAAACTAATCAAGAGATAACAAGCTCTGCTTCTGGAAACAGAGTAGCAAGTAACTTTATTTCACACTTTGCAGTATTTGACAAAGTTATGTACACTGAAACAGATGTTAATTAACAGACAGTCTCAATAATTTTGAGTAACGCCAATGCCTTTTCGCATTGTTTTTCCTATTTGATTTCAAGGACTCTGTTTTTTCTGCTGGGTCATCTACTTTTGTGGTGTGATGATATACCCCATGTCCTTTCAGGATTGATTCTCTTTCGGTTCTTCCTTCATATATCAGTGGTCTTGATGCAACCAAAATTTTGTCTCTTTGTCCGTCGTTGCAAAGGGCTCTCAAGGTGGGTCTCTTAATGTATTTCAATTTGTAGATTTTTCATGACGACAAAGCGTTTAATTTTTCTTTTGCAGTCTTCTAAAGCAGTGGTATTTGGAGAATCGTGTGTTTTTAGCAATGCGTTTATAAAGGTGGTACCTCAAAGCCGGCTTCATGCCTCGCGATGAGCCTTTTTCCAACTTTCTACTATGTGTTTGTACCGTGCAGATTCTGAATTCATTCGATATGTCGTTTTTTCTGCAAACAATTTCAGAGTATTTTTGACCGGCTTGAGAAAGAGATGGACTCGTTTGGTATTAAACATAATGTTGGTCAAGGAAAGCCCTTGAATATAAATGTGGGCAGTGAACAGAGGACAGGATCTGGTTCAGACACAAAAGATCTTGGTGAGAATGACGTCAGCACTACAGGTGTTTCATCAGACAGAGGGTCAAAGAAGAAAAGGGGGAAAGGTGCAGGGTCTACCAAAGGTGTAACACTTGAAAAGGATGATGACAATGAAGAAAGCATTCCTGTTAAGGGCAAGAAAGGTCATAAGAAAAACAAGGATGCCACTTCAGGCGATGCAAAACATGGTGGTAAAAAATCGTCGGAGAAAATGAAAGAGGAGAATACAAACATCTTTCCTGATGAATTGATCGAGCAAAAGGTTTTGGCTGTTGCTCCTGAGTTAGAAGAACTGGGAGGTGAGAAATTAGACCAAAGATCGACACAATTATTTCTGCTGAGTTGAAGTGCTCTAAAAGATTTTCTAAATTTTTAAATGAATACCAGGCTCTGATGAATCAAATGGCCCCCTTAAATTGTTGTCTTCTCACTTGAGGCCAATGCTTATCGACTCATGGATGAAGAAGCGGAACACTATGCTGTCAGGAAATGCTGAAAGGAGGCGGCGCTTGCTTGATAATATGCAGAAGCAGCTAGACGAGGTAATTAGCTTATTTGTGTCGCGTTAGTTTCTATTTGTACCAACCCTGATATTTCTAATTTTCCTGGGTAGAGGCCTCGGAGTCATTGATCTTGTTCTATATCTGTATCGCCTGTTTTTATGCCACTCATGCTTTGTTCTAACTTCAAGATTATTTTTTCTGCGTCTCTGCACCTTTTTTTATGATATGTGGCCATTTTGATATTATATATTCATATATTTTTTGTTGCGTTCAGGCTGTCCTGGACATGCAACTCTATGAAAAAGGTTTGGATGTATTTGAGGATGATCCTGCGACTTCTGTAAGCTGCTATTGGCATCACTCACAAGATTCCTTTCTTCTCAGTTGGGAGCATTTACTTATGGTTGTCATGATTGTCTGTTTCTGGTTGCAGGGTATCTTACACAGGCATCTGCTAAGAAGTATGGGCGTTCCAATAGTTGACAAAGTTTTGATTACATTGGTAACCTTTATTCTTCTGCTCATGCGCACATGTTTTCCAGCAAATTTGTAATGTAGAAACAGTTTCTACGCTGTATTCTTGTTTGAATTCCACTATTGTGCTCTTTCATTACATGCCATTGCTGCCGTGTAATTTATCTTGTGGGTAGCATACTGCTTTGGCTGTTTTACTTGACTGCTTCTTGTTGGTGTTTATTGTTTGCTGAACTAGAGAAACATAACATAGCTATTTTTTAGCTTCTAGCTCAGTTTTACATTGGAAGTTTCAAGAGCTAGCACTCTGACCACTGCATATACTCTGAACTGAACTACCAATAGGATAAGGACAACAAAATGAAGAATGGAATGGAGGTTGAAGATACGGAAGAAGAGCTTGCTCAATTGACCACTGCTGACCGTTCCTCTCTGGTATAGTTCTACCTTTTCATTTCTCCATGTATGATGCATCATTTTCTGGTATCAATTCTGAACAAAACTGTATTTCATATGATGCATCATTTTCTGGTATCAATTCTGAACAGAAACTTTATTTCATCTAACTTTATTGATTGATATATTTTAAATGTTAAAATAAAATTCTTCAGGCAAAAGATCTTCCTGGTGCTTTGTCATTGAAGGCTCAAGCTTTAGTCGATGCATTGGAGGGAAAGGTTAGAATTTTAGTATGAAATAAAGTTTGTCATATTTATTTGATACTTGGAAGTCCTGAATAACACATCTTTTGCATGGTAGCACCTATTATTAGTTAACGTATCACCAATCTCCAGTCTGCAGTATGAATAGGGAAAAATATCCTCGAAGTAATGAAGTTCTTGAGTGAAGCTTGTGCGTTACTAAGATATTGTCAAGTGTAGAGCCTCAAGGCCAAATCGGCACTTGGCCCTACCTTTGTCTACAAGTTTATTGAGAAATAATACTGTTACACCTTCTGCATGCTAACTAGATGGTAAATTAGCCCTCTTGATGAAGAACCACATAATCCTAGGTTTCGCCTTCTGCATGCTAATTATATTATAAATTAGCCCTCCCAGTTTGATTTCAAGATCCAACATTGAATATGATCCTGCACCAGACTGTCAGGATACAATATGCCGATATTTTAGAAAATAGCGAATCTGTAGTTGGCTGTAGGGTATTGTGCCTATATTATTTAAAATGCTCCATCAAGATGCCGGCACTATTTTGGAGTACCAGGTAGGATGAATGTGAAAAAATATTCAAGCACGAAAGAATCGAATTTGCTCTTAATATACGTACCTCATTACAAAAGCTTGTCTAATTCAAAAGATGGCTTTAGACAATGGTTCAGATGTTGTAAGATCATGCTTATATAAAGTATGGCGTACCTAAATTAAACTAATGTATAAATTACTTCATCAAATATACACATTTTTAAAGCTATGATTCTAATTCTTTATTGTCTAATAAAAATTTATACCAGTGACAAATTGCTATGTCTTGATGTATAAATCAGCTCATTAATGTCAAATATAAACTGGAATTTATGATTGTTTATGCATGTTCTCTGGCAGCGATTTGATTCATTTATGGATGCCTTGAGAGATGTACTAGAGGAAAGGTACTGTTTAATGTTTGCAGTTCCAACTCAACCCACATTTTTCTTAAATATCAAAGTGCTTATTTGTTTTTTGTATTATTGGAGGCAGTGGCTTAGTATTTAAGAAGCTTGATAAAAGATTGGAGAGGACAATGCTGCATTCCTATCGCAAGGTATGTTGTTTGGTTTTCTGTACTGTACAACTGGGTCAAGAGAACTGTCATGAACCCGCTGTTCCTTGTAATCATTCCCAGAACAGGCTTCTAAATTTCAACTGGCTCAGAACCTAAACAAGATCTATTTCATCTGATGCCCTAATTCGTAAGCATGTATATTATTACTCATTAGATATCCACAATTAAAAAATTTGAAAAATCAAATTAAAATTTTAGGAACCCAGAGAAAGTCCGAGCTTTCTGTTTGGATTTTGGTAACTCTGTCGTAGTGAAGTTCTTTTTCTTTGTCCCCTGTTTGTTTGATATTTTCTTTATCTGGCCACATATTAGTTTGGTGAGATTTACTTATATGTTCGATGTTATAATACTACGATCTTTGTATCTTCTTGAATATATACTGTGTTTAGTTCATAATAGTGCAACTTGTGCAAGCACAACAGACTGATAGATACGATGTTGGAGTTCAGACTGCTGGATTGGTTGGGTTCATTGCATGAGTGAAAAAGATGATGTTCTATATATTATGCTGCCATGTACTGAATAAAGAATATGTCATTTGTCTGACATTAGAATTATTTTTATGTTTGAATTTCAATTGCCTTATTTGACGCCTGAAGTTATATATGCAATGAAGGACTTGACAGCGCAAGTATCGTCAGAGAATGATCCAGTTTCCTTTCTCCCAAAAGTTGTTGCCTTACTTTTTCTGCAGGTTTGTTTGATTTTATCTTTTCTCATTTTCTTTCTCGACTTTGTTCTCTACTCTATTGATCTGTGATTCATCCCGTTTTAATTTTTATAGGCATTCAATAAGGCTCTTCAGGCACCGGGAAGGGCAGTTGGTGCTGTTATTACACTGCTGAAGGTAATATACGACAGTATCTGACTTTCATCTGTTTGAAGATATGCTTCATGTATTTGTGGCAGAAATGATATTTTCAACAACAAATTTACGATGGTAGTCTCATGATGTATTTTCTTGGCATTTCGGTCTACAACTCTACATATCATCCTAAATAATTTTGTTTCATAATTCATAACAACAAACTTCATTATTAACTTTATGTTACTTCCCCTAGAAAAGCAGCTAGTAAGATTTTCTTGTCTATACTTCGACTTACCTTTGTTTGCTTGTGAAGTAACAACTAATAAGGCCAAAAACACTACTATGTACTGGTTGCTTCCTGACTTTGCTTGAGAGCACATATATGCAGAGCAGAGTAGGTTCTCACTGTAGATGAGGTGGTACTACCAACATTCCAGAATATAATCTTTTAAACCGTTTGACCTGTTTTATGTGATGCTATGTTATGTATCGTATTAAGATTATATTTCAATGGAAGTGAAATATATTCTGTGGTTGTACAACTGTCATTTCGCAGGATAAGCTGCCAGCTTCAACCTACAAGGTACTGGCTGATTACCACAGCACTACGGTGAAACTTCTAGCACTACAAGCTGCTACTACTGATGTAAGGAAACCTAAAACTGCATTATATCTACTTGATTTATTCTTTGCATTAAAGCAAAAGATGCTATTTTTGCTACAGTTTTTTTCCCCCTCGTCAAACTTGTAGTGCATAATGTAATAAATTTATATCTCCCTTTTTGGGATTTCTTTTCTGTGGCTGCATATACTTGCTTCCTTTACTATTGAGATTATTAGGTGCTCAAGCACCAGTGTGTGTGTGTACATACGCAAATGGGCACCCTAGGCCCTAGCCAGTTAGCACACTTGCAAATATGCAAATGCATGAATAATTTACCGGAACCAGGTGCGAGGTCGCCCTGTTCAGGGCCGCTTGCGTCGTGGGTTCGACCCCCGGCGTGAGCAAGGGTGGTTATCAGCCATTTCAAAAAAAAAAAAAGAAGAAGAAGAAGAAGAAGAATAATTTCCAATGTTCTAGCACACGAATGAGTTTATGAATAAGAACAAATAGTTTACGGCTGCTGTGTTGTGCACTCGCAATCATGCATTTGTTTTTGTGTCTTTGCCCTGCAGGAAGAAGATTGTGCATCCTTTCGGATGCTTGAGAAGAAGGAAGATCTGGAAGAAAGGTTGATGCCAGAATTGAAATCCCTGGTCCTCGGCACAAGCAAAGAATGATAGGCAAAGATTGCATGCGTGCCAGGCCACACTCTTTAGTACATACACAGGGTCATCCTCTGCATTAGAGCCGCTTTTGGATTGTGCTCTTGCAAATTTGGCCCTCTCGAAGCAAACGAATTCATATTTATAAAATAGTGTTCGTTCCTGGTTTTTCACAAAATACAATATAGCATTGTCCATGTTAAATTTAGAAGAAGTCACTAATTTTATTACTGAATCCAAAATACAATATGAAACCAAGTGCCAAAAACCCAAAATGTTTTGCAATTTTAATCAATTTATCTGATCTGGCTCCCTGTTCGTAAGTAAAAGAAAAAAAATTGCAAACCTGCCAGCTAGAAATTAACACTCATTCAACGACAAAACCTGGACAAATTGCAACTTATCTGCTTGCTACACAGTTTGACAATGTAGTGACATTGCATGCAAACGCAGAAAATCTGGTCCAAGCAAGTGAGCAACCTATGTTGGCGTTTCTTTGACCAGCCCAAAGCGTCATCTCTGCTTCTCCGCATATTTCTATCTGATACTGCAAGTAAACATTGTAGAAACGCATACGGTTATATACGCGCGCACTCGCTCATACCATCCCTATGGGCACCTCCGATAACCTGGGCCGATAGATCTTGATAGATTAAGAAATCACCCAAATCTCTCGTTATGGACACATTTATAGCCTACGATCAACTAATAAATAAGCATAGATACGGGCACCTGTGTGGAGTCCTGGATTGATAGTTCCCGCCATAAATGACGTCACCAATTGTGCAACTCGATTCATCATATGTAATATGGTGTCACGAAAAACAATTTTTGTGCTTTGGAATTATCAAACCCGCAGAGCGAGCATAGCTTAACCGGTTTGGTTCTTTATAGTGGAACCAACTCACCCGGGTTCAAGTCTCAGACTCGCACGACTTAATTAGCACGGGTGTTGTATCTTTACGGCTATTTATTCTTTCCGTGAAATGTGACATCCCCGTTGACAGCGAGGCGTTTGTGGTGACTTCGTGAATCTTTAAAAAAAAAATCATCAAACCCTTCAAAAATAGTACTAATTATGTCATTGTCCCGTAGATGTCCATCCCAATCGATATTAGATCTGGGCCCAATTGAAACTAAACATGGAATATCAAGTTGGAACGAGTCAGAAAATGCTCGTCACCATATCCACAATTATTGAACCCGGAATTAAAAGCGGCAGGTCCCGCTCGCTTAACAATGATAGAAATCCTCTGCTCCTAAGTGGGATTGTTATAAGAAGTCATTGCCTCGAACATTTTCTGACTGCACAATCTAACGTTTAGAATATTTTCTGATATAAATCCTCTGCCCGAGAGTGATTATATATTTCTTGACGTTTAGAACATTGACAAGGTCTTTAAAACATAATTTCAACTACCTCGCAAAAAAAAAAAAATTTAACTAATACTTTTTGATATAAATATTTATAAAATATAGTTAAAGTGTAATTTATGAAACCATAACCAATCGAATCTACTCATATCATTGTCACATTCCTAAACTTAACATATAAAGAAACATTTACAATTAAAGTCTAATTTTTTTGACTTCGGACAACCTCAAAACGCCAAGAAATATGAAACCGGAGGGAGTAACTAGCACATTAATCACACATTCTTTTGACAATATTAACTAGGACGACTAATCGAAGGCTTATTCCCTCCGATCCCAAGCAAGCAGACCAGCGTGCACTGATTGGTGGGCGTTATGGAAGTGTTGCGCACTTGGACATTGGCTTAGTTGGACAGGAAGGTCTTAACCCAATTCTTGAGAAATCCCAAAGGTTCCATAACTAGTCAGGTGCAATACGTTTACAGCCAAGTGATGTTTGTGCGACGGTCAAGTTTTCATATGTTAACGGTCTTCTTTTACACCTCGTGTAGAGGTTTCTATCAAAGAACCAGTCGCATAAAACTTAT
This sequence comes from Eragrostis nindensis, assembly GCA_012490785.1. Classification (NCBI taxonomy): domain Eukaryota; kingdom Viridiplantae; phylum Streptophyta; class Magnoliopsida; order Poales; family Poaceae; genus Eragrostis; species Eragrostis nindensis. The sequence goes on from JAAXCT010000955.1 coordinate 245,069, forward strand.
GTTTTCTCCTACCTTTTCGCGTTAATGGTAATCTACACGTTGATCTGGCCTAGATTTGTTTAGTTTTTCATCTCATTCCACTTACTTTTATGTAGTCTTCAACGCCTGCATCATCGCCGTCAGAGGCAGAGACTCCCTATGTTAAGACCAGATGACTAAATGGAGCGCCTGACTTTTCAAGACACGCTTAGGCTCAGCAGGTAGCTAAACGAAGTATTTCTCCAAATGAGTATAAAATTACTTGCATATTTTTTCTCCCATAAAACTGTGACTAAAAATAATCATGCAAAAGCATCCTAATCATGACACAGAATTTACTCTTCTTCAGAACAATTATCCTGCTACCTAGGTTCACAGCCTCCAATCATCACAAATCACCATCATGATTCTGAAATCGCATGAGCCATGAACCAGTCTGTAAAAAAGATGTTTTATTCTCTTAGTGAATAGCATCCAGAACAAGACATCAGTTGCAAGCATAATTTGAGAAGTATAAACAGAACAGCAGAGTTCTCCACCCGAGAGAAAGGTCAGAGACTTTATAGCAGATTTCTTAGGAAAAAATTCAGTCTGCTCTTTTCATGCGCGAGAAAGATCAGAGAAAACCATGCCAGGTCACGCTTGGTTTCTCTCGAGCTAGTGGACCTCTTTTCGTGATTGCTACATACACCTTCCGGCAGCATCATTTTCACTTCACTGTCATCGCACACTAGCTATCAGTCTAACACCAGCGAGCCAACGGCCCAACACAACGACCGTCGACCGTGACAATCTTGCTGTGGCTCCCTGCTCCAGAACCTATTTTGGCTGTTTCTTACCGTGCCATGCATGACAAGTTAAGCTACAGTATTTCCAGCCGCCCTTTTAACCAACCTTGCTTCTAAATCACGAATGATCTGCCGCACACTCCAAAGTATATTTTCTGAAACTCCTGCTGTAGTGCTGTCAGTGTATTTCTCCCAGGGCAAAAGATCCTGCAGAGAGGCATGCCGAAGATGGGCACTACTAATTGTTTAGTCGCCAACTAACTAATCGCTCCCCTTTACGTCCCTTGAATCACACCCCTCATCATCACTGATCCTCCCATCATCACCTTTAAGCCCCCCATGGAAAACAAAGTTTTCTAAGCACCATTCCAAGACCCATAGTGCAGTACAGCATCGTCACTGTACCATCATCAGGGAGCTTGCCGTAGAACAAGGGCTATGTATGCATGTATGTTTCATGACTGCCCGCGTGGCGTCTTCCACAGACAGCGACGAGCCGACGACCCAGTTGTGCCGGGCGTGCTCAGCTAGCGAGCTAATTAAGTGCCCGGAGCTTGGCTTGCTTCCAAGTCAAGTCGTTGCCACCTAGCTCCTCGCCCGGCCCCTCACTCTAAATCCTTGCCATTTCGGCTGCTTTGGTTTGGGTGCACACCCCATCATGAGGAGCATCATGGAATTCGGTTGTGGTGCCGGTGGTTGTTCTGCGCCCGCGAGCTTTTGCTAAGTGTCTGGGCGACCTAAAACCGCACCTCGGGCCGCGAGCTCGGCCGCGGTCCGTGCATGGAGGCAGCGCTTGGATGCTGTGGGAGGATGAGGGGAGTGGCGGTGCTTGGCGTCGTCGTCGCCGTCGTGCTCTCGGCGTGTGTCCGAGCATGCCATGGCATGACGGACAGTCAGGACAGTGAGTATACCGTGCATTACTCACTCGCGTTCGCTTGCTTTCAGATATTGTTTAACTCTCATGCACACTGGGTGGGATATTTCTCTAGTTTCTGGCGAGATATTGTCTCCATGATTTCGTTCGTGAACTTTGAGCTTTTCTGGGCTATGCCTTATTGCTTTGTTGACAATCAGGGAACAGCAATATAAATTCTCTAATTTTAAGTGACTCTTGGTAAATAAAATGAATCATGGCTTGCTTGCAGCTTCTGTGCTTCGTGCGCTGATGGCTCAGTGGCAGAACGCACCGCCGACCTGGGGACAGTCCGACGATCCCTGCGGTGATTCGCCGTGGGAAGGAGTGACATGCGACGGCAGCAAAGTGATCTCCATGTACGTCTTTCTCCAGAAATGAACAAAATTCCATTGCACAAGCACTCTTCTGATCGAGCAGCATACTTTCCATTGTGCAACTCTTTCAGAAAACTGTCCACCATGGGCATCAAAGGAGTTCTAGCTGCTGACATAGGGCAACTGAGTGACCTGCAATCCCTGTATGTAGAATTATTCTGCCAAGCTAGAGTTTTCTTGTTCAGCTTCTGCTCTTGCAACTTGCAGCAGCTAACCCTGACTGAATTTTGGGCGTGCAGGGACTTGTCCTTCAACAAAGATCTTGGCGGCGTGCTCACTCCAACCATAGGAAACTTGAAGCAGCTTACCACCTTGTAAGTTTTTAAATTGTACTGTGTTTTCTTTCTTCCAGGTTTTCAGCCTTCTCCGTTCTGAGATGTTGATATGAACTGCTTGTTTTGCAGGATTCTGGCCGGCTGCAACTTTCATGGTACAATCCCGGATGAGCTAGGGAGTCTGCCAAAGTTGTCCTACATGTAAGGGTTTACCCATTGAATTAGGAGTCAGTCATTCAGATGCTGCTGCGGTTTTGTTAGTCTTTAGGCAAAATATGACATCAACTCTGTTTCAGGGCATTGAACTCTAATCAGTTCTCTGGAAAAATACCAGCTTCGCTGGGAAATCTCTCCAGCCTCTACTGGTTTGATATCGCGGACAATCAACTGAGTGGTCCCTTGCCGATTTCGACAAGTGGTGGAATGGGTCTAGACAAGCTTATCAAAACCAAACACTTGTGGGTCCCATATTTTGATTTAGTAATTTCCTCTATCAGGCAGCCAAAATGGAACGTATCACTAACCAAGCGTCCTGTTTGTTCTTCTAAATGTTTGTCTGCAGTCACTTTAACAAGAACCAATTGTCCGGTGCAATCCCTGACGCTCTCTTCAGCCCTGAGATGACACTAATCCATCTGTGAGTCCATGAACTCTTGGTTCTAGAATTTTCTAAATGTGACAAAACGTACTGAAAACGTGAGATACTTGATGCAGGCTTTTCGATGGAAATAAATTCACCGGGAACATCCCTGAATCTCTTGGGCTTGTTAGTACACTTGAAGTAGTGTAAGTAACCTTTGTCGGAAGGAAGAAAAATTCAGATTAGACTGCCTATTTTTGTTTTGCTTCAAATATTTGGCAAGCACGAATCATACTGAATCATTTCTTTTCGTTGTGTGTTTGTTTGAACAGCCGACTAGACAGAAACTCCCTCTCTGGCCCAGTTCCTTCAAATCTGAACAACCTCACCAAAGTAAATGAACTGTAAGTTGTTCAAGAACTGCATAATAACATTTGCTAGCAGCAGTGTCTTTTTCAAAAGATGCAGTCACACCAAGCACATCATTGATACGTTTCAGCAACTTGGCCAACAACCAGCTCACTGGAACATTGCCAGATCTATCTGGGATGTCTCTTCTCAACTATGTGTAAGCACCACCACTTTCAAAGATTTCTTTCGGTACACATCACTGAACAATCTTGATCCGATATGTTGTTCCGGTTCGCAGTGATCTGAGCAACAACACGTTTGATCCTTCCCCGAGCCCGGCGTGGTTTTGGAGGTTGCCGCAGCTCTCAGCTCTGTGAGTCTCCATTCTGAAACCTTAAAGATTCGCATAATTGGCAATGGAAGCCGAAACATGACGAGGTTGTCTGACGTTCACCTTTCTAGGATTATACAGTCTGGGAGGCTCTACGGCCCTGTGCCAACAAAGCTGTTCGGAAGTCCACAGTTGCAGCAAGTGTAAGCCACTCACCAACCTTCAGACGCAACAGAGAATTTCCGAGATGAATCCAGTCCCTAATGAATTTAAAATGCTCTGCTTGGAACTTGATTTATCTTGCAGGATACTGGACGACAACGCGTTCAACGGCACCCTGGACTTGGGCCGGAGCATCAGCAGCGAGCTGAGCATCGTGAGCTTCAAGGACAACGGCTTCTCCTCCGTCACGGTGACCTCCATCTACAACGGCACCCTGGCGTGAGTCTAATCACACCGCAGCGCAGATGCTGCTGAGTTCAATTAACCCACAACCGAATTACTAGTGACACCTCGTCGATCTTGGTGTTCCTCCGCTGATCAGGCTGGCCGGCAACCCGGTGTGCGACCGTCTGCCCAACACGCCCTACTGCAACGTGACGCAGCGGGCGCTGGCGGCGCCGTACGCGACGAGCCTGGTGAAGTGCTTCTCGGTGACGTGCCCGGCGGGGCAGAGCCTGAGCCCGCAGAGCTGCGCGTGCGCGTACCCGTACGAGGGCGTCCTGTACTTCCGCGCGCCCTTCTTCCGGGACGTGACCAACGGCACCGCGTTCCAGGCGCTGGAGAGCATGCTGTGGACCAAGCTGGGCCTCACCCCGGGCTCCGTCTACCTGCAGAACCCCTTCTTCGACAGCGACTCGTACATGCTGGTGCAGGTCAAGCTCTTCCCCGCCGGCAGCGACGCCTACTTCAACCGCTCCGAGGTCATGCGCATCGGGTTCGACCTCAGCAACCAGACGTTCAAGCCGCCCAAGGAGTTCGGGCCCTACTACTTCATCGCGTCGCCGTACCCGTTCCCAGGTTCGTTGATCTTGAGAGCGTGCTGTTGTTTGAAACAATGTTGACCGGCTTCCATACATGTGTGATGATGATATGCTGAGACCGACGAATGCCGCATGGTTGCAGAGAACGGGTCGTCGTCGAAGAGCAAGGGCGTGATCATCGGCATAGCAGTCGGCTGCGGCGTCCTGGTCGTCGCGCTCGCCGGAGCCGCCGTCTACGCGTTCGTGCAGAGGCGGCGCGCGCAGAAGGCCAAGGAGGAGCTCGGGGGCCCTTTCGGTACTTACAACTTGCTGATAGTCCTCCACAAGCAGGCAGCAGCGAGAGAATCAAGTTGAGTTGTTGCCATCGATCCTCACTGCCTGACAATTAATGTATGCACGCAGCGTCGTGGGCCCGGAGCGAAGAGCGGGGCGGCGCGCCGCGGCTGAAAGGAGCGAGGTGGTTCTCCTACGAGGAGCTGAAGCGGAGCACCAACAACTTCGCCGAGGCAAACGAGCTGGGCTACGGCGGCTACGGCAAGGTGTACCGGGGCATGCTGCCGACGGGGCAGTTCATCGCCATCAAGCGGGCGCAGCAGGGGTCCATGCAGGGCGGGCAGGAGTTCAAGACGGAGATCGAGCTGCTCTCGCGCGTGCACCACAAGAACCTCGTCGGCCTCGTCGGCTTCTGCTTCGAGCAGGGGGAGCAGATCCTCGTCTACGAGTTCATGTCCGGCGGCACGCTGCGCGACAGCCTCTCAGGTAAGAGCGGCCTGCATCTGGACTGGAAGAGGCGGCTCCGGGTGGCGCTCGGCGCGGCGCGCGGGCTCGCCTACCTCCACGAGCTCGCCGACCCGCCCATCATCCACCGGGACGTCAAGTCCAGCAACATCCTCATGGACGAGCATCTCACGGCCAAGGTCGCCGACTTCGGCCTCTCCAAGTTGGTCTCCGACAGCGAGAGGGGACACGTCAGTACCCAAGTCAAAGGAACTCTGGTAACAATTACCTTTCACATTCATACACACGCTGCCACTTACTTCATCGATCTGCCGCTGCCCGCGACGCTTCCAGTTCCAGTGATCTTCCCTTCTTTTCCCTTGCAGGGTTACCTGGATCCTGAATACTACATGTCCCAGCAACTGACCGAGAAGAGCGACGTCTACAGCTTCGGAGTCGTCATGCTTGAACTGATCATCGCGAAGCAGCCTATCGAGAAGGGCAAGTACATCGTTCGCGAGGTGAAGACGGCATTCGACGCCTCCGACGCCGAGTTCTGCGGGATCAAGGGCATGATAGACGCCAGGATCATGAACACCAACCATCTCGCGGCGTTCGGCAAGTTCGTCCAGCTGGCCCTCAAGTGCGTCGACGAGGTAGCTGCAGCCCGGCCGTCGATGAGCGAAGTCGTCAAGGAGATCGAGATGATGCTGCAGAGCGAGGGGCTCAGCAGCGCCTCAACGTCGGCCTCCACATCAGCGACTGAGTTCGATGTCACCAAGGGAGCTCCCCGCCATCCTTACAATGATCCTCTCCCAAAGAAGGACAAGGATGTGAGCACCGACTCGTTTGACTACAGCGGTGGATATTCCTTCCAATCCAAAGTCGAACCAAAGTAGCTGATTTGTGGATTGAGATTCCCTATTCCTCAGCCTTTTTCTTCCCAGCAAGCGGCTTGACGAATCTGTAGAGATATGCATTTTTATTGTACGTGTTCAAGACATTTTACACTAGCGATATTGTATGGTTACATTCTGATGTACGGTTAGAAAAAAGAAACATCATGAACACCTATTTGCCTCTCATGCTACTTACTGGAGGCCAACAAAGAATTCATTGACTAAAAGATGACACCATAAATTTGGTTCCTGGGCAAAGGCTCGGCTCATGTAGCCTCGCTCGGCAATTTCACCCACCTGAACAAGGATCCCTTTGCCTTTACAAGAGTACCGATTTGGCCCCCTTTTTTTCTTTTTTCTTTTTTTTTTTTTTGCGGGCAAAGTTCGGCTAACTCATAGCTCTCGACACTCCCAATCCACTACTGCTCCCGAGCTCACCTCAAAAAGCTCGTCAGCTCTATTTGACCTCCCAGCCCAAATCGAGTAGTCTGGGAGAAGGCGGCAGTAAACGGAGGGTACAGGAACCAACCAAACAAAAAGAAATAGCCTATGAGAGGCAAGTAAGACGAGGTTGACTAAGGTTCCAAACAAAAACAAATAACTCTTGAAAAGATAGCAGTAAGTTGTCAAAGCTAGAACCCAGTCCAAACTGCCCAAATTTCTGGCTTCTAGTTATCACAGAAGACTAGAAGAGTATATGACTTTTTTACTAAAACTTTCAATCATAGAGATCCATATTCGCTCAATATGCAAAAACTCATCCATTTCATTCATGAGCAAAAATGAATCAATGTTACAAGGGAACACACACAAGGTTACAATGGTATAGTGACTTTGTCCATAAAATTAGCTGTCAAAATTTCAGTCATAGATCTTTTTTCACGCCTATTGATCTAGAATGGGTGTCCAACATCCACTGCTTATAATTGGTGTACAGAGTCAAAATGACAAATTGTGAAAAGCATATGAACATTATCAGTGCATCAAAGAGGAAGGGATACCTCTCGGGAGGCTCTATTTGCAGGTAGCTAATGTGAAGTATGAATGAAGACAAAAGTGGCAAACTAAGAACTAGCTTTATTCCGCATGGAATATTCAATCTCTTTTTGTGGCTTCCACCAGGTGAGTAGTATATAAGAAAGAATAGGCCGGCAACAGCTATATATTGTAGAAGAAGCTGATCACGGCAGATAAGCGGGTACATTGAGAAAAGGGCAAAGTACACAAACCATCCATACAGTTGAGGTTCTTTTAGTGCCAAAAGGCTTGCAGGTAAAAGAGGAAGCAAGATTGATTTTTCATGCACTGCAAATAGAAAACAAAGGAAAATATGAAATTAATGAAACAGTATAAACCTATAACAGAAGGGAAAACCTATCAACTTAGCAGTATTACATACCTTGGTACGAGAAGAGGTAGAATGCGAATGAGCTATTCATCAGAGAATAAAGGAAGCCAAGATTACTTGGCGACTTGACTTGCTGAACAAATGAAGGCAAGAAAGCCAGGATGGTAGCAGAAAGACTCATAAGTTTGAGGGGTTTAATCACAAACAATTTCTTCCACTTGATAATAACCGAAGTGCTGCACCAGAAATTTGCAACGTAATCCTCATATATACCTCTCTCAAATGGAGCTAATCGAGAGATAACCTGGTAACAAGACTTCACAAGTTCAGTACTGACAAGCATTGTACTAAGTCTATACATAACCAAGTTTACTGCTGAGATAAGCACCAGCTCAATGAAAACAAATTTCTCTAGGTTGTACAATATGTAATTCAGAATGATGCATGGCTTCCTTGAACATAAAACAGATAGGAGGGCAATCCACCATTACCTGTAAGGCAGCCTCAGAAGAACGCAAAAATGGCCACCAGACGATAGCAAAAGTTCCCAAGACAATGAAAGCAAGTTTCATGACTTCAACAATCGGATATTTTCGTTTGAGGCATTTCCCCAGAAGATGGCTGAAAAAAGCTGGTGCAAAGTACAGGCTCATCTGCGACACATAGTATAGTTGTAAGGAATTTAGCAAAAATTTCATATAATAGAACTTAAATCTATATCCGACAAGCTCTTTGTACCCATGGAGATAAAATGCCCTAGATTTAGCTGTCTGGATTCTGGAAGGGTAATAAAATTGTAGCAAACTATAGTCAAATGTATTGTGTCGACCATCATGGATCTAGTTCTTTTGATCCCATAAACAATTGACAGATTGTAAGGATGCTCACTTCCCACTTGCAATCAGTATCAAGGCTGCCAACGTGAGCTAACTGATAAATCACTCAGCCTCTGTTTAAAATGCGGTAAGGTAAGCTTTTGATTTAGGTGTTTTCCCCTATTTTTCCAATTATTATGTGCGTACCATGCAATGCTTTCCACATTTCTCTATCTTTTAATGTGTATTTGCCAAAAGTATAAATGCTAGGGCCGCCTAGGTGACGTTAGATGACTACGAACCACCCGCCGAGCACCTCCAGCTAAAAACATTTGCATCAAAAATCTAGGAATTCTATTTCACTAACACCTCATGCATACCTCATGATAGCCTAAGCATGCGTAACCATTTATTTCAGGAGAGAGATAAATATGTATCCATATTTTAGCATTGCATCTCCAAGGTCCCCATTGTCACTGGGACCCAATTATCCTAAGGCAAAAAATAAAGTTAACAATTTTGTTGGCCAGCTGATGCAATTTCCAGTTGGATCATGATCCCTGCAGTTGTGCTTATATTTACAACATCTTGCGGAAAGGCTTGGTTTTGCAAAAATAAAATCATTCCATAGGAAGTTTGGCCTTGCACGTACGGTGAGAAAGCTTATGAACTGGCCATGGTATATAATTTTCCGTATATAAGAGGCAAACCTGCTTGTGATTAATTGCAAGACTGAATAGAGCAGCAGCAACGAGCTCATTCCTTGACAAAATACCAGCAATTGCTCCAAGTGTCAGTCCAAGGCTGATGCAGTTGTACTGAAAAAAGAAAACTATCAGGCAACCAAAAAAACTAACTCAATGTAGTCACACATTATTGTCCCACCCCAATCATTAGTTAGTTCAATACCAACCTGAAAATGGCCATGATCGATCAATACTAAACATGGGTTGATCAGGACCATGGCAAGCAGCCACATCCACCCCTCCCGTTTCTCCTCCTCACTAACACCAATCCCACCTTTCATGTACGCCCAAACGAACCACAATGCAGCGGGGAAGAGCACCAGCAGATCCGACGACATCACCGTCCATCGCATCAGCAACTTCCTGAAGGAACCAAACCAAACCAAAGCTTAACCACACATCTATCCAAGCGATTCAGGCCCAGGGAGCTGTAAAATCATGCCAAGCCGCAAGAGCGTACGATTCATGGGACTCGAAGCCGCGGGAGGAGCGAAGGGCGACGGCGTCGGGGAGGGACGAGTTGATTATGCGGCCGTGGAGAAGGCTCTGGTAGGCGGAGAGCGGCGGGTAGTCGAGGCCCCAGTAGGCGAGGTCGTTGTCAGAGGTGTTGCGGTACCAGTCGGAGGACGGGAGGTGGAGGGTGAGCTCCATCCAGTGACGCTGCGCCTCGTAGTCGCCGAACTTGGGCGCCGCGCCCTGGCCGGAGTAGGGGCCGACGGAGACGAGTACGCGGACAAGGAGAGCGGCGAGGGAGATGAGTAGCGCGGTGGGGACGGGCGGCGCCGGGGATTGCCATGGGAGCCGCGCAGCGGCGGGGGACGGATCTGGGTCGATAGCGCGTGGTTTCTTCGGCTTCGCCATTGGCGCGGCCTGTGGATCTCGGAATTGGCTGGCTCGGTTGGGTCGGGGCGATTTGGGTTTTCTGTGCTCCAGCCAGAGCCGTCAAATGGAACCGTGCTGCGAAAGCAAAACCCTTCTAAGAGCAACTCCAACAGCTTACCTAAAACTGGCTACCTAAAAGCAGTTTTTGGTACCTACCTAAAACAGTTTTCTGGGTTTAGGTAGCCTGTGCTTTTTCAGACTACCTAAAACCAGAGTACCTATGTTTCATTTCATTCTTTTTCTCCTACAATGAACATCGATAGTTAATTCAAATGCGATTTTGACATCACAATAGTTCAAACTTTCATGTCTCAGCCACACACACAATTCAAATACATGATTTTCAAATTCAAAAAAAAAAGAGAACATCTAATTAAACATGAAGATACATCACTTTTTCCCATGGAGACACCACAAATGCTCGATAAGATCATCACGAAGTTTGTTATGTTCCTGACATCCTCGATCTCTCGGTGCACCCTCAAGAATCTCTCAATCACATCCTCATCCTTCCGTGGCGTCACCTTCTCTCCAACATTGTCATAGGTGTACTCAACATCCTGACCTCGCTCATCCTCAATGATCATGTTGTGCATGATCACACAAGCAGTTATGATTTGCCACAAAGTCTTCTGGTCCAGAATCGGGCTGGTCCACGAACAATAGCAAACCTCGACTGCAACACACCGAATGCTCGCTCAACATCCTTCCTTGCTCCTTCTTGCATTGCAGCATAGTGTGTATTTTTGTTACCTTGAGGTTTTGAGATTGTCTTCACAAATGTGGACCATGCTGGATATATGCCATCTGCAAGGTAGTAGCCCATGTTGTATTGATGACCATTAACCTCAAAGTTCACTGGAGGAGCCTCACCAGCTGCTAGTCTTGCAAAGAGTGGAGACCTTTGAAGCACATTTAGATCATTGTGAGAACCTGGCATACCAAAGTATGCGTGCCAAATCCAAAGATCCTGCGACGCAACGGCCTCAAGAATGATGGTAGGATTATGACAATGGCCGGTGAATTGACCATGCCATGCGGTAGGGCAGTTCTTCTATCTTCAATGCATGCAATCGATGCTTCCTAGCATCCCCGGGAACCCTCTTGCCTCATTCATTGCCAAAAGACGTGACGTGTCCTGTTCATTAGGAGCCCGCAAGTATTCCTCTCCGAAAAGCTCAATCACAGCTTTCACAAAGTGTCTCAAACTCTCAATGATGGTGCTTTCTGCCATGTTAGCCCAATCATCAAGAGAATCAGCAGGGCTCCCATATGAAATCATACGCAATGCTGCTGCAATCTTCTTCAAGCCGGTGTGGCCAAGAGCCCCAGCTGCATTCCTCCTTTGCTTGAAGTATGGATCATGAGCTTCAACCGCATTTGCAATGCGCAAGAACAATTCTCTTGACATCCTGAACCTTCGCGGGAAAAAACTAGGTGGATACACCGGGTTGTCCCCAAAGTAATCGGCAACAAGCTTCTCATGTCCTTGTTGCCGAGCCCGACGAACAATTTGATGGCCAGCCACCGAACCACCACGTTTCTTCCTCTTCTTGCTGTCGGCATCGGCGATGATAATGGCTGCCGCTGTCGTCTCATCATCGTCATCGGAACTCGAATCATCAAAGAACATTTTCATAATAAAATGACTCATCAAGCGACGATCTGAAAAAAAAATGCTCCAATCATATTATGAAAATCAAGCCGTAGTAGTACCTCAATTAAAATGAGTAGCAGTAGCAGCAAGTAGTAGCTCAATCAAAATGAAACAAACAGTTGAGCTACAGATTTTTTTTTTGCCAGCTATCAAAGTCCTTAAACAGTGGGACATTTCTCTCAACACTTGCACAGCCTAAACCATCTGCAAGCAAGCAAGCAACTGTTTTTCGTGCAAGCAAGTAGCGAGTTGTTGTACAAGATTGTGACAAGTAAGCAACTAGTAACAGGAGAAGCATGTTGGAATTAACTCAAATCAGAACGCAAGGAGTAGCATCAGCATCAGTTCATATGATGGCTCCAGACAATTAATTTAATCAGTTGAGTAACTGAACTGAACGCATTGAACTGAAATGATTGAGTATTGCAATCAGAGCGCACAATCAAGCAGACATGCAGCAAGCACGAAGATAGCAAGCAACAAGCAGGCAGCAAGCAATGCTTTCGCGCACGGACGCCCGCAGCAGCGCAAGCAAAGAAGCAAGCACGCAGGCAAAGCAGCAGTGCAGTGCGACGCGTACGAGAGAGAGGAGAGCTGCGGGGCAGACCTCAGGTCGGAGCAGACGGGCAGATGGCGTCGTGGAGGCTGGGTCGAAGTGAGCCGCGTCAGAGCGGAGCGGACTGCTCGTAGTGGCCGGGGCGGAGCGGATGACTTCGTGGTGACTTCCTCTGCGTAGATCTGAAGGGGCACTTCTTCCCTGGGCTGCCACTCGGCTTCCCGGTCGCGGCTGGGCGCCGGCGGGGAGGGGCGGCGTGGGAAGGACCGAGACAGCGGCGGAATGTGGATGCGGCGGCGGAGGCCCCAAATCGATCGGGATTTCGATGGGATTCGAAGAAGGGGAGGCGGTGGAGGGTGTTGGGGCGGAGGGACGGGCTTGGGCTCGCCCGCCGGCGGCGGCGGCGCGCCGGGCGGGAGTCGGCAGGCGGCTGCGCGGGAGACGAAATGTCTCTCCCGCCAGTGGAAACGGTGGATAGGTACGCAGGAGCGGCTGCTCTTCTTTGGGTATTCGATTGGATGATTTTGGTAGTTACCAAAAAATTTTAGGTATTGGTATCTATATAGGTACTCTGTTGGAGGAGTTTTGACTATCTAAAAATCTGTTTTTAGGTATTAGTACCCATATAGGTAAGCTGTTGGAGTTGCTCTAATGTTTTGACAATATCTGCTTTGAGCATATATTTTTTTATATAAAAAACCTTCTAATATTTTTTTATATTAAAAAAATCTGCTTTGAGTCATATACTTATTTTTTTGCGATTAATATACTTATGCTTTTAGCAATCTTAAGATTGCAGGAGTATGTGATTTTTTATACCCCATTCGAAAAAAATGTGATATTTTATGCCCGCTACTATTGGAAACTTTTTCAAACTTGTAGTCACTCAAAACTCGAACTTCAAACAAGTTTTTAAAAGTTTTTTTAATATTTACTCTATTGAATAAAGTGCATCCTACGACTATTTCAGGAATTCTTATTTGTATTATAAACTCTTAATAGATTTTGGGTCTCTAAACTATTGCGAGGTTCTCATCTAAATCCATAAACTCTAAAAAGAAAATTTAGGTCCATAAACTATTTCAGAGTTCTCATCTGAATCCTCGAAACCAAAACTTTTTTTACTGCTGCTCTAAGTCGCCACCGCCACCTCCGGCCACCAACGCCGCCAAGATGCTTATTTACTTGTTGTCCTCAAATCGAGCACCAGACAATTGTCCAATTGTCGTCGACTACTACATACCCGCCATTGTACATCACCCTAGGCTACATTCTTTACCTAACCGCGTCGTCGAATGCCTGAAAAAGAATATTGATGTTGTGCTCATCAAGTTTTGTGTCTTCGATATTCTTGACTGAACCAATTGGGGCGGCCGATATTAGCTGAAACTTGTCATCATTAGTCGGGTGCAAGCCTCATTTTGAATAGCTATTTAGCCGCTATACAAGATTAGAAATTAAATCTTTATTTTGATAGTTTATGGACATAGATGAAAACTCTGAAAATTTCATAGACCCAAATGAAAATTTCATAATAGTTTAAGAACGTGGGATGCACTTACCCCATTCTTTTCATTAACCGTTGAATAATCATTGTTACCATTATACTTATTAACCTTATATTCTATAGTTACGACATTACCTTGGATTATATATTGTTGTAAGAATTTGCATCGTGGGTGTAAACACGTGTCCACAATGTGAGGCACGATAACAATATGGCTGCCAAATATAACATGTTAGACCAACCATCGGCAATTTTAATAAAATACACCTAAACTCTTCCATGTCTAATACAATATCATCTAAGTTATGTATACAACTAAACTCTTTCATGTCTATTAAATGATCATCTAAGTTCACGTGTATATTTCATCCTTGTATCCAGTGGCGCATCAGAGCACCCAGACATACATTAGGGGGGGGGGGGGGGGGGGGGGGGGGGGGGGGGGGGGGGGGGGGGGGCAGTGGCATTCAATGTGGATTGTGGAGTGTGAAGCAAAAAAGTGTAGCAATTTTGTACATGTTTAAGATCTGGATTACTAAAATGATTTGAATTGTGCACCAGAGTATTGACAAATATTATTCAGCTTGGGGGGGGGGGGGGGGGGGGGGGGGCATGATCCCCGTTGGCCTTCACATGCCTTCGCTAGTGCTTGTATCTATTGGAAGCATGATACCGCCACATCATGTCCAGGCGTGTTTGATCGCCAGTCATAACTCGTCAAGCCACATCCGCCTTCGCTAAAATGTAACGTTGATTTCTACCTCCTCACTCATTCGCACTTCGTTTCTGTGGCCGCCATCGCTCTTGGCTGAAAATCAAGCACTGCCAGTTTTCATGTGGCCACCACACTCGCTGGATAGCAAGTGATGGCGGCAATCTAAACACGCCTGCAATGCTGCATGTATAGTAACACAAAAGATGCGATGAAAGAAAAAAAAGTAAAAGATGGTGTGACGCCACAACTGTTTCTAGTGCGACATGTATAAGCCGTCACGGCAATCAAAACAAAGGCTTGCAATGTTGTTATTGCTTTGGCGTAGTGTGTACGGTGGTGTACAAAAAACATCTCATAACTTTTCCGTGATTAAACCACTTAGTTATAGCTCCTTAAATTTTCATCATTTAACTTAGTTGTTGGATTATTGGCATAAACAGTCACGTGGCGAATGCAACAAATAAAGCGAAAAGTATACATAATGCAAGAAAATAGAATCACCACATAATCTACTTGTGAAACACATACACCTTAAAATCCTAAAAAGGCTTTTGACTCCCATAAATTTCAATCATAGTATCAAAATAGCATAAATTATTCTCCTATCCGTCTATGTTGTGGGGTTATGGTATCTTTGTAGTTAAGTGGTTTTGGTAAATATAAAATAGAATATATATGTGTTATACGTATGTTGTTATATATTTACAATATGCAAGTCCAACCAGAATCGGAAGGTACTTCAGATTATTTCACTTGCTCGATGAAATATAATTTTTTGTTAAAAATATTTGTTGTAATTGTCTTCAGTCCCCGCGTAATGGCCGAAGGCATATGCATCTTTTTTTTTCACGTGCCATCCTTTTTAACCCGCTGTATGTACTGTTCGCCCCACGACGAAACTGGAGGGGGCCCTTCTACGAAAAACCTCCGCCCCACCATTGTGCTGGGCCTGCCGCTGGGTGCGCCTCCCCGTGCAACTGGTTTCTGGTGGTGGTGGGCGTCGTCGTCCTCTTTGCGCACCAGGTTCTCTCACACACCTCCACCTCCCTCTCCATCCCTCCCCGCGCCCCCTCTCTCTCTCTCTCTCTCTCTCCTCCCCGCCGCCCGCGATCGACAGCAAAAGGCGACCATCCTGCCCAGATTTTTTCCCTCTCCCCACCCTCACCTCCCCGCCAAAAAGCCAGCAGACCTCGCGCCGCGCCGATCGCGCCGCCGCGGCCTCCGCGCCCCGCCCAGGTACGCACGCGCCTCCCTCTCCCCTAGTCCTCTCGTCCAATCCAGCCTTATCAGGTCGAGCCCGTGCCGTGTCGATTGCTCGCCGCCGCCGGGTTCGTTCCTTGCCGTGGCGATCGTTTCCGCCGGCGCGAGCCCGATCGGACTCGGCCCGGCGAGATGGAAGATGACCGGGCGACCGGCGGTGGCGCGCCGCGCCGCGCGCGAGCTCTGGCGAGCTGGGGGTTACTTAGGGTTTATGATCGCGTCGTGCTTGGGGACCCGGGCGAGTTTGGTCGACCCACGTGCTCATGGATTGCGATGGTGTTGAATGTGTGCCGGTGGTACCAAAAGTGATGGGAGATTTGGTTTGGTGGGATAGGATTAATTTGGGATGCGTACAGGAGAATTGTTAGGTATTGTGAGATAGCTGCAATCATCTGCGTTGGCCCTTCCTCGCGGAATAGTTGCCTGCCCCCATAGGATTTGTCTCATTCCAGCGTTGAGGATTTTTCAGGGCTTAAGCATGTGCCTGTCCTGTGAACTAATAGGACATGTGCATACTGTGTGCATTAAGATGGCACACAGTTCAAATGTTGGGATTGATGGTGTTTTCGTTTGGAATTATGAGGATAAGAAGTGCCGATTGCTTTATGTACTGCCTTCTTTGGTAGTAGTAAGAGGGTCTGAGGCAGTGCCACCGCATCAGGACATCATTATGGCATCATGTTCTCCCTAGGATTCTGCACGTGGGTGCACCGTGTGGGAAATGTAGTTTCTAGCTTCAAAGTATTAACTCAATGAGACCTTGGAGCTGCCTAAAATATTTTGTGCCTTCTGTTGCATAATTGCAATGTGATCGAACTGTGTTTGCCGAATTATGCCTCATCTAAGACCAATGCCCTGGTTCTCTTAAGTCCATTATCATCTATGTATGGTATAATGAACATGGTGCTACTCTTCCATCTATGTGGCAACTCTGTTTTATTGTGAAAAAAAAAATCTGAGAAAGCAAGGTGAAGGAGGGTGACCATATATTAGGTTTTGGCCACCGGTATTCAATTGCAACTGAATAATTGTTGCCAACTCATTTCATAATTCTACTGTCTCCTGTTTTCCTGAATGTTTGTTCCGCATGATATATTGTTTTATTGCAAGCTGTGTCTCTTGGCTGTTGCATTGCATTTATTTTCATTTGACCTACTTTTCTGTTACCTTCTTTAATTTTCTTTTTGCAACCATCTGCAGAGTAATGGATCTGTGCTCTTAGCGAGGTTACTGTACAAAGGTACCAACAAGCAATTTATGGGAAGGAAACAAAGCCTGTGCACTATTCTAAATGAGGAAGTTTAATCTGATGCAGTCTCAAAACAGCAGCGTGTTTGGAGCAATGTCCTCCTCTATACCTATTCTGCCAAATACTATTAAAGAGAGCTTCCCGAGGCCACGTAATCCCCAGCATATTCCGATGTCAAGGCAACTGCCAGATGATTCTATACCCCTGCGTCATGGTACAATTCAGTCTGGTACTTTGCACCCAAGAGCCGGTGTCATCGGGTCATCCTATTCAGGCTACTGTGCTAGTCCACATGATTCTGTGTCTAACTTCGAGAGGCAGTCTATTGTCACTTCCTTTAGTTCTCAGTCATCCAATGTTGAAGTATTTCAGTCTCTGTCTAATAATACCCCAGGCACACAAACTGAGGCAGCCTGGTTCCCATCTTCTGTGGATGTTTTACCGGGTTACATCGATAATATGTCTGCTCCTGTTAATCAGATCCAGAATGGCAGTTCTGCTATGGCATCCGATGAGGTTGCTAATCAAAATCAATGGTGGTCGGATATTATGAATGATGATTGGAAAGATATTCTAGATGCAACAGCTACTGATTCCCAGCCAAAGGTATGCAGTAGCAATACCATAATGAGTGAACTTGTTGGTCTATCTTTATTCTGGTAGTATAGAAGTAATCCTTTCATTTAGATTGTAACATATTAGAAAATGCTTTGAGAATTGCAGAAGTTCTTCTGTCTGCAAAATCTATTGTAATCTGGTATGTAAGTGTGAAGATTATATGTTATTTAGTTTTTTTGTTTTTCACATAATGCTGTGACAAACTTCTGTTATCAAGTGAGTTCAGTTTTCTCGCTTGCCATTTAGTCCATGGAGGAATGTACATGTAACTGGATATAGCCCTTTAGTTTATAAACATTCATACCGTTTCTTTCGTTCAATTGATGGTGTGAAGCACAACAATGATTCCATGTACATTGGTTTGAATAGCGTATGTGAGAACATATCTGGTGTTACAAGCGGGTTAGGTGTTACCGTGTTACCAACTTCAATAACGCCTCAAATATGCAACGAAAAATTGCAACAAAAATATGAATGGATAATGCATGCAACGATCTACAATTCATATTTTTGTTTGAGGTGCAACCGAAGCTCGTACAAGAAGATACAAAAAAGAGAAATCAGACGTTGAATAGTAACGGGTTGCGGGTTCGTGATGAACAGTTGCAACCCGCACTATTCACAGTCTGATTTCTCTTTTTTGTATCTTCTTGCACGAGCTTCGGTTGCACCTCAACCAAAAATATGAATTGTAGATCGTTGCATGAGCTATCCATTCATATTTTTGTTGCAATTTTTCGTTGCATTTTTACGGTGCTACAGTGATCGGTAACACGGTAACACCTGAAGGTGCCGTAACACCAGATATGTTCTCTAGCGTATGTATGCTGTTAGATTGACTGCCGAGCTATTATGTAGAACTGTTCATGCTATTATAATGATATAAGTTGTTGTTGGCCTGCCAGTGTTGTTGGTGCACCTTTCTGTTGGCACAAAATAAACTTTGAAGGTCCTATTTATTTTAAGATAGTTGTAGCACCTCAGTTCTTTCATGACTATTCTCAGTTTTGTTATAGAACATGGTCCAACCTTCCAACTCAGCTGCATCACAACCTGCTGTGAACCAATCGGCGTCATCCCTTAGTGGGGAGATTTGTCCTGTTGCTAGTCCTCCCAATAGCAGCAATACCTCTGCAGCTAAACAACGGATGAGGTGGACCCCAGAACTTCATGAATGCTTTGTAGATGCTGTAAATCAGCTTGGTGGTAGCGAAAGTATGTTTACTGGGCTGTCAATTTCTCATCTCAGTGATCTTTTTAAGTTGTGATCCTATATGGCATCATCTAATGCCTGTATTTTTTTTGTTCTGTCTCATACCTATTCAGAAGCTACTCCTAAGGGCGTGCTTAAGCTTATGAAAGTTGATGGTTTGACAATATATCATGTCAAAAGCCATCTGCAGGTCTGCTGTTTAGCTTTGTAAGAAGTTTCTTTCCAAAAGGAGATGTTTCTGTTCTCACCTTTACGGTTTTGCGTTGCAGAAATACCGCACAGCTCGCTATAAGCCAGACCTGTCTGAAGGTTTGTTTCAGTTGAACTCTTCCATGTATAATCTTTACATTGTTGAGTAATTTTGAATCGCTGGGATGGGGGGTTATATACACCCTTCCACCGTTTTGTGGTACGGTAATCATGCGCAGAGGGAATCTTTGTTGCAATGCGCAAATAACATGCATGCATGCACCTGTATTTTGTTAGTGTGAACTATTAGTTTAACCTAACATTTCATAAACGATTATGCAGGCACATCTGAAAAAACAACAACGACTGAAGAGCTGTCCCTGGACCTGAAAACGTGAGTGGATTATCATTTTCCACTGTATCTTTTCTTCTAATGTTTGGCACACTATTCGACTATTCATCTCCATTGGTAATAACTGGTTATGTTACTGTTCTATTCAACATGTGAAACTAAGATCTGGAGTTTAGTGACAATTGTGATGACAGTTGGTAGTGCTGACTGGCATTGCCTTGAGAGAAAGTTAAGATATATGCTTACGATTTACTTATAGGCATGTTTTTTACTTGGAAACATGAAGGATTACTGCAAAGTAGGCACACACTTGAACTTGGAGAATTGGTTCCATGTATATTTCAAATAGAGTAGAGTGAAAAAGATGAAAAATTTAGTTCATTACCAAGAGCATTGCTGTCAAATTCCCGCCTCTTGTTTTGGAACTGTGATATGCATAGTGAACCCATTATGTGTTCATTTCTTTTGAAACATAGATTCTGATTTTGCGAGGCTCATATGTCAGATTTCATGTCAGTCACTTCATTAATGCCCCTGCATGATTTTGGGTTTCTCATGTAGGAGCATGGATCTTACTGAAGCACTGCGCCTTCAAATGGAAGTTCAGAAGCGGCTTCATGAACAGCTTGAGGTATTAGTTCTCATTTTCGTTTTGGTTTGGTTCTAGGTCTAATATTTTCCCGGAAAAAGGGTGGCTTGCCACATTTTGTACATATGCACTTGTTTATAGTTGTCACAACTATGAGTGTAGTGATATCAGTGCAATGAAATCCATTTAATCCGAACTCCGTTCGTATTTCTATTGCAGATTCAGCGGAAATTGCAGTTGAGGATTGAAGAACAAGGAAAGTATCTGCAGATGATGTTTGAAAAGCAGTGTAGATCCAGTACACTGAAGGTGCAAGATCCATCCTTAGATACAGCAACTGATCTGAGCCACTCTGCACACAAGGATAGTGATGCAGTCGCGGACCAAAATAGAACTGGAGACAAGCCTGATATTGGAGAACAGGAAAAAGGTTTGGCCCATATAGGTGTCAAACAGAAACTTGCAGAAACCGACCCTGATTCGCAAGAAACTGCAACTCATGGCTCTAAGATTGCCCAAGAGAAGCGTCGGAAGCTGCAAGATAGTTAATGCATCAGTTACATAACTCAGATTGCTTGGTCAAAATTTGTACCAGCTGTGTCAAATTCTAGTACTGATCCGTTAATCTATTGAGTCGAACAGCCTTAGCTATTTAAAGGAACCTGAAGAAGAGGAAAAGAATCTTCTGGTAGCCGTGTGTATAACTCATTAGTAATAAGAATTATATCCGAATTATGAGAGAAAAGGTTTTGCGATGGCTAAC
The DNA here is from genome assembly GCA_012490785.1 of Eragrostis nindensis. Classification (NCBI taxonomy): domain Eukaryota; kingdom Viridiplantae; phylum Streptophyta; class Magnoliopsida; order Poales; family Poaceae; genus Eragrostis; species Eragrostis nindensis. The sequence continues at coordinate 265,721 of JAAXCT010000955.1, forward strand.
GTTTTGAAACACATTTCCTTTTTCCCTTCTTTTTCGTTTACATGGGTGGTAGATTGGTGGAGGTGTAACCAAGTCACTGGCGCCAATGGTCAGGAACTGATTGAAATATACTACCTCCGATTTTGTTTTGATGTCGTTCAGACACAAAAGTTAGTGCAAATTTGCACTAAACACCATGTCCTAACGACATCAAAATAAAAATGGAGGGAGTATGTCCTTGTGGGTTCGATGGTGCTAGGAAAAAAACAAAATCGCCATATAATTAGCAGCTGGGTCCTATCAGTCCACCACCCTAATTCAAGAGCCACGGACTAACGGTTCGCTGGGCTTTTTTTTTTTTTGACTCCTTTCGCTGGCTAAAATTAGTTCTTAGGGGGTGGGTGTTCGTTTCTTTGGGCCTGTCAGATTAAAGATAATCTTGCCATTTAGGAATATTTTTATTAGTTTAATGATAAAACTTTTTTGACAGATAGGTGCTAATTTGCGAGATGAATCTAATGAGCCTAATTGTTAGAAACCCTCAACTAGTTGTTACTCCATAAGGCAAACCCAGCTAACTTAGACTAAAAGCAGTCGATCAGTGACAAAAGACAAAATTACTCCCAACTAACAATTAGTACGTGATCCAAACAAACCTCCGGCTCTTCGAGTAATTGTTAGTTCCAACATAACCCGTCTCAGTCCCTAGGTTTTGCCTTCGATTTTAGATTAGCGGTGGAGACTAATAATTTGTAAACATGCGTCATCAATGAAACTGAGATGTGTAACAATTTTCTTTAGCTCCAGTAATTGGAATACTTAAATTGGTAACTACATTTGGCCTTAGCAAGTTAAAGAATGTTTTTTATGGTCTAATTCTAAAATGTTGATGTTCTTTAGATAGTTACCCCCTCTGTAGTATTTGTACAACTAATATCTAATACGGGCTACAACTAATATCTAATACGGAGTATGTAATAACTAAACAGTAGGGCAAATGCCCCTCCCTCACACACCCACAAAATCAAGAACTAAAATAAATCTAAGAAAGTTAATTATTTTCCCCTTTCATTGACAAGTGAAATGACTCTATAAGCATTAATTTAAGTTTACTTGTTCATTGTGACCGGTTCTCAACGAGTTGAAGAAATGTAAGAGAATAGCACCTTGTTCTCAACTAGATGGATTGCTAGCATTGTTGTATGGCAATTGGGACATGTAGTGATAGTGCTTGTAAATTCAGCATTGCATGAGTTCATTTATAACCTTAATGTTATTTTTATGAATGAATATATTTTAAAAGTAGTTAAGGATCGAGTGGGTCTATTGTGCATAACAAGAATAAAAAATTATTCATTTGTTTATGACACCTCTATTCATGCGTCGATGATGTGTATTAGTGGTATCATTTGTATTCAGTAATTTTAGTTACAAATATTTACAATAAATATATACTTTGTGTCCTAACCCTGTATAGTATACCTTCAGGTTTATTATCGTGCGAACAAAATGTACTTATTTTTGTCATTAACCTTAGTTATGCATTTACTTTACTGTGCAATGTATCACCAATCTAGCAAATTTAAAGATTAATTTCGAGGGTGAGGTAATATCACTTTCATCATGTCCAGGTACAAAGCCTTAATTAACGTTAATAAATGGCATAATTTATAGCCGTAACAGATTAGTACATACAGATTTTACAGTTCAAAATATAAGTATTCCATTGAGATTAGTAGCTTATAACACTACATAAACAGCTCTAAAAAGTAGTTGATTATATGTTCCATTTAGCCAATTCCCCAACCTAAAGAAGTGAAAAATTAGGAGAGCAAATGCAAGCAGTGGAACAAGATTATAAGTAGGAATCAAACGAACTACTAGCGAGATCCACAGGCCGCCTAAGTATAACATCTGGAACTCAACCGCCTAAGTATACATTTGGCTCTGTCCTAAACTCCCTTATCTGATTGGTGTAAAGTGCCACATAGGATATGTATGCAGCAGTGGCGGAGCTTAGTGAGGGCCAAGGATGGCCATGCGCCCCCCCCCCCCCCCTCCCCCACCCACCCTTTCTTTTTCCATTTTCGTCGAAGCTCCGGGCATGCAGTACAGTTTCTTTTGGCCAAAATGCTGGGCAGGTGGGGGGGGGGGGGGGGGGGGGGGGCATGGCCCTGTTTAGCCTACATCAAGCTCCATCGGTGCCTACTAACATCAGAGTAGATATATGTTTCTTCTGTATTTAAAGATGGAGGCATATGTGCCTACATTCCCCCAATCATGTGCCAAACCAGAACTAGAAATCGCTTACAGCAACATGTCAAAACTGTACCCATTAATACCCATCTCTCATTCTCGCATCACGCCAAGGACATATTTTTATTGTGTTCTTCATCTTAATTTTAACCGTGATATCGCTTTTCATTGTTATGTACAATATATCTTCAACACAATGTATTAGTAGTCCCTTATGGATGAAAAGTGCTTAGAGGCCATGTAAAACTCCATTAGTGATCATCAGATCTCCAGCCTTTCATAGTTTGAGCTATATGTGCATGGATCAACTTGGTTTGTCCATGAATACAAGAAGAAGATCCATAGTTAAGGCAACTAAGTGATGGGTGGCATTACGAAAGGTTAATTACTTACCACAACAGGGCCACTAAATACATTTGGGGATGGATGTATTATACGATGTATCCGACCACACGCACCACTAGTCCACTAGCCACATATTTCTGGCGCATCCTCTTGCTTTTAATCACTGTTGCTTCTTATCGATCAGTTTTATGTGGGATCAATATTTAACCTAGGGTCACTCAAAGGAAGAAAGGGTGTGGGTCTAGTGACAGTGAGAGCTTTTAATCCAGTCACCAGGGCACCATATCAAGGCTCTACCTTTTTTAAGTACATATAATCATAATTATAGTTAATTGCTATAACCCCGTGCAGCATCTAAGAGATAAACGGCTCGATGCTTTCCGATCGCGCTTATTCGAAGAAATCGTCTACCTTTAACACCCTTTGCATCTGATGAAAGGCTGATTCAAGTAGACCGATTCAAGTAGTTTGCTCCTATGTGACCCAAACAAAAGGACAGAACATAGTTGCTCTAAGAACCGAACGTAGAACACATCAGCAAAGGAGCTGATGTGTTCTACGTTCGGTTCTTAGAGCAACTATGTTCTGTCCTTTTGTTTGGGTCACATAGGAGCAAACTACTTGAATCGGTTTACTGATCGCTTTTCAGTAGCTGAGAGGCTACATCTTTGTAGGGAGTCTCCTAACGCAGTGTACTCTGGTTGAATCTCAAAAAAAGAAACGCAGTGTACTCTGGTTACTCTGTTAAATGAATACGAGTACCCTTTAAATAAAAAGCAATGCGTGCACTAGTATCTCAGTGAACCAACCAAGCATAAAACAGGAGCAGCCTGCCATCCTCAGGCTCATGCAAATCTTGCTAAGGGCAGCAACCAAAATAGAGCTCTGGAGGCCCTGTCACGAGTCTCAAAAACATCCAAAATATGAAACGGAATACAAATTAGTATAGTAATTTTGGAGGCTTCCTGTCACACCGAGTCGCAAACAAAACATGCTGAAGAATGACACAATGAGCACAATACCCGGACACTCAAATAGAACAGCTGTCAGCCTCGTTTTTGTAACTGATGAGTTTCTAACATTATAATATACTTTCCATCAACATAATATTCAGTAGAACAATCAATGTGCAACAACCAAGAACAAAGAATTTGAATTTAGCCTGTGTATGTCCTTATTGACAGAAGGACAAAGCAAGAGGGGTCAAAAAAATTAACAAAAAAAGAATCAACCTGCACTGATGAGGTAGAAGGCACCAATTTCAATTAGAGGTGCCACAATCCACCACCAATCATCCTGTCCCGTAATCTAGACGGCGAGTGTGATGCTCCCTCTTACCTGAAGCCTCATCACCACTCATCATCGTTTTCTACTGCATTATACTTCAATCTTAACACTAATTTCACTAACTGCAGAAAAAACCATCCTCGAGCTCACTAATTTAATGAACAGATGGTACTGGATCTACTCTGTCAAAATTGATGGCTAATAACTGCTTCTCAGCGTTCTTTTGTCAACCGAAGTGCGCGTCCTCTTGGTATATAGTACAGCAGCAGTAGACGTAATAATCTACTGTCCAATGTTCTGGCTCCCAGGTTCAAGTGCACTATGGACTTACATTGCATTCATCCATGAACCGCTCATCTCGTGCAAGAAACCTCTTCCAGTACTTCTTGTAGTCTGGTATGCCCAACTCAAGCCAAGGTTTCATATTACCATTGTAATGCAACGATGCAGAACTCTGTATAGATCCTTCTCGAATAGCATAGTCATATCCAAGTCCAGATAAAGTCAACTTCTCATCAAGAGGATATAAAAGATTCTGGAAGGAAAGCAAGCTTATAGGCAAAGCTGCAGCTCGCAGTGAGGCCTCATCACCACTCTTTCCAAACTATAAAAAACATAAGAGTAAAATAAATAGTAAGTTTGTCACTTCGAGCAATTTCTGAAAAATAAAGTTATATATTTTCCAAAAGGCCAAACTTAAATTCACAAGAGAACATAAGCATCATAAATCAGTAATGATTTCATGGTTGCCAGTAAACTTAAGCAACATTTAAGCAAGTGATCCTGCTAGAAAGCATGCCTTAGAATTTGCGCGAGGGATAATAAGAAAGAAAGAAACCTTTCTCAAGAGTCGAACATATTTCTGTGTAATATTATATTCCCTCCATTTGTCTAAATCAATCACATTCACCCCAGACATCCATGCACATGATTTTGGATCATACGCTGCCCTGCCCAGGAGATTTCTCAATTGGCCTAGTCTCAGACCACAAAATCTGACAGCGCCATTGACCTTATCTCCCATATCAAGATTCCACAAGAAAGAGAGATCTCGTTGAATAACCACATCATCATCCAAAACAATTACTTTCTTTAAATCTTTAAATATTTCCGGAATAAAGAAATGTGAGTGACTGAACACCGATAAATATTCCATTCTTGACTTTTCAGTTGGTTGCTCAAGGCTACTGATCAAAACACGAAACTCCTCAGGCAAATATAACTGCTGGGCACCAAACTCAGGGAGATTCTCCAAAATGACACGTTCATAGTTTATGACATCAACAGCCGATTCCCTATAGGAGTTTCTTGCAAACCAGTGCTTCATGGCATAGAAATTTTGAGCATCAGTTAGTACATGAAACACTACATTTTCTGTATCCTGCAAAATGACAAAAGGAACATCAGCAATGTCAATCACAGAGGTTGTAATATACCAGTTTAAAAGTGTAGAAAACTCTCTGCATACCTCAGCAGTGCTAACAGTTGAGTTGATGACAACAGATGCTGCAAGAACATTTCTGGATAGTATAACATAGTGCTTATGGTCTGGAATGGTAAACTTATGGACAGCAGAGTCATCTGAATCCAATGGGGCAGATTTAAAATATTCTACTGTCAGCCTCATATTAAGACAATGATGACTTTTGGGCATGGTGTGAACACCAAGGTTGTATAGGTATGCACTTTGCTTCATATGAAAATGAGCTTCATCTTCTGTCATATGAAGAATCTGGCGAAGTTTTCTGTCAACATTGTTACAATCCACAGTGCATGATTTGGCTCTTGCTATTGATTGATCCATCTTCTCTATCTTCTTTTTTATGCTGAAATAAAATATAAAGGATGATTCAAACATACTAAGTCAACACATCATCGTATTTGGTAAATTCTTTTCAGGTGAGAATTCATTATTTACACTCACAGGGCATAGAACAAGGAAAATGCATTCGAAAAAAACAACAGAACATACTTTAATCAAAAGTAGGATTTCCAGTCTTATATTGTTTATACATGATAAAGTCGTCATATTTCCCAGCTACAAGATTGGCAACAAAATGCATTAAATGCAAACAAAAAAATGCTAAATACTCACAAGGATGGTAGATCAGCATCAACAATGGATTCACTGAGAACCCTCTCATGGTCTTGAATATTTTGTTTTAATTCGCGAGTAAGTGCCTCCTTTCCTTTAAGTTTGGCAATGCTTGGGTAATAAGATCGGGCAACAAATAGCTGATCTTTCAATCTTTTCACAATGGCATCTTTCATAACTTCTTTGTGTTCTATTGACCAGAGACAATAACTCCCAAACTCTATTTGACAAGCCTTAGCCTTTTCCACCTCATCAGCATTTTGAACTCTGGGATGTCTTAACTTGCCACGGTCAATATCCTGGAAATAATATGTTTCAATAAAAGACGTGTCAATACACTTCTCATAACAAAATATCAGCCAAATTACAGCCTGGGCTAAGGTTAGAGAAAGTATGTACAGACTAATGATAAAGTGAGCTTCGAAAAAAATCACTGTTGTATGCAGTAATTTGCTAAACCAATGAACTAGCGAAGAGCCATCCATACTTTTGTGGGTTGAACTGGAACTGTTACTGGCTTCACTTCTGGTTTTGGTTTTTCTATTAACGGAGGGGGGAGAACTGCAAACAGAGCCAATCACTTCATCAGAAACACAAGCCAGGTCAAGTAAAGAATAAATACTCCCTCCATTCTTTTTTTTTTCTGTCATTTCAGACAAGCTTTGTAGTTCAAAAAAAGAATGGAGGGAGTACATCATAAGAAGAGAAAGGACATGTAGAATGCACGAAAACAAGTCAAACATAGCTTGAACTTTAACAATTTTTTGTCCTAGGTAAAAGATAAACATTTGTACAAGATATAGAGAAAAGTTAAAACCCAACTAGATTTCATTATCAATCGTATAGAGTTCCCTCAGAGCAAGATAACTATATCGTACATACTGAAAAGTTATATCACATGTTTTCTGTTTTTACATGTGACATTTGCAGATTCAAGTAAAATCAATTTTACTGAGTTTCCTGCTGTAGTAATCTACTAAACCTTTTGGTTTATTAAATCTGGCTCCGGAAGCACTGTTAATTCTCTGTTCCGAATTTGTACTGCTACCGGAAATCTTCTCAAGTGTATCCTGATCCTGGAAGGGAGGAGAAAGGGATAGTTACCTCAAAGTACCAAGTGAAAGATGTTACTGAGCATAGCATTTATTGCTAAACTAGAAAAGAATACATTTATTAAGTAAACAGGCATATATTTTCCGTGATATAATAGTTCATGGCATAAAAAAGAGAGAAGGGTGGAGGAGAGGATAAATGTATATTTCTGTGAGGTGGTCTGTAACTGTTGGATTGGTGGCTTAAATTATTTTTTGTACACTTCAGCTGTGCAACGTAGCCCATGAGAAGATACCACTACTGACAAATGCAACACATTCTCTTATTGCTGCCAAAAAATCAGGATCGGCGACTTAAAATGTGCTTGTCTCCATTACAAGCCATATGGCTAGCTATTTAAGACTTGCTGTTTTTTCCTGGCAATTTGTACATTTGTTTTCCTAGCGTATCTTCTGAATTTAGAAAGAATAAATACAGATCATCTGAACATAAATAAACACAGCATATCCCTGAACACTATCCTTTAGAATAAGCACGATGGATCACAACTGCTCACAACCAACCGATACAATGACAAGTTAGAAGGTGGGAGAGAAATTAAGAAAATCCCAGGAGGGATTCTACCCTACTCTTACATAAGTAATCCCCACTAAGTTCATAATCCATTAGCCATTTCATAAGATTTGATGCAGTACGATTTGCTTTAATAATACGAGAGAAGGTCAATATAAGTGAAAAATGCAAAGTTAGAAAATATTTAGAATTCTAGCAACAATATTATTGGGGTAAGAACACCAAACAAAGCAGCCAAGCAACCCCTGATCCGGTCGCAGGGCAACTTACTAAGCTCCACGTGGAAAGATCTAGCCCAACCTATGCATATTGTATCTGAATTATCATCTCAAACAGTGTCTCTGGTTTGTTTCAGTCACGCTAGCAGGTATCTCTAATATGATTAATCTTAACATTAAATGCGAGAAAAATACGAACAGTAGCGATAGCTAAACAGTTAAGAGTTGGAACAAATAAATTCAGTCTTGCGTGGTTGATCATGTCAACTTCCACAAAGCTAGCTGAATATGTACGGGTATCAAATTAACCGCTATCATGACGTTATAAAAAACAGAGAAAACACTAACCTGTGCCACTGCATTCCCACCAGTAACACTGCCACTCTCCCGCTTGGGTTCATTTACACTGCCACCACTCACCACCCCAATGCGCTCGAATGAAGGCAAGTCAATCTCCTACGAAAAAAAAAATACTAGCACAAATCAGAATAAAAGAACACCCACCAGTATTTCATCAAAAAATTTACGTAAGACTGCAGGCAGAAAACAAAAATCCCATGGAGTAAATTTTTAAGAACAAAGTACGGAATTACCTGCTGGGGGCGCTCATCCGTCACATAGACTGCATCAACAAAGACGATCGAACCAATCAGAAAACTGACCCCAATAAAATCTCAGAAAAACAGAACAACGTAACAACAAAATCGCCAACACGCCGCGCTAAACGACAACAAACGGAACGACGTTCCTCGCAATAGATCGGTGCCGATCCGATCCGCCAAGCCTCCGGCATTCCCCAAATCCGGGGTCCCGGGCGCGCGGAGCGACGGCGCATGAGCTGGGGCTCGGGAGGACTCACCGGCCGGGAAGCGGTTGAAGAGGAAGGCGATCGGGACGAGCAGCGAGCAGAAGACGAGCGCCAGCACGGCCAGCCGCGGGCCCCTCCGCCGCTTCGCCGGCGGCGCCGTCCCCTTCATCACCTCCCCCGCCTCGTCTTCCTTCCTTCAGCACCACCAACGCGTCTATGATCTCCCGGCGCCGTCGCCGCCGCCTCCTCCGCCCGGACTAACGATCATACATCCCACCACCGCCACCGCCACGACGTGGGTGGGGGAGGGAGTGCAGGAGGACTAATGCCTCCTGACTCGGGCAATGGCGCAGACCCTGGGCGGCTCCGGCGGATTCGATCGGGGGCCGCGGCGACGGGTGCTCCGGATTGGTTAGTGTGCGCGAGAAGCAAGGGGAGGAGGAGGAGGGAAGATTGGAGGCGAAGGGGAGGAAGGAGAGTGTGTATGTGCGCCAGGGGTGTGAACGAATAAAACGTTTTTGCGGAATGCGCCATCACCTGCGTTCCCTTTTATCTTTTTTTTTCGGTTGGTTTTCTTTTTCCCGATTAATTCTTTTGAGTATTTTTCTCCGCGCTTTCGTTTGGATACCGGTTTTGCGCATTTGGGTTTGCTTTTGCTGGTTTTTATTTAATAATCCCGGTAACCGAATTATGAGATCAGCGGTGGTGGGGACGTCGGATCTGCTGCGGCAGCTCAGCATGTCAATGGAGGCTATAGGTGTCTTTAATTTTCAGTCAAGTCCCAACCTTTTATGGCCTTGGTTGCTTCATGCGATGGTTGGTTGCACCGCACTTCTATGTGTGTAATTTTTCAAATTTTATTTTGGCTTTTATTTACTTTATAGTTTGTAATGCAGATGCTTTTTTTTTATCATAGGACGTTTGATGAAAGGAAATAATTATGTAAAGAATTGTTGTATGTATATTTTATCAAATGTCACGTTCGAAACAGCGTTACCCACTACGATATGCAAATCAACTGAAAATTTTAATTAGTGTAGGATCAAATAAGTGTGGATCATTTGCTAGAACCCAACAGATAATGAATGTGATAAAATAAAGGTTACAACCAGATGACGACGCAGCTCAGGCGCAGAGGATCAGGTCGCTCGCACCGCCGGTGTAGTCACTTCTCATGGACGCAGCTACCATCAGCAACTCGTTTTAAATCTTAGGAATCTGATGACAACGACGACAGGTGTATTTTCTTCCAATCACACGCCCGCATGCCAACGTTCACTTCTTCTGCCATGCACACCCTGATTCTGCTGCTGCTTTTCCGGGCTAACTGGAGTGTCTGCACGGCAGGCGGTGGAAGGGAACAATTCGAGCAAAGTCAGAGAAGGCGATGATGCTCCGGCAGGTGAGTGAGAGACCAGATTCTACACTCATGTCTCATTAGCGCCATAAATAGAATGGATCTGCATAAATGTATAAGACTATCCGCACTGGTTACGCTATCCCCGACCTGGAGGTCGGGATAGCGTAAAAAACTCCTGCAGCGGGGGACGGTAAAGGAAACGGTAAAATAGCGTTTGCCCTCCCGAACGCTATTCCAAGCGACATAGCGAGGACCGCTACCGGGACCGCTACCGGGGAGAGTGGGTCCCGTCGCCCCAACCACCACCCTTCCACCGCCCCGCGCTCGCCCTTCCGCCGCCGCCCCGCGCTCGGCAGCCGCCGCAAGCCTTCGCCTCGCGAGCCACAAATCGAAGAAACCGACGACAAATCGAACAAATCGACGACAAATCGAACAAATCGACGACAAATCGAACAAATCGAGCCGGAGAAGCAGTTCTTGACGAGCTTGAGGAGGCGCCGCGCAGGAAGGGGCCGGCGGCGGCGCGCGACGTGGTCCGGCGCGTACCTGCGGCTGCGGAGGAGCTTGAGGGCCGCGCGGCCGGGGCGGAGGAACAGGAAGCTCATCAGGTCCGAGCCGTGCACGCCGAGCAGCGCGTCCATGGCGCTCACCGCCGCGTGCGTCGCAGCCAGCGGCGGCACCGTTGCCTTGGCCGCCGGCATGACCTCCACGTCGAAGCCGACGGACGCCGCGAGACGCGCCACGGTGAAGCAGTGCGTCCGGTTGTCCCCGAGCAGGTCGACGACGGCGTGGTCCGAGAGGCCGGCGACGACCTCGGCGTATCGGCGCGCCCACCGCACGTCGTACGCGAGCACCGCGAGCACGCGTGGAAGTAGTTGCCGCCGTTGTACCCGCCCGCCGTC